>CM044441.1:14065232-14149225 GCA_024363595.1 Xenopus borealis | reverse complement strand
CCCCCACCCAGCAGCCTAACAACAGAACAATGGGAAGGTAACCAGATAACGGCTCCCTAAGGGCTGGTGCAGACAGGGAGATTCGGGGAAATTCTGTCGCCTGGCGATTACTGTCCGCCGCCTGTTTAAATCAAAAAGCGCCAGCGCCAATTCACACGCGGCGATTTCCGGAATCGCCCGAAGTTTCCTCACGAATCAACTTCGTGCGATTCCGGAAATCGAAATCGATGTGCCGTGTGTGCATTGTTGCTGGCGCTTATTTACTTAAACAGGCGGTGGACAGGGAGAAGGCAATTCGGGGAGATTGTGACCTTGCAGAATCGCCAGGCGACAGAAACTCCCCGAATCTCCCTGTCTGCACCAGCCCTAACACAAGATAACAGCTGCCTGGTAGATCTAAGAACAACACTCAATAGTAAAAACCCATGTCCCAATAGTCACCTTCCTATGTACAGTATGTTACATTTCTTTCCCGAATCAAGAACCATTTTTTACTGGTTAAAACACCATCCTGGTGGTGACCCTGTGTGGCATATGAGGGTTCACCCCTTGTGCCTATGTAGATTGGCTGTACCAAGGGAGCCCACCCTTCCTGATTGGGTGTCGGTATCATTATCCTTTTGCTATAGAGAACAGCGCAGTGAATCATCCGTCTCTCGGAAATGGCTCTAATCCTCTACCTTGTGGCTCTGTGTGGGCAATCATCAACAGTCCGCTCCATTTCTTCTACTCTGGCTGATGATATAAAGTGTCAGACAAAGAGAGAGAGAGAGATCTCTTGTGCTGAAACGCTGCTTTATACGCATTGCAAGAGGCGGAATTTCTCTCCCACCCTCCCAGCTCATCATTCTGTCACATAATAATCGCCCCAAATTACCTCTCAAACCAAAGTGGAATATATATATATATATATGTGTATATTTTTTGTGCTTTACTAGATGTTTTGGAGGTGTTTTGGCACACAAATAATTCATGGTCTGTCAGAAAAGGCGGCTGCACCGGTCATATTAATGCTATCAATTAAATATGAAACACCATTTTCTGCTTTCACTTATAGGCCAGACAGACTGTCTTTTATTATCAATGAATGCTGCCTGCACCCAGGGGACCCCCCGACAGAATAGTACTGGGAATCTAAAACATCATTTGCTGTTATTTTAAAGCACAGCTTTTGGAAACGACCCTCTCTCCTCTCTACATCTGTACCAGGATGGGGGGCATGCCGTTTTATAGGGGTGGTCTTACGCCCTAACAGTTCCAGATCCTATTTAGCAAAACACAGCCAGGGTCAGTGCTTTCCAGCCCCAACCATATTATCTCTCTCTTTCTCTCAACAACAGACTGTTCTTGATCATGCCACTGTCTACTCAATCAGTCTGCTGAATCTGAGCTGCTTGTCTGCTTTCCCTCGAATGCTGCAGAGCTAATGATCAGACATCATGGTTAAGGCTGTAATGTGCACAGTTTCCCTTTCCCATGGTGTCCTCCCCTGCGGCCAACCTTCCAAGTGCTCCTCATGAACCTCTAATTTGTTCCCACTGTGTTCCTTTCATTTGGGATCATAGTGGTGTTCTGTGGGATCCTGTCATGGGAAAAAAAAATTTCTTCAAAACACATCAGTTAATAGTGCTGATCCAGAAGCATTCTGCACTGAAATTCATTTCTCAAAAGAGCAAACATATTTTTTAATATTTCATTTTGAAATCTGACATGGGGCTAGATTTTGTCAATTTACCAGCTGCTCCAAGTCAATAATAAAAACCCATGTCCCACTGCGTATTATTCAGTTACATTGAGAAGGAAAAACAGCCTGCCAGAAAGCAGTTCCCCCCTAAAGTGCTGGCACAAGTTACATGACATGGGGCAGCTGGGAAATTGACAGAATGGCTAGCCCCAGGTCAGATTTCAAAACTGAATAATAAAAAATATCTGTTTGCTCTTTTGAGAAAAGGATTTCAGTGCAGAATTCTACTGGAGCACTGATGCGTATAAAAAAAAAAAACATGGCAGTTTCCCTTTAAAAGCTTTAATAAGGGAGTTTACCAGGACAAAAGTCCTGCCAAGAGGGGGTTGGAAACTGGCTCCAGATGAGGGTCCACCAAATGAGCTTGATTAAGGGTTCTTGGGGCTAAAGATCTTTGAAACCTTCAGCAATGAAATTTACCTAGAGGCCCCTATTAGCTCCTCATTGCAATTTCTAAATAAATCCTTGGATTTCACATTTTAGGCCATGAAGTTGATTATACTAGGTGCTAGTTTATGTATTGGGGTGCACCCATGTTTATATATTTAATATCTTACAATATCTATTTAATATCTTACAATTTTTCCATGCCTTGGAAAATTTAATTTACGTTGTAATTTATAGTAAAAATCTATATTTCCTTCCATCTACTATTGCTCTTTAGTTGACTTTAACAGAAGCCTAAAAGTGGCCATAGATGCACAGATATTATCATACGAAATTTTGGACCTCTGCCATTGACTTCTACAGAACCTCGACAGGTTTTATCTCCGTTTTCGTATTCGAGCAGTTTCCAGACTCGGGGTATAATAAATCTCAAAACATTGTAGTTTATTAAAAAAAAAAAAAAAAAACAACATTTAAAAATTTAAAGTTTTGACTGAAAAATACCCTCGAAAAACTAGCATTTTTTTCTAAAAAAAATCAGCTCAACCTTTAATAAATAACCCCCTTAATGTCTGTACAGAAATTGAACAGAGGAAAGATTGTGATTGTTACGACTATGTCCACCTTAAGTACAGCCATATACCTTTCCCATCCATAGAGGAGCTGCGTTTGGTACAGTGTTTGTTGACTCGTGAAATATCCAGGCTTGTCACCATGGAAAGTCATAATGGGGAGGGTTCCTAAGGGATTTAGGCTCGCTTTTAAAAGTCTGTTTAGAAAACCAGCTGGGAAACAGCTCAGGATTTGTTAGATCTGCTGGGAGTTGTGCTTCATATAGAAAATGTGGAGATGAGCTGCATATTATTCTTCAAGTAGGGCCTTTGGGTGTGCAATGTTGCTCACAAGAGAGAACAATTTTGATGCACAATTCCATTTCTGTAGATCGGCAGCATTGTGCTAGTTATCATTTTTCTACCAGTAAGGTGGGAGACTATAGAGTTGAAGTTCCATTTCCAAATAACATTTGCCATTTAACTATTTTGAAACAATACAAGGATTAATGGTGATCAGTAAGACCTGAATGCCTTGGAATCAACAGGTTCCCATAAAATCTTATCTGAGTAAGTTATGGTAAGTGGCTGTTCCAAAAATGTTTTATGAACAACCCTAGAAGCCCTAGAACTTACTTAATGCAAACTCTGTTTAATAACCAGTTTGCACCTCAATTGAGCCACCTTCTTTGATGACATTGGTGGTCACAAATATGGTTCTTATGGACGGTCAGTGTTTTAGCTTGTGAGTAGATGGATTAAGTTTGAGTTCTAGTTTTTCATTGTCGATTGCAAATTTTATTCTGAGGGCTGAGGACCTCACTCTTTGGGGCAAATTCACTAAAGTCCGAAGTGACTAACGCTGGTGTAAATTTGTTAGTGCAAATCGTAACTTCGCAAATTCACTAAGTCCATCGCTGGTGTAAATTCGCCAGCGATGTAGATAGTCTAGCGCAACTTCGCACCCTAACACTGGCTAAGTTGCACTCTGGCAAAGGGGGCGAAAATTCGCAAATTCACTAAGTTAGTCATTTTTCTGAATGTTAGCCCCTTCACCTGTGTTCACTTCGCCAGGTTAGAGCAGGTGAAGTGCAATAGAGTAGATAGGAGATTTTGTAAAAATAGAGTGATAGAAAAAAAACTGAACAAAACAAATTAGCCTTCGCTAGTGCAAATGCACTTTGCCTGGCGAATTTTCGCTAGCGCAATTTCGCTACCGTTCGCTTGGATGAACGTAACTTCGCTTTTTAGTGAATTAGATGAGCGCTGTCGAAAATTCGCCAGGCGAAGGGCGGAGAAGTGTGGCGAACGCTGCGCTAGCGCAACTTCACTTCTAAGTGAATTTGCCCCTTTGAGTCTGGTAATGAACACCCTATATGGGCAGTATTATATGAACACCCATTGTAATTATTGGAATTGATTATCAAAGCCTCACTGGGAGTGGAAGAACTTAACTGGTTTGTACTGACCTTATCCCAACTGAGCACCCATGGGATGAATTGGAACTGACGATGAGCCAGGCCTGATCCCCAACACCAGTGCCCAACCTCATATGAATGGCAGCAAATCCCACCAACAATGTTCCAACAGTTAGTAGAAATCCTTCCCAAATGTGTAGAGGCTGTTATAGCAGCACAGGGAGGACCAACTTTATTAATCTTTATTAATCTCCTTGTTCATGGAATGAGATGTTGAACAGACAGGTGCTCATGAACTTTTTGGCCATGTATTGAAGGTAGGAGGGTGAAAGCCTGAAGTGTAGACATGCTATTGGATTTGTTGGAAAACGAACCTAAAATAACTGGGAAAGGAACCTTTACATTATTGCAGGTATTTTTTTTAGAATTTAATACAGCAGCTATCCCTGAGTCAGAAATCAAGATTTCTTTCAGGATTGGTGTCATGTTGAATGAAAGGTTCGGTAAGACTCTTTTATAAGCCATGCAATGCATGTGTATTTACATTTGTAAATAATTTATAATGATCCTGTGATTAGACTTCCGCTGAGATGAATCTGAACTTCCAACGCCACCAAGTGGAGAGAACAACTTATCATATTGCTAACCCCCCTGTACACCAAGAAAACCTTCCCCCTTATGGTATGTAGGAGGACAGAGCTTCAATATTTGGGACCTAGTTGCATTTCATTGCAAATGTTTTCCAATACAGTCTTCCCATCTGGTAGTTTGTTAACATTAACATAGTTTTGTCCACATTAATCAAATCATTAAACAGCTTAATATATACCCCGCCATTATATTGATCCCTTATTATATTGGTCCAAGCTATATAAAGCTACATTAATAATACATGTCGTCTATATATCCTCGGGACATTACCTACACCAGCTGTGATTGTGTCACATTCGAAATCTGTCGTGCATTCCTCAGATAGCTGGCCTGGGCCATTTGCCTGCAGAACCCTCTCGTTGCGGTGGATGGGAGCGGTGACGTCTATGCACACTTGTGCTGTGGTTGAACTAAATCGGTGCTACAAGACTTGAAACAGTTGGTGTCCCATAACTGAAACCTGAAACTATTTCACAGAGAGGGTTGACCTTGTTACTGGGTTTACAGCATCAGTGCATAATTTTGATTAATGGTTCCTTTCCAACAAGTCCAACCTTTGTACTTGAGTTCTACGACTTGAAATTCTTTATTTGTTCTTCTTTGTTTTCCTATTTATGACTTGAACTGTGGACTTGAGTCATTTTTGTACTGAATATGAAGCTCCATGGCAATGTTGTTGGGTGATGCAGCTCATGAAAGGCTTTGAAGGCTTAAGCTGGCCATAGACGTAACAATTACGACCTTTCTTGGAAAAGATCTTCCCAAGAAAGATCGTTCGTTTCAACACACACTCGTAGAGCTGAATCGTAGAAAGGTAGAAACAATAGAATTCTACCTGTTTCTGACGATTCAGCGTTAACAATGGCTGATGTTAAGGGTGCCTTTAAAGGCATCCGATCAAAATTTTCCGTCCAGCCCGATCAACCAGCCAACCAATATATTAATCTTCTGACCATATCGGTCGGCTCATTTCCCACCATACACACACCGAAAATCATAAGAAAATTCGTTTCGTACGATATTATCTGTGTGTCTTTGGCCACCTTAAAGGGCAAGGAAAGTCTAAAATAGAATAAGGCTAGAAATGTTGTATTTTGTATACTAAACATAAACATGAACTTACTGCACCACAAGCCTAATCAAACAAATGATTTATGCTTTCAAAGTTGGCCACAGGGGGCTGTCATCTTGTAACTTTGTTATACATCTTTGGAAGGCTAGACTACATACACATGCTCAGTGTGGTCTGGGCTTCTTAGGGGTCGTCATAAATGATAAAAAAAACAAAGCTGCTTGAGTTCTGCATGGCTGGTAAGTAAGGCGGGGCTCCCCCTGCTGTTCATAAGTGTGAATGTTTCCCTGATAGAAGTTAGGGACCGTCTGACAATTCCTATCCACAGCACTAAATGAAGAGAGAATCTCACTGCATACAGTCAGGTTTCTTATAAAAACGGTACACATTTTTTAATTAAAGTATATTGGAGATCATTTCTTTTTCATTAAAGAAAGTAAAAATGGGATTTTATGTTTTTTGCCTTTCCTTGCCCTTTAAGTCTGTATGGAAACACTAGAAGATGTTGAGAGTGTTGAGATGTTATAGTGTATATCTAAACACCAGAAGATCTACTGGGTTTGATCTGGTATAGAATCTTAGTTTAGCCATTTCATTTTTATCTCCTAACGCTGGCCATAGACACAAAGATCCGATCGTTCGAATCATCCAACAATTGGATCCGACCTGCCACTAACCTTTAGTTCAAATAAAACAGTAAAGAACAGATCCGCCGAAGTTCATCCCATGACGGCAATCGTACGAAAGTTTATGTCCGACTAAGCTGGTGACAGTCTCCCACTGAAAATCTTCAGATCGGCAAAACACGCAGAGATATGATTGGCAGCTGACAGAAATTTTCGAAACTGCGAGATCCACTGAACGACCAATCAGCATGGCAAGATAAATGTCAGGACACTCCACACACGATCCAAAAATGGTACCAATCAAGGATTCCTACAATCGGATCTTTGCATCTATGGCCAGCTTTATGCTGCAAGCCCAACAATAATTTAGGGTCATACATGCATTTAATGTCCCTGATCTTACATAGATAAAGTGCAAGCACCATGACAAAGGCATTTAGTCAATGGGCAAGTTCTTACTGATGGATACCTAGGCTTCAACCTAAACATTATAGTCTCAATGTATATGTTATTCAGCCAATGTTCAGCTGCTTTGTGGTTCACATGGAAGGCTTTGTGGTTCTACAGCAGCCAACTGGTGCACCCATTCAGCCTTCTCTGATGAATCGTGTGTAGCCTTGGCTCAATGGTAATCCCAAGGTTCTCCTGGCTTGCATCCATAGGCTTGCATCCATAGGCTTGCATCCATAGGCTTGCATCTATAGGCTTGCATCTATAGGCTTGCTCAATGTGAATAGGAAGCAATGGCATTACCACTATGAAATCTATGCATCGCAACTTGCACGCCTCCTTATTGATCAATTGTGTTGCAAGTTGCAGCCAATGCTACTTAGAAGGTGCCTGCAATAACACTAGGGGCAGATTTACCATTGTTCGAATTCAAGGGTAAATTTACCCTAGAATTCGACCAATCGAATTGTGGTCGAATTTAAAACCTTCAAATTCTTACAGCAATTCGATCGATCAAACAAAAAAAATTTGATCGAACGATTCTAACGATTTTAACCATTTGATCGAATATTTTTTTATTCGATTTAAAAATGTAAAAAAAAAAAAAACCCTATGGGAGCTTCCCATAGGGTTTAATAGCAATTCGGTAGGTTTAATCTGCCGGACTAGGCAGTCGAATAAAAATTTAAAGGGCAAGTAATTCGACTGACGAATATTCGAATAGAATTTTATTCAAATTATTCGAATCATTCGATTCGATCGAATTTTCAAAATTCGATGGTCAAAGTGGCCTTCAAAAATATTCGAAAAATCTTTTTGAATTTAGTAAATCTGCCCCTAAATCTCTTGGGGGGAAAAAATATCACGTTGTGTACATAAAATAAGGCAATTTGCACATTGCTTATTGTGTAAATTGTGTTAGCGTAACCTAAATTCCATGGAAAAAGAGTAGTCACAAACAATCTGGTGGCCTTATGAAGGCCTGTGTTGACTTGCTAATTTTACTTGATGCGGAATTTATTAAGCAGACAGGCCATGTAGTCAGAACTATAGTATTATGCCATAATGTTACATGATGTAGGATTGTAAACCAATTGTTCAAGGGATATTATGGCAATATCAGTTAGTATAAACTAAACTAGGCTTGCGTTCCCCTGTGAGGCTGAATAAGACCTTTTGGTCATTGTGTTATAACAGACCCAGTGAAAGTCCAACTGGCCGACCCGGTGTCCCAGTGGAAAGAGGTGTATTTGCGTGTAGGGGGAGACAGCAGAGTATATATATATATATATATGTGTGTGTATATATATAAATATATATGTTCTGCATCGCATTCTTCGCTTAAATTAGAAACCCTTCACTAACAGTTGCTTTTTCCCCTCTTCCCCATGTGTGACCTTTTGTCACTGGAATCTTCCCAGATCTTAAAAATGTCCTAGAGCAGCAATTACCTTGGACTTGGCAACTATTAACAGCTGCCTGACACTCCTATCCTTGAGCTGCTGTTTACGTCTGTCTGTACAGCAGTTCTATTCCGTGTCCCCTACAAATGCTCATTCTTTTCTCACATTGTTGCCACCTTACGTCTGTAATCCTGAACCTTCAAGCTCCATGCAGATAATACAGTAGTCAGAATTGAACCTGTGACCCCAGAGTTGCAAGGCACCGGTGCTAACCCTTCTGCAAATAATCTTAATTTTTCCTTTAATTCAGTACTGAAATAAGCCATTCTGTTCCTGAAACTCCTGGGGTTCTAGAAGCCACCGTTCTGGCATTATGGTTATTTTACGTTGAATAGGGTGCTAAGGGTAGGATATTATATATATATATATATAAGGCTTAGCGTGCTCATAGGAAGGAATCCCCCGCAGGGCTGAGAATTAACTAGCGTCGCATTGAGAAGAGGTGTTGGTATAACTGTCACTCTCCCCATCACTGAATGGCCAAATAAGTAGAGAATGAAACAATCTCACACGTCCTGCTCACTTTATTAGGGGAATGTGTGATTTATGGAAGCTATTATGGTTGGCACGGTGCCTTTAGCCCACGCTGAACTGTTGTGTGCCGCACACTCATAGCACAAAATCTGCAGTCTGGGGGTCGTAAGGATGTTACAGTCACCTTGGGATTGATGAATAACATGGATAATATTACTGTAATTAGTGGGCTGTGATTCACACCCCGCCGGCAGATCCTTTTGTGACTGGACTTACTGTAACTTATCCACCATAAGAGCCATGTATACAGGAGCCATTAGTAGCTGCCAACTGTCAATTGAAGACATATTATAAAATATTTATAAATGTCCCACATTTCTGTCTGTCTGTTTGTCTATCTATCTGCCTCTGTAATTGGGACTCATCACTTGCTGTTGTAGGAAGGCTTGAAGAATAGTACTTTCTAGGCCTGCAGTAAGCAACCACCAGCAAAATGTAGCAAATTTCCAGGTCTTGTAACCCGTAGCAGCCATTATTAGGTATACTGAAGGCAAACCTGTGATTAGATGTTTTACTGGGCCTGGGCAAACTTTGCCACTATCACTACATCACCCTAAATAGGTACTTTTATAAAATACATTAGGGTAGTGTAATAAAAGGAGCAAACATTGCCCAGGTCTAGTTACCCATACCAACCCATCAGATGTTTGTCCTTAAAGAGGCAGCTAGTACATGGTACCTGCTTACTGGAAAATGTGGCAACTTTAAGTTAAGTATTGGTATTCGGTAGGTTCAATCTGGCGAAGTAGGCAGTCGAATAAATTTTAAAATTAAAATCCTTCGATCATCGAATGGTCGAACGATTGAATATTCGAACATTCGATCTATTCGAGAATTCAAATTTTCGCCATTCTATGATCGAAGTGGCAAAATTTGCATATTCGATCCTCTGAGAAAATTGGAATCCGAATTCGATCGAACTTTGATCTCTTGACACAAATTTTGTAAATTTGCCCCTTAATGTTTGTGGATTCATATTGGAGGAGCCGTGTTACGTTGTTGCTTGTAGTGTTTCTGAGGAAGTGTCTATTGCCAACACCCGACACATGGACCTACTAGGTGAAGGTTTCTTGGGTCTTATTGGTCTTTTATTGATTCCCTCCTGCAAGAGATAATGGTAATAAGTTCATAATTAATTGCAGACCCATTGTTGGGTTGAGAGTAAAAAATGTATTATACTGTATAGTTTGCGAGTCCAGATGGGTGGGTTCTGGTGCCTGTCTGGATGCCATACATGAGTATTGGGAACCATTACCCTCTGGTTAGATCAAAGCTGAAAATGGAGGACCTGCCAGATGACTCTTATCATCACGTGTCTAGTGTCTCTGGTCAGCATTGAATCAGATGGGTTTATAGGTCTTCTTTGAGCCAATTCATTTTCAGGGCAGATCTTGTTTGTCAAGTTGGAGACTCAGATTGGCATATGTTGAAGTTTGTTTTTTTTTTGCTCACTTATCTTTAAATGAACAACACTGGCACACCTCATCAGATGGCCTTAGTCTTAGCTTTTTTTCAATCTCCCCTTGCAGGTCCAACCTTTAGTCAGGGCCACCATAGCTCACAGCAAGGTGGATAACAAGGTGCATCGGCTATTCAGCCATGGTTCCAAGAATACCTCAAATAAGCTTTCACCCCAAATTTCACCCTATTTGACATTCAAGCTGGGTATCCAGGTGTGTTAGTGAGCAAATGCCCATTTAGATCAAATCTCACCCTAACTTGCCTGCAGGTGAGGCCCTCCTTGCACTGCTTGAAGCCATTCCCATAGTCATAGAACCAGTGGTCTAGACTTTGCTGTTTTGCTAGGCAAGGACAGTTTAGACCTGGGGTCTCCAACCTTACCCATGAGCCTCATTAAAATGTAATTTTTGAAGCAACAAAAACAAAAACTTCTGCTAGTGCCAAATAAGGGCTCACCCAGAAGTCTAGAGTTGGCAATTGTGTAGCCCCTTGGTAGCCTACAGAAAGCCCTATTTGGCAGCACACATGGTTTTTATGCAACCAAAACTTTCCTCCAAGTCTGTTGCTTATTAGCCACTGGTTGGGGATCACTGGTTTAGACACCATTGTCCTTGGCTTTATGGGATTTGTTGTTGGAACATGCTACTGATGGTCATGGGATATTTTCACAATATTCAATATTAACCTTGCGCGTCTACTTTTAAAATGTATGCCGGCAGCTGTTAGAATGCCGCGATTTGGGTGAAAACTCTACATTAAAGGAAATCAACTGGAAAAATAACATCTATGAGTTTTTCTTTCTTCTCTATAAATGTTCAAGCCGGTTTGTGGTTTAGTACAATATCTGAAGAGCTCCCACTAGCAGTGGATTAGACATAATGGACTCGCTGCAGTGTAAATTGCTTAGCAAGTGTCTGTCCATTAAATTGTTTTTGTCAAGAGGCTGAACAGGGAACAGAAGAGTTTTTCTTCCTGCAAAATTAAGATAAGAATGGAGAAGAGCTTAGTCAGCTCCCAGACTAGTGACATCGATTAACTTGCAGGTTTACTGATTACTGGATATGTTTATGTAATAACAGAGAGGAAATGTACAGGAACACTCATATTCTTTGTATTGTTATCAATGCAAGTCACAAGGTTCTGCTTCGGTAAAGGGAAATCCAAACCTTATTGAAAATTTTAAAACATCTCTTTAAAGGGTAAAAGTCACAAGTCGATAAATAATACACAAGAGCCATGTATATCCTGTAAATTATATCCTTCTAAATGTTGCTTAGTGATGTCATCCGTTATGATCGGTGCACAGTGATGTCAATTAAATGTATTTTTAAAATGTAATTGCAGTTGAGAGCCAGTCCCATCATGTTCTCTGGTTCTGACACTGGGAACATTGTAACAAGGTCAGTTCTGCTCCTGCTGCTTCAGCAACATTGTTTCAGGAGTCAGAGCCGGCAGTGCAGAAACTGTAAACAGCCAGTGCTCTCAATTGCAGTTACCAGCAACTGTAAAACTTCAAAGAATTTTTAATAAATGTTTTAGGTGAAGTTATAATGAATATATTTGCTGTATTCTAGAGTTGTCGCTCCCAGCAAGAAAAGAAATACTGCTGCAGCACCTCTTTGTTGCAAAAAGTGAAGAATTACATGTATTAGGTCAGACAGCCAGGCCTGGTTGTCTGACCTAATAAATAAAAATGTTCACTTTTTACAACAAAAGAGGTGTAGCTTGTGCTCCAGGTAGGTATATGTGTTGCCAATGGATGAGAATCCAATGGGTATAAACCCTAAATCCATAGGGCTGTCTTTATGTGATGAATAGTAATCCCCCCCCCCCCATTCTATTGCTGATTGAATAAATGAAATATTTTGTAGTTTACATGCAGTTACTCTGTTCTAGTGAAAACGTTAATCCGCGGGGGCCCTGTACAATGACTAACAGATGCTGAGCTTTGACTTCAGTTTTCTGCCCGTGAGATCACAGAATAAACATGTACTTAGAGGATCTGGCATTCCCCAATCGAGCTTGCTTTCAGTTCACCATTCCATTCCATTCCAGCCTATTATTCAGGAAGGAGCAGAGAATGGAGGGTGGGGGGGAATTGAGATGAAATACCAGCGAGCACATTGTGCAGAAATGCCATCGCAATACTTATGAGAATATGTGCCCCATAAAAAGGGAGGGGAGTAATTAGATACAGGCAACATCTTCCTGCGATTTTGTAATTTTTTTTGTTTTCCCTGACCCTTTGGCAGTTTAACATTAACATTTGCCTTAACCCTCCCGCCCTTCCCTTGCACTCAACAATGTAGCACTCTTTGGGGAATCATCTGAATTGAGTTCTGTCTGTCTTGGGATGCCTCTCTCGGATCAGAAACAATCAACAACACGTGTTTTCCGCATCTGCAGTCTATTGGGCTTGGTCAGCCAACTTCTGTCTGGGAGGGATAGGATGGAAGAGGATGCTGGGAATGGTAGTACAGTAGAAGCTCATAGCCTAAATCATGAATATTCTCATAAACCAAACAAGGGGTCCTTCTGCCCCCCACTTGCAAGCTCTGCTTGATACCAACTTTTATCTCTTGCTTTATCTCCACGTTGGGGCTGAAGAGTCTGCTTTTGATTTAATCACCTGGCAGTAACATTAAGAGCATATCTTCAACATCTATTATTGCCTTAAGCTGGTGTACCTTTAAAACCCATTTCCAATATGTATATGGTGGGCAGATCCCAGTTTCTTTGTACCATGTTCCAAGCATTTGGGTAGAAACAAAAGGAACAATAGAAAGGTTGTTAATATGTTTTGGTCTGATATTGATGAGCATCAGATGATGCTGGTGATTTGGCCTCATTCTGGATGTTGTTGGATGAGATGACTCAGAAGAGTCTTGCAGGTTGATTCCACCATGGAAGTCCAGGATTGGGTGGAGAAAACCTTGGCTTAGATGGCAGTTTCTGTTTTATAAGTTTACCGACTCCTGAAACTTCATCTTGTATGAACTAGATCTCCAACCAGTAGCTCACAAGCAACGTGTTTCTCACCAACCCCATGGATATTGCTCTCAGTGTCCTCAAAGCAGATGCTTATTTTTGAATTCCAGGCAAGTTTTGGTTGCATAAAAACCAGGTGCACTTCAAAATAAAGTCTCTAGTTGGATGCCAGTCCACATAATGGCTTCCAAATAGCCAATCACAGCCCTTATTTGGCAACCAGGAACCTTTTGCATGCCTGTGTTGCTACCCAACTCTTCTTATTTTTGAATGTGATCATTCCAGACTCTCTCATTTGCTTCATTTGACATAGCAGCTTAAAGTAAATAAGGACATCCTTTACATTTTTTCCTACCTCAGCCTGCTATGGGTATAATAACTTGTGTTTATATTGAACTCCTGGTACAAACTTATTGGAAACGACGTATAGCAATACATCATGTTTAAGGTATTCTAGAAAGGGGGAAACAGTGTTCCCATGTCATGGATCTCTCTTTCCAGTCATGGACTATTATAAGATTCCTTAAGAGGGACCAGGAGGCAACGTGCCCCAGCATATCATCTACATGGCATATAGGGAGGTTTAATGCATTTGCTTTTGGGAATTACGTCTTTATTTTAAATAGATATTGTTGTCAAAATAAAAAATTGTTTACATGGGCCATTGTGTTGTATCACTTCGCTACAATTTATTTTTGCAGTTTTTGGAAAATTATGTTTTCTTCTGGAACATTATTTTGATTCACTTAATAGTGACTGTGAGATCCTTCATAACTACGATGCAATTAAATTACGCTGGCAATCACTTGCATTGCATGAAAGGAGATTTGTCTTTCATATTAGATTTATTTGATCATTTAAGAATTGCTCCTACCTGCCCAATGATGAAGTAGAGGCTATCAACCCCTTCCATCCCCTGTACATTTTGAAGTTTGGTCATGGAAGAGTGATTGTGACTCATTTGGATTGTATGATATGTTGCCAAAGCCAATGCTTATTGGTTACATAGGACAGTTGATGGGTCAAAAACAATTCAATTTCATATCTGTTCATGGTGGGTGTCTTTTTATCTACAACATTTGACATTCCAACACATGTGGCCAGTAGGTTGGTATGTTTATAATTCCAGTATTTGGTGGTCACATTCTACTGATCCAACCAGTTGTTTAGTAATTCAACCTAGGTGATCACTTTTGGCTTGGTAGGGTTAGGGGAACACATATACCCCATAATCACACAGGAACAGATTATATCGGAATATATGGGATTTGTAGCTGGATTATGACCACTTGTCATGGCTGTGCCATACATTCAGTCAGAAATCATAGCCAGTCTGCCAATTAACCCAGGCTGCATTTTGAAGGATGCATTCATCCACACATATGCCAATAGTTCCAGCCTTTCTGGGAAATGAAAACCAAACTGGCCCACACTTATCATCTGTTATATGCAGAATCCAGGGTCAAACACCGATCAGACATATCAGCTTGTGTATGTGGTCACTAACACGTCTGTGCCTTTGTTGGTCATTGGTTCTATCCAAGTCTGTGGTCAGATTGCCCATAGAGGCACTCATTTGACTGACTCGCTCTTGTGCGGTCACTATATAGATAGCAGCAAACTTTTGCCCTCCAGATTGTTTTTGAATTATAGCTCCTATGATTCTATGGAAGACATGCTGATTCTTATGAAACTTTGGGTATTGGTCCACCAACATGATGAATTAAGGACTTCTAGGTAAAAATCTGAGATAGAAAAGGAAGGTAGTGACAATGGCAACCAGTCAACAATTAGATTTGTTCCAAAACAAAACTAAAGATCTGATTGGTTGTTATGGGCAATATATCCAGAAGTCTCTCCAGATATTTATCTCCAATGTTCGTAAACGTAAGTCATTTATATCTCCTCCAGCCAAAGTGTCCATCGCCAACTTTGTATGACATCATTTTAATATAATCTGCCCTTGTTATCCGGTGGTAGATCGGATAACATGGCCGCTACATGGAATAATTTGGACAGCACTGACCTAGCTGCATGGTGCCAAGCCCTGTTCTGTTTCATATGTTTAAAAATGATGTCTTGTGTCTGGAAGGCAAGCTATGCCTCACTGTTGACAACACAAATACTCTGAATACTCTGGGGGCATTAAACAAATGAGTAATGCTTTAGCAAAATTTGAGGAATGGGGAGAGTTGTGTGATCTGTAATATAATGTCAAAAAATGCTAAGTATCCAGTTGGGGAAATGCTCAATAATGAGTATATTGTCAATGTGATAAAAAGCCACAGAGGAAGAAAAGGACCTTGGAATTTCTATTTGGAATCATTTAAATGCTTAAAGGGGAACCAATTCCATGGGATAAATGTTATCCATTTAGTATGAATACTGTTTAAAATTCCCGTCTACCTTCTGAGGCTCTGTCCATCTGTTGTTGGTGATGCACCTCAGTGGAGAAGTGGGCACCCTTTGTGCCAGTTTAGAAATGTGCCCAACATCTACTAGGAGACATGCATGAAATGAGCTAGGAGATAAGAGATAAGCACATGAAGTCAACTCACGTTGGATAGGGTACTGCTGGAAGTCGTAGATTCAACCTCGTAGATGGTGGGTACATGTAATAGCGAAAAGAGCCTGACACATGTCCTTGTTATGAATTAAGATGAACTAACCTACCCAAAAGAAAGCATGTGCACTTAGCTCAAGATGCATAATGTACAACTGCATAAGTAGTAGATTTAGCAAGATGATGGGTAATTGCAATAGCGCTGAAGAAGGCATCCTATGATGGGTATATAAAGAAAGAGTTTGAGACCTGTTGTTCTGAGTCTGAAATAAGACAAAGGCTTGAAAGAACAGCATAAAATATTTATAAGTAGAGTTTATCATGATAAAGTAGACGATGTCTTGCAGAAAACAGCTCCTTGTGTGACCCGTGACCTCCTGTTCCTACAATGTTTTTGGGAAGGAAATCAAAGCTAACCCGTTCTTATAGAAGTTTGGCAGCTCAGATAGATTGAGTGCCAAAGACAGTGTCTTATTACGGACCTAAACACAGACACAGAGGGTCAAGGGGAACATATGGGGCACATCTAGCATTTACTGACATGAGGCTCCTATACCTTGTATGGAAGCCCAGGGACACTGAGGTCATGTCTAATGGGAGCTTTGATTGTCCTTCAAACGCTAGCTCATTTACTTAGAGAGAAGCTTGGACAAAACAACGCCTGGACAGAACTATTTCTTCTGATGAAAAGTAATGAATAAGAGAGATAAATCAACTATTATTTTATCCCTTTAGCATGGTTAGTGAACTATAGTTATCAGTTATTATAACGGCTTGGCCAGGCTTCTCCTTGTCATGTGTGACTGGATTATTACTGGAGTAGCTCTGAGCAATGTTGTATTCTCTGCAGCATTTTTATGTTTGGCTTCATCATTAGGCTCGTTTGCTGCCAGCAGAGACTTCAGCAAACTATAATTCTTTAAAAGAAAACAACATAAAATAAAAAATAAAAAAACCTGCAGTTATTTCCATGTGGCATTGATGGAAGCCGATGTTGTAAAAGCACATTATCTGTACTATGAAGACGCCTATATGTATTAAAACCATAAATCTGCCCAGAGCCGAACATAAATCACACATACAGTAGATTAGTTTTGCTCTCTAGGAGCTGCAAAGGTTGGAGAAGGCAAAGGAATAATTCAGCAGTGAGGCTGAACTCTACCCCCATCATGGAGTTAAACCCAAACAGGACTGAAGAGACTAAAACTACAGGCTAAGCCTTCACTGAGTTAAAGGGGTGGTTCACCTTCAAGTTAACTTTTAGTATATTGTAGAAGGGCCAATTCTAAGAAACTTTTCAATTGGTCATAGATTTTTAATGATTTGCAATTTTCTTCTGTTTCTTTGCAGCTTTCAAATGGGGGTCACTGACACCATCTAAAAACAAATGCTCTGTAAGGCTACAAATGTATTGTTATTGTCACTTTTTATTACTCCTCATTCTATTCAGTCCCTCCCCTATTCATATTCTAGTCTCTTATTCAAATCAATGCAGGGTTGCTAGGGTAATTTGTACCCTAGAAACCAAATGGCTGACACTGCAAACTAGAGAGCTGCTGAATGAAAAGCTAAGTAACTATAAAACCACAAACAATAAAAAATTAAAACCAATTGTAAATTGTCTCAGAATATCACTCTCTACATTATACTAAAAGTTAACTCAAAGGTGAACAACCCCTTTAAGTGGGTTGCGTTAAGCATTTTTCTTGCACAAGATACAAACTATAAAGGGCAAGTAAGGGCGTCTTGAAATGTCCATTCTCTTAAATCAGCCAGAGAACATTAAACCTTTAGGGCACCTTTGTCGAGTTCAATTTTCTTTTTTGTCACCATCTGGCCTGTGGCCCCTGGATCCATATTTAGACTGTAGATCAGTGGCTCCCAACACAGTAGTGGCTGGGGGACACTTCGTGAAGACCAGTTAGGGTGAGAGTTGGGGGGGGGGATGTTTTTACAACTTCTGGAAACCCATCTTAAAGAATAATTAGGCACTTTGTACATAAACACAATGTTGGCTTAGATGCTTTTTATAGTATGGATGAATGGCTGATATTTCAGTTTTTTCCATATATCTGACACCTAGTTATGAGTCAGGGGGTGCCTTGACCCTATGTTTGACCTCAGACCAAAATATCTGAAGGCTGTAGATCAGAGGTCCCCAACCTTTTTTTTACCTTTTATATTTAAATATAAAACAAAGTTTGGGGAGCAACACACTCCTGAAACAAGGTCCAGGGTGCCCAATAAGGGCTGTGATTGGTTATTTTGTGCCATATGTGGACCGGCAGACTACAGTAGACTCTGCTTCACATTATACATGGTCTTTATGTCGCCAAGACTCAGAAGCTAAGTCAGAAGTTCAAAAATAAGCACCTGCTTTGAGGCCACTGGGAGCAACTTTCAAGCAACTTCTGAGCAACTTGTTGTCCCTGAACCACTTTTGTCGATCGGTGCATTTGTTAGTTGGCTTGGCAGTCAGGCACAATTGTTTGCTATCATTTAGTACTTGATACAATTACCATGATTGTGTCAAGTATCAATCATAGCATCCTAGTGATTGAGCAGGTCCTGGAGAAGGTAAGCAATTTATATACCCCTTAGCCTGGCGTATGCTACACTTCAAGCCTATCATTGTGGCTTCTTGATTTGGTATACAGTAGAACCCCTATCTTATGTTTATCAGGGGACCTGAAAAAAATGGTGTCAAATCCAGGAAAATGTAAAATCAGGGAAGTGTATTTAGCATATACTGTATATAGGCGGGACCACCAAACAACAATGTAAAATGAGGGAAAACTTAAAATCAGGGGATGTAAAATTGAGGTTGCACTGTAATTCTCCAGACCTATTTACACAATTTCAAAAGATAAAGCCCTTAAAGTGTCCCTGATGGTTTATTTCAAATTAGGGATGCACCGAATCCACTATTTTGGATTCGGCCGAACCCCCGAATCCTTCCCGAAAGATTTGGCCGAATACCGAACCGAATCCGAACCCTAATTTGCATATGCAAATTATGGGTGGGAAGGGGAAAACATTTTTTACTTCCTTGTTTTGTGGCAAAAAGTCACGTGATTTAGCTCCCTGGCCCTAATTTGCATATGCAAATTAGGATTTGGATTCAGTTCGGCCAGGCAGAAGGATTCGTCCGAATCCAAATCCTGCTGATAAAGGCCGAATCCTGGCCGAATCCCGAACCGAATCCTGGATTCGGTGCATCCCTATTTCAAATATATATATATATTTTTTTCTTGGTGAAACAAAGGGTCACTTTGATTAAAAAACAAAAAGCATTTTCACTGATGTGTGGACTCGGTTGGAAGCAAAGTGGTTAAACGCCCTTCGCCAAGTACAAGCAAACTGTGGGAATAGTTCACATGACGACCAACCCCAGCAAGCGCTGGATTTCATTCCATTTCAACATGCCTGGGAGTGGATCTATTTTCTGTAGCAGATTAGTCACAGCGCGGTTTTACTGGGTTCCTTTGACTGAAAAAGACAGATGCAGCCATTCCCTTAGTTGTGTTGTAGTAGCCAAACAAAATGGTATGGTGTCAGATTTGGTTTGGAAATTGACAGTCACAAAACATGTTTGTTTTTATCCCTCTGATTGGAAGGGAGCAAACATGGCATAGGGGTGTGATGACCTATAACTTGCTTTATTGCTGTTTGTGAAAGGGAAGCTGCAACTCAGCACTTGTCTGGAATTTTTACTTGTTAAAGGGAAACTGTCATGGGAAAACATGTTTTTTTTTAAACACATCAGTTAATAGTGCTGCTCCAGTAGACTTCTCCACTGAAATCCATTTCTCAAAAGAACAAACAGATTTTTGTATATTCAGTTTTGAAAACTAACACGGGGCTAGAC
Organism: Xenopus borealis; assembly: GCA_024363595.1. Classification (NCBI taxonomy): domain Eukaryota; kingdom Metazoa; phylum Chordata; class Amphibia; order Anura; family Pipidae; genus Xenopus; species Xenopus borealis. The sequence continues at coordinate 14,129,449 of CM044441.1, read as the reverse complement.
ATTTTGTCAGTTTCCCAGATGCCCCAGGTCATGTGACTTGTGCCAGCACTTTAAGAGGGAACTGCTTTCTGGCAGGCTGTTGTTTTTCCTTCTCAATGTAACTGAAGGAGTCACATTGGGACATGGGTTTTTACTATTGAGTGCTGTTCTTAGATCTACCATACAGCTGTTATCTTGTGTTAAGGAGCTGTTATCTGGTTACCTTCCCATTGTTCTTTTGTAAGGCTGCTGGGGTGGGGGAAAGGGAGGGGGTGATATCACTCCAACTTGCATTACAACAGTAAATAGTGATTGAAGTTTATCAGAGCACAAGTCACATGACTTGGGGCAGCTGGGAAATTGACAAAATGTCTAGCCCCATGTCAGATTTCAAAATGAAATATAAAAAAATCTGTTTGCTCTTTTGAGAAATGGATTTCAGTGCAAAATTCTTTTGGAACAGCACTATTAACTGATGCATTTTGAAAAAAATATTTTTCCCATGACAGGATCCCTTTAATAGTGTTTGACTGGAGTCACGGGGACCCACCAGGAAATTTAAGATTATGGGCCACAGCTTCACAATCCTTTCTCTCCACTAGAGCTTCTTTCTTAAGGTGGCCATAAACGGAGAGATCTGCTCGTTTGGCGATGTTGTCAAGCAGGCGTTTCTCTCACTGAAATAGGCCCAATGATCGGATCATAACTAAATGTAAACGGGTGGATGTGGCCCCGATCGGAACACTATTTTTATTCCCGTCCGATCGACATCTAGCTGACTTTTGGCCAGTTATCGACCGGGGAAGCCCGTCGGAGGGTCCTATACACGGGCCCTCCGTTTCTGGATTATGGATCCCATACCTGTATGTTTATTATTTGATTAAACTCTTCCCACTGTTTAGTTGGCCATACATGGAGCGGTCCACTCGTTTTTAGTCCAGTCCAATCGACATCTGGCGTACATTCGGCTAGATATTGATCGGGGAAGCACGTCGGAGGGCCCCATACACGGGCCAATAAGTTGCCGACTTGGTGTGTCTGCAGCTTTTATTGGCCCGTGTATGGCCACCTTTACAAAGAGAACTTAAAGGTGTCAGCGGGGGCCTCCGGCTCCCACGAGGGGGGGTGAAGTCAGGATCAAGGAGGAAGTCCCACTCAGCGAGTTCAGGCAAAGTACAGTTCAGGGGAAATCCAATAGCGAAGTCAGGTCCAGGCAAAAGGTTCAGAAGGCAGGCAGCAAGGTTACAAGGTCAGGAACAGGCTCAGGATCAATAACAGGAAAGTCAGTAGCAGTATACAAGGCTCAGAGACCCAGGAACACAATAGCTTTGTTGAGCTATACTCGGGCATTGAACCTGGGTCTCCGGCGTTCTTTTAACTTTGAATTTGGCGCCATTGCGCGTGACGTCATCGCGCCGGCGCCGTAACCACGTGGTGGCTATGGGCACCGCCATCTTGGATCCGCCGCCGAGGGAGAAGGACGCGCCGCCCGGAGCTCCTGGAAATGCTCCGGGCGGCGTTCGTGACAAAAGGGAACTAAAGCTTAATAAGAAAGTAGGCTAGGGGCAATAACCAATGGAAACTTATTTGTTGCATTCATTGCTTTATCTGCAGTTGGCTGAAGAAAGCTTATCACTGATTGGTTGCTGTAGGTCACTGCCCATGTGCCCAGTGTTGATAAGTGAGCCCCATTATGTTTAGGGTTTCTTTACTAAGGCACCCACAGTCCTTTAGGACTGAAGATCTGTGAAGTTTAGCTTCTCAACAGCTGCCCAGATCACACTGAGCATTTTGGTTCCCTACCTGTACAATGGAAATGATTCTGGGCCCCTAGTTTTGTCTCCTATTAGAGGTCAGGTTTGACAGTCAGACTCCTGCTTTGATGGCTTCTATAGGCATCTTAAAGTTTGAAAATTACTTGGTCTGATTCAGAATAATATTGGAAAGCGACATACACTGTATAATACACATATCTGTATTGTTCAAACCTTGGAAAAGCAGGCGTTCTGTTTCTAATGTGTTGAAATAATCCAAGCATCCAGGGTAAAAATGAGGATTAATATTTGGGTTGAAAGGCCGCTAGTGATGGGCAAATTTATTCGCCAGGCGCAAATTCCCGTCTGCCGAAAATTCTCGGCATCAAAAAAAAACCGAGACGTGTTTCGCAATGTTTTTCGCCAATTTGCGTATTTCGCTGGAAATTCGCGAATTTTTTTGGCTAAAAAAGGCCGCTAGTTTTTTTTTTATCCCTTACATTTTATTTCTGGGTGTGTACAGTGGAATATGCTGTAAGCAAATGCAGGAGCTGCTCTGCAGTCATGACACAAGATATAATTAATGCTTTGTGCTGAAATGGGTTTTTTTTTTTCACTCTTTCTTTTTAAATTGGCTTTGGCATTAGATGGAATGAAACTTGTCCGCCCATTTTGTAAATGAGCTTTATTTACAGACTTGACCTTGGGAAGGGCAGATTCTGCATCGACCACGGCTAAACTGACCGGCTGCAGAGTCTATACCGGGCACCTGTTGTGTGAGTTGTGCAGAGATCAGAAATGAGAAAAAATTGTAATGCCAATAAATGTACCATGATTAATCAACAATTGCAAATATACAAAGCAATTAATAAACAGGAGAAAATACTCACAGTTCACCCCAGTCCATGGGTGCAAAAAGTCCAAAATACGAAATATGAGTTTTCTCCAAAAAGTAAAGACTTAGGGGCAGATTTACTATTGGTCCAAAAGGTAAATAATTAATAAACTATAAAATAAGAAGTTGCTTATAATTGGCTGTTTTCTAACATACTAAAAAATAACTTAAAGGTGAACCAGCCCCTTTATAGCTGGCCATAGACGTAACAATTACAATCTTTCTTGGAAAAGATGTTTCCAAGAAAGATAATTAGTTTCAATACACACGTATAGAGCTGAATGGTCAGATATACTGTAGAAACAATAGAATTCTACCTGTAAACACTGGCCGATGTTCGGTTGCCTTTAAAGGCACCCCATCAAAATTTTCCATCCAGCCCAATTGATGAGCCGATCAATATTCAAGTCTTCTGCCGATACCGGTCGTCTTGTTTCCCACCATACACAAATGGGGCAAATTCACTAAGCGTCGAAAATGCGCTAGCGTTGCCTTCGCTAACGTTCGCTGCACTTTGCCAGGCGAATTTTCACCAGTGCTACGCAAATTCACTAAAGTGTGAAATAACGCTCAGGTCGGCGAACTAGTTGCACTAGTGTTACTTCGCCAGGCAAAGCGCATTTACGCTAGCGGTGCCTAATTTGCATCCGGGCATAATTCAATGTATAATAGAAGTATGTTACAGCCACTACATTCCACTACACAAGCCCAGGAAACCTTTAATAAATAAAATAAAGTTGTCCTATTGCCCTACATGTGCCCCCTGTATAGTTGTGTTGCCATATGTTAGGAAATGTAGGGGGGGAAGGAGGGTAACCCCCCCAAAAAAATGTCACTCTTTTTCAGACTATCACCCTACAAAAGGTAAAACACGCCAGCGTTTTTTTTTGTATCTATTGTATTGAACTACGCCTGGTCTGACCTGGTGAAGTAAAGTCTAGCGTAAGTGCTAACGTTCAGTAAAATGTTCATCTTAGTGCATTTGCGTAATTACGATCCTTCGTCAGTGCGCAACTTCGCCTGGTGTACGGGTGCGAAGTTGCGCAAGTCTATCTACTTTGCTAGCGAAAATTCGGCAGAGTCGGTGTTAGTGAATTTGCGAACTTACAAATTGACGTCATGCTGGCGATAGACGCTTCGCTTTTTAGTGAATCTGTCCAAAAATTTGTTTCATACGATATTATCTGTGCGTTTATGGCCACCATAAGTTGTGCCTCTTGGCTACAAGCGTGTGTTTTATGGCACAATTGTCATCTCCCGGTGCACTTTATATCCTAGACGCGGTAACTTCTAGTTCAAGGCACAGGTCATACACACGAGATCCGCTTGTTTGGTGAAGTCGCCAAACGAGTGGATCTCTCCCTGATATGGCCACCTTGAGGCGGGAGATATCGGACTGACCAAATCATGGGCCCTAGTAGAAGGCTTGAGTGAGGACAACATTAATGAGCTGAAGTGGTTGGAGATGGGACATGATTTTTAAACCTGTCTAATTGATATCTGGCCCAATAAGCTCCCAACATTATCTGTCAGCAGTTTTTATCATCTGTGTATTTCCTTCTTAGGGCAGAGACACGCGTGGAGATTAGGGGAGAATTAGTTGCCCGGCTACAAATCGCCTCTTCATCGGGAGACTAATCTCCCCGAACTGCCTTCCCGCTGGCTAGAATCTAAATCACTGGCGGGATGGCACCCGGAGTGCTTCGTTTTCCAAAGTAATCTCACAAGGAAACTTCGGGCGACTTTGGAAAACAAATCGATCCGAGTGACATCCCACCGGCAATTTACATTCTATCCAGGAAGGCAGTTCAGGGAGAATAGTCGCCCGAAGAAGAGGCGATTTGTCGCAGGGAGACTGAACTCCCCGAATCTCCACTTGTGTCTCTACCCTTAAAGGGATCCTGTCATGGGAAAACGTTTATTTTTTTAAAAAACGCATCAGTTAATAGTTCTGTTCCAGTAGAATTCTGCACTGAAATCCATTTCTCAAAAGAGCAAACAGATTTTTTTATATTTCATTTTTGAAATTTGACATGGGGCTAGACATTTTGTCAATTTCCCAGCTGCCCCTGTCATGTGACTTGTGACATGTGCCAGCACTGTAGGAGGGAACTGCTTTCTGGCAGGCTGTTGTTTTTCCTTCTCAATGTAACTGAATGGAACGCAGTGGGACATGGGTTTTACTATTGAGTGTTGTTCTTAGATCTACCAGGCAGCTGTTATCTTGTGTTAGGGAGCTGTTATGTGGTTACCTTCCCATTGTTCTGTTGTTAGGCTGCTGGGGTGGGGGGAGGGAGGGGGTGGTATCACTCCAACTTGCAGTACAGCAGTAAAGAGTGATTGAAGTTTATCAGAGCACAAGTCACATGACTTGGGGCAGCTGGGAAATTGACAATATGTTTAGCCCCATGGCAGATTTCAAAATGAAATATAAAAAAACCTGTTTGCTCTTTTGAGAAATGGATTTCAATGCAGAATTCTTCTGGAACAGGACTATTAACTGATGTGTTTTGAAAAAATAATGTTTTCCCATTACAGGATCCTTTTATGCTGTAAGCATGTGACATGAGATGGTGATGAAAATTAAAATTAAATAAAAAAAAAAATTACCAGGTGATAGGTGCCTACGGGTGGCAAATTGGGAGGAGATATGGTTGTTTGGCCTATGCTGTAACGGTTCCCTGTATCAGTACCAGAATGGGAAACGTTATGCAGAAACCCGTTATACAGAAAGCTCTGAATTGTGTAAAGGCCGTCTCCCAAATAATCCAAAATTTTAAAAATGTATTTTGTTTTTTTTAATGTAATAATAAAACAGTAGCTTGTACTTGATCCCAACTAAGATATAATTAATCCTTATTGGAGGCAAAACCAGCCTATTGGGTTTATTTCATGTTTAATTGACTTTCTAGTAGACTTAAGGTATTCAGATCGAAATTATGGAAAGATCCGTTATCCGGAAAACCCCAGGTCCAGAGCATTTTGGATAACAGGTCCCACTCTTTCATATACATTCATATACGACCAAGATAATTACTCATCTATAGGATATAAATAAATCCTACATTAAACCCTGATTAGTACAGAATCATTTCTCTTGAATCTGGTGTGGACTTGAGGCAGAGGTGTAATTACAGAGGAAGCAGACCCTGCGGCTGCAGGGGGGGGCACAAGGTATAGGGACCCCATGAGGCCCAAATAATGAGCAATTTCAACATATATTGGTAAAACAGGACAATCTCAGGATATTTTGAGGGCCCCAAAATGAATTTGCTGTGGGGCCAAGTAAAATCTAGCTACTCCGCTGACTTGAGGCAAACATAGCAGGCATACAGTATTTTGGGTTACAAATCCGTTCTAGTGAGTGAATGGCATGTATACTTAGATCTATGCAATTATGTTTATGTTAAACTATTAGCATGGCCACCGTCTTACTTAACCATTCCATTAACTTCAACTTGGCCAAATAACCTTAGTAGTTCCTAGCTCTTTAGATATTTGAATAGATTGAGTAGACTTTACCATACTTGCCTCTCCTAAAGGAAAATTCTATCTGGCGTTTCATTTTTCATATACATGCGGATGATGCTGTGCATAACAGAGCCAGCAAATTGGCATGTAGAACAATGTCTCACTTTCCCTTGGAAGGGCTGATTTATTTTTAGAGAGTAATGTACGTATGCAAGGTATGCCGTTTAAAAGCAGTAATCTATCTTTCTATTTGTTTGCAACGGCTTCAGCTTCCTGAAACATGGCAGGGAAGAGGTTTAACTGTTTGATGTTGGGTTCTGGAACATGGCAGGGTGAGGTTTAACTGTTTGTTGTTGGGTTCTGAAACATGGCAGGGTGAGGTTTAGCTGTTTGACGTTGGGTTCTGGAACATGGCAGGGGTCTGGTTTAACTGTTTGCTGTTGGGTTCTGAAACATGGCAGGGTGAGGTTTAACTGTTTGTTGTTGGGTTCTGAAACATGTCAGGGAAGAGATTTAACTGTTTTATGTTGGGTTTTGGAAAATGGCAAGGGTGAGGTTTAACTGTTTGACATTGGGTTCTGGAACATGGCAGGGGTGAGGTTTAAAGGGGTTGTTCACCTTTGAGTTAACTTTTAGTATAATGTAGAGAGGGATATTCTGAGACAATTTGCAATTTGTTTTCATTTTTTATTGTTTGGGGTTTTATAGTTATTTAGCATTTTACTCAGCAGCTCTCTATTTTGCAGTGTCAGCAATTTGGTTTCTAGGGTACAAATTACCTTAGCAACCCTGCATTGATTTGAATAAGAGACTGGAATATAAATAGGAGAGGGACTGAATAGAATGATGAGTAATAAAAAGTGGCAATAACAATACATTTGTAGCCTTACAGAGCATTTGTTTTTAGATGGTGTCAGTGACCCCCATTTGAAAGCTGCAAAGAAACAGAAGAAAATTGCAAATCATAAAAAACTATGAAAAATAAATAATGAAGACCAATTAAAAAGTTTCTTAGAATTGGCCCTTCTACAATACACTTAAAGTTAACTTGAAGGTGAACCACCCCTTTAACTGTTTGTTATTGGGTTCTGAAACATGGCAGGGACGAGGTTTAACTGTTTGACATTGGGTTCTGGAACATGGCAGGGAAGAGGTTTAACTGTTTGACGTTGGGTTCTGGAACATGGTAGGGAAAAGGTTTAACTGTTTGACGTTGGGTTTTGGAACATGGCAGGGACGAGATTTAACTGTTTTATGTTGGGTTCTGAAACATGGCAGGGAAGAGATTTAACTGTTTGACGTTGGGTTCTGAACCATGGCAAGGGTGAGGTTTAACTGAAGTCTTAACTGTTTTGTGTCGGGGGCACTAGAAGGAAATTACTGATTGAGATCAAAGGACGCCCTCCGCTTTCATGGCCTGCTTGCTTTTAATTTCCATACTTGTGTTCATGTTTAAATTTATCTCTTATTATATGCTACAGTGGGAACAGCGGGATGGAGACATTTGTTTCTTGCAGAACATTCAGTATTCAGGCTCTGCCTGCAGCGGAATATGCCGGCGTATTTTGATGACAGCAGAAAAATCATAGTTAGACTGTATAATTCAGAATTTTCAAAGAAGGAAGATTATGTTTCTCATTACCTTAGGACGCCCCCCCCCCCCCCCATTGTGTGGAAAGTGCAAAGTTGCAATTACCCATGTCATTTTTTCGGACATCCATAATATAACAGCAAAGTTTTAGGTCTGAATTGCCTGGTAAATGGCACCCAGTAAGGTACACTTGTGATAATATGGGTGCAGTAAGAGGTGCTGTTGTGAAGGAACTCTATGCAAATTAGGAGTGGGAAGGGGAAAACATTTTTTACTTACTTGTTTTGTGACAAAAAGTCACATGATTTCCCTCCCTGGCCCTAATTTGCATATGCAAATCAGGGTTCGGATACGGTCGAATCCTGCAGAAAAAGGCCGAATCCCGAACCAAATCTTGGATTTGGTGCATCCCTACAATAAAATGATATAGCTGCAAGTTCTGCTAAATCATTTAAAGGGGTGGTTCACCTTTCAGTTAACGTTTAGTATAGAATGGCCAACTTTTCAATTGGCCTTTATTTTTTCATTTCATGTTTTATTTTTAATGATTTGTCTTTTTCTTGCCTGTTTCCAGCTTTCAAATGGGGGTCACTGACCCCATCTAAAAAACAAATGCTCTGTAAGGCTACAAATGTATTGTTATTGCTACTTTTTATTACTCATCTTTCTATTCAGCCCCTCTCCTATTTATATTCCAGTCTCTTATTCACATCAGTGTATATTTGCTAGGGCAGCCCGGGGTTCTACCAGTGAGCACCACGGAGAGATCTACTTCCGTCTTCTTCTTTCTTCGAATTTCCTGGGGAAATCACAGTAGAATGAAATAGCTGACTTTATGTTAAAGTTTGGCTTTCCGCTCTACTGTGCATGTGCAGCAGCGCAAAGAAAGTGGAAGACGGAAGAAGATCGCTCCGTGGTGCTCGCTGGTATAACCCTGAGCTGGTGCAGTTTTCTGCTGATAGGAGCACCAGCTCAGGGTTTCAGGTAAGTCCATACAATCACTTGGGCTGTCTAACATTTGGCACCCCCAAGTGCTGCAAGCCTTTCCTTCACCTTTAAAGGAGAAGTCAACCTATAATGCGCTAAACCCCCTCCCCCCTGGCCTACTTCCTCCTCAGGCAAATTGGTACTTACTCCCTCAGCCCAGGTCCTGACCATGGAGTTTGCAGGCACCATCTTCTCTCGTGCAGTCTTCTTTCTGGATCCATCTGTGTTTGTCGGCGAATGCGCAGTAGGAGCATTTGCTGGTTCAGTTCTACTGCGCATGCGCCGAAAGTCACAAACTTTCAATTGGAAAACTTTGTGACTTGCGGCGCATGCACAGTAGAGCTGAACCAGCAAATGTTCCTACAGCGCATGCGCCACCAAGCAACGAAGCCTTTAATGCCAGGATAATGGCTGACCTGTAGCAAGTAGCCTCCTAGCATCTCTATTTGCTGTGCCTTTTTTGCTATATATATATATATATATATATATATATATGTGTGTACGGCGGCCATAAAGTAAAAAAGAAATGCGCAGTAAAACAAGGAAACTTTAGCCCCCCTCCAGAATTAGGGCCTCACTGGGCCCCTTACACTAGAGTCCTGTGCGGGTCCATTTTTTGGGACCCGTACCCGCAACCTGCAATCCGCAACCCGGACCCGCGACCTGCATTCTTACCCGCTTGGACCACGACCCGTACCCGCAACCCGAGATCCGCAACCCGGACCCGCGACCCGCTGACCATCAAGAATCAGGAAGTGCTGTCTTTGTAAACCGGAAGTGACATCATCGGAAGTAGCCGTGATCAGAAAAAAAGGAGTAAAACAGGAAGTGCTGTCAATTTAAACCGGATGTGACATTATCAGAAGTAGAAATGCTGAGAAAAATGAGTAAAAATTGCTATAGCGAGGATCCACGACCCGACCCTCAACCTGCCAACCTGCAGAACCACCGGCCCGCTTCTATACCCGCACCCAGAAACTCTATGAGCAACCCGCAGGTAGGGTTGCCACCTTTTCATTTAGTTTTTACCGGCCTGCGGGGGCGGGACCAAAAAGGGGCAGGTCTACGACGTTTGGGGGGCGTGCCCATGACGTTTCTGGGGCGGGCCCATGATGTTTCGGGGGCGTGTCCACAGGGAATTGGGGGGCAGGCCGATGGGTCATTTTAAGTGTATTACAAATTTACCGGCAGCTACATTGCCGGTAAATTTGTAATACCGGCCCCGGCCTTAGCAGGTGTTTTACCGGCTAGGCCGGTAAAATACCGGCTGGGTGGCAACCCTACCCACAGGGTACCGCCAGATTTTGCGGGTAACTACCTTACACTTCTGCTTCCTTACTTCTGTTGCCCCTTCTTGCTTATATAATGAATGGGAGGAGAATTATATATGAATGTCAGTGTGTGAGGTTTGAGGGAAACCTCCGAGACTTGTATCTCATGACAAATATCCACGTTTCCAGTCAGATCCATCAGACACTATTATACATTAGCTGCTCGCTCTCTACAATATGAATTATTCTCCTCTTTCCAGTGCAATGGCTCAGTGTCTCATAAACCATCTGACAGCTCCGTGGAAGGAACGATTGTGTGCAATCTGTATCTTTTTATTCCACATTTATTGTGATGTGATGACTGGAAAGAGCAAAGGATAAAAGTGAACCATAAGTCGCCTTCTTCATTCTGCTTTTCCATAATGCCCTACATTACATTTGATGGATAACCAATGGCATTTCCAGCCGCACAAAGGGAAAATAACATTCTGAATATTTTCGTTTGTTCCCTGTGAACTTTCCTATGTATATTTGTTTGTGTATACAGTATCTAGGTAATAATTTACCCCCCAGTGTCCAGTAAACAGTGAAAAATATACTTTTTACTGTATTCATTTTACACTGAATAGGTTGTGTGTCTCATTAAGTTATAAATAACACTTTCTGACTCATAACAAATCATATTTTAAAACTTAAGTCTACAGTTTGTTGTAGATGTTAGAGAAGGAAAGGTTAAAATTAAGTAAGCTTTATCAGAAAGATCTATATAAATACATCAAATGTAATGCTGCTCTGAATTCGCTTTCAAAAGAAACATAAACCTACAGGGCTAGGGCTTGAGCATGCTCAGTTTGCTCCTCTCTCCTACTCCCCCTCCCTCCTCCCCTCTCTGCTATAATCTGAGCCCAGTGTTATAAGTGAGCAGGGAGAGACTCAGGCAGGATGTGATGTCACGCCAAGCTAATATGGCAGCTGCTATCCTAAACAAACAGAGAGAGCTTGTAGAGCTATTTACTCAGGTATGGTAAAGCATTCTGCAGAATAAATATGCTATTGTGGCTAATCTATTGGCAATAAACTTCTCCTGTAGCTTTCTTTTCTCTCTGCTACATTGTTGTATATTAATGATACAGTGTTACCAGATTCTTCCTTATTTTGTCAGACCAACTCTCTGTAAATAAAATGTTTTAAATAACAAATGTGCACAGAGCAACAATGGAGCTTGTTCCCTTCTGTCATAGGGGCACCTGAGATTGGTACCTGTCTTGCTGCAAAGGCCACACTTGTATTTAAGAGTTCAGATGTGGAATCTGAGGGTGTTCTTCCCGTATGGAGGAGACTTAAAGCTGTCACTTTGGGAGAGTGCTGACACTCTATGCACCTTAATCATTCATCTTCCCCACAAAGTGAAGCTCAGCTCATGCAAGCAGGTAACAGATATAATTCCCCAACGTGGGCATGTTCAGGCGAAGCATCGGAGCATGTAGGACATTAGAGAAAGGGTTTCTAAGGCCATAAACAGTAGAATACATCTTAAGACACTTTAATGGATTATCAGTTGTATTTGGGCCATGAAACAGCTATACGCCCCCTAATGAACCTTTTTCTTTAGATGCACCCCCTTGTTTTTTCCACTAGGTGCCCCTTGCTGCCTACCCCTAGTTCCAGCAGTGTGTGAGGGTGAGTGGCTGTATCTTCTTCTTGGATGTGAGTATCCAGGTGTATCATTTTATGGCCATCCCAAAACTGGAATCTAGGGCAATCAGGCTGTTGGGTGATATTACTGCAATGATATCATTATGAACTTTTTGAAGTAACTACCCCACAAGGTGGTTATATTAAGGTTGCAACTGCCCAAATCTGAGCATGCAATGTCATTGTAACACTAGTGCAGTGGTGTCCCTGCAGTAGCTCATGTGCAACATGTTGCTCTCCTACCCCTTGGATGTTACTCCCAGTGGCCTCAAAGCAGGTGCTTATTTTTGAATTCCAGGCTTGGAGGCAAGTTTTGGTTGTATAAAAACCAGTTGTCTTGCCAAACAAAGCCTCTTGTAGGCTGTCAATCCGTATAGGGCGTACCCAATGGCTAATCACATTTCGTTCGGTATTTTAACAGCCTGATCGGTATTTTTGATGGTTGATCCCAGTGTCATTAATAGGAAAAAAAGATAAATATATAAGAAGGCCAGTATTTTTTTCAATTAAAGGTGGCAACTCTACCGCCGGGTCTTTGTTCATGCTTGTGTTGCTCCTCAATTTACAATATTACAATTGAATGTGACTCACGGGTAAAAAGTTTGGAGACCCAACTAGCTTGACCATATTAGCTGGGGTAAAAAATGCTTGTACTAGTCCCCCAATTACCGATAGGCTAAGCTCTTGCAAGACACTGAGTATCAAGATGTGAACTCTGGGGCTGGTGGGTCTTCAGAAGATAACAGTGAACTCTCTGTGATCGACACCCTATGTACAGGAGTCTGTGTGTTATCTACGCTGTCTATTCTGGTTACAAGTAAAGACTTGTTTGCTCTTAGCTTTTCTATTGCAGAAGGGCAGACGCACGGTGTTTGTCTAGTCTGATTAGCTGATGTCCTACCCATCACACATGAGCTGGTGCAATCAGATTCCCATAGCACCCTGTTTACTGAATTCTCTGGGCCTGTGTTTAAAAAAAAAAAAATTATTTGCCTGTCTCCTAAAGTTTCAATGGGTGGTGCAGTCTCACCCAAGGATCATTTCGGCTGTTCCCTGGATTTAAGTCCTTTGTGTCTCTCAGTTATACCTGATAAGGGGGACAATATTTTTCCACCTTGTCTCGCGCAGAAAGATCATCAAAGACTTTGAGATGCCGAGTCTGAAGGATAAAAAGCAATGGAAATGTAGAGAGATATCTTGTTGAGATATGAAGAGCGGGAAGTGCAGTTTCCTTGATCACAACTTGGCCCAGAAATCCTTTATTTCCTTTATGCTTTAATCTCTGGGGTTGGGGGGGAGTCAGGAGTCAAAGGGAAGCCTAAATTGAAATAATGCTTTTACATCAAATACTTAAAGGGAAACTGTCATGGGAAAACATGTTTTTTTTTTAAACACAGTTAATATTGCTGCTCCAGTAGACTTCTGCACTGAAATCCATTTCTCAAAAGAGCAAACAGATTTTTTTATATTCAGTTTTGAATTCTGACATGGGGCTGGCCATTTTGTCAATTTCCCAGCTGCCCCAGTCATGTGACTTGTGCTAGCACATTAGGAGGGAACTGCTTTCTGGCAGGCTGTTGTTTTTCCTTCTCAATGTAACTGAATAGTACGCAGTGGGACATGGGTTTTACTATTGTGTACCGTTCTTAGGCTGGGGACAGACAGGGAGATTCGCGGAGATTCTGTCGCCTGGCGTTTAATAGCAGGCGACAATCTCCCCGAATTTCCTTCTCCGTCTGCCACTAGTATAAATGACAAAGCACAGCGCCTGTGCACACGCGGCGCGGCGATTTCCGGAATCGCCCGAAGTTTCCTCACAAAGTATCTTCGGGCGATTCCGGAAATCGCCGCGCTGTGTGTGCACAGGCGCTGGCGCTTTGTCATTTATACTAGCGGCGACAGAATCTCCCCGAATCTCCAAGTCTGTCCCCAGCCTAAGATCTACCAGTCAACTGTTATCTTGTGTTAGGGAGCTGTTATCTGGTTACCTTCCCATTGTTCTGTTGTTAGGCTGCTGGGGGGGTGGGGGAAGGGAGGGGGTGATATCACTTCAACTTGCAGTACAGCAGAAAAGAGTGATTGAAGTTTATCAGAGCACAAGTCACATGACTTGGGCAGCTGGGAAATTGACAAAATGTCTAGCCCCATGTCAGATTTCTAAATGAAATATAAAAAAAAATCAGTTTTTTGAGAAATGGATTTCAGTGCAGAATTGTTCTGAAGCAGCACTATTAGCTGATGTGTTTTAAAAAAAAAATGTTTCCCCATGACAGGTTCCCTTTAAGTTGGTTATACATGGTGAGATGTGCTGATATGCAGGGGTGTTTATATATAAAAGCACCTGAGAACCCACCCATTATCCAGAAAGCTCAGAATTTTACAGGAAGTCCATCTCTCATCGACTCAATTTAAGTCTTTTGTTCTCCTTTAATTTCTATTGGTGACAGTGCCGAGAGTCCTTTTTTGAAGCCAATAAAGAAAATGCTTTTTTTCGTTCCTTTCCAAAATGTGCCCCTGTGTCTTATAAGGGGATATAATTTCTTAGGGGCAGATTTACTAAATTCACAAGAGTGATTTGAATATTTCATCGAATTTTCAAAAAGATACGAATTTGAATTTCGAATATCCAAATAAGGCAACTTCGACCATCGAATATTCGAATTTGAATATTCAAATTTAATTTTATTCGAAAATTCGATGGTCAAATACTTCCCCTTTAAATTTAAATTCGATCACCTACTTCACCAGATAAAACCTACCGAAATGGAGATCATTCCCTAAGATCGTTCGAATATTCGATTAGAATTCGATTTGGATGATCGATCGATCAAATTTTCCCTATTCAATCGATCAAAATGCGCTAAAAAAATTTGAGTTCGAAATTTGAATTCGCATTTTTTTAATTTCCCACTATTCCCGCACTATTGGTCGAATTTCAATTTTTTTTCATTCGAAATTCAATGAATTCAATCTGCCCCTTAGTGTAACTTCTGGTCTTCCATTAAAATCCACTTTTTCCTTTGGGGTCCTGTACAGGTATAGGATCCCTTATCCGGAAACCTGTGATCCAGAAAGCGCCAAATTATGAGAAGGCCATCTAGGGTTGCAAAAACAGGAAGGGGGTGGGCCAGTGACATCAGGATGTCGGCAAGCGGGTGGGTGATGTCAGGAAGGGGGCTGGTGAGGTGGAAATCAGCGCTTGGCTGATGGCCATGCCACTAACTTCAATTAGCTAATTTGGAAATCTGGACAAGAACTTCTCAACCAGGCAGCCCGACCGAGTGAAATCCGGCAGGTGCCAACCCTAAGGCCATTTCCCATAGACTGCATTTTACTCAAATAATTTATGTTTTTAAAAATGATTTTCCTTTCTCTCAGTAATAATCAAACAGTACCTTGTACTTCATCCCAACTAAAGGAGGCCATGCATGAGCTAATAAAAGCTGCCGACAGACAGAGTCGGCAGCTTATCGGCCCGTGCGTGGGGCCCTCCGACGGGCTTCCCCGATCGATATCCGGCCGAAAGTCAGGCAGATGTTGATCGGGCAGGATTAAAAATCCCATCGGTAGCTGCGCCGTTCTTATCTGATCGGATCAGCCTGATATCGCCCACCTCAAACGATATCGCCAAACGAGCGTATCTCACTGTGTATGGCCACCTTATGACATAATGAATCCATATTAGAGGAAAAACAATCCTTTAATGCTCAAATTTTTTTTTTAGTAGACCTTAGGTATTGAGATCCAAGTTGCAGTTCTTATCTGGAAAACCCCAGGTCCAAGCATTCTGGATAACAGGTCCCATACCTGTGTGTGTATATATATATATATATATAAATATATGTGTGTGTGTGTGTAGAGAAAGAAAGAGAATATTATTATTCTAAGAAACAATGCACGGCTTATATGCAGATATACAGCAGTGGCATATTCTGTCCATCACACAGCATGCTGTACCCTTTTATCATGTTATCTATATAAAATAGTAATGAGGAGCGGGTCTCTGCAAACACCCTCTGACTTCCAATGAGAACGAGTTGTTCATGCCGCAGTAAAAATGCCGCCTCCTCCCACTCCTTATTGGCGCCTAATGGTAAAGGAAACATTAACGCTCATGTTTATAGAATAAATATCTTGCACAGTTTCTGGACAGCATTACCTGTGACATTTGATCAACTGCATTTATATTTATACATGTATGGGATCCGTTATCCTGAAACCTGTTATCCAGAAAGCTCTGAATTACTCCATCCACTGTAGGCTCCTTTTAATACGCTTAAAAATCATTTCCTTTTTCCATCCTCCTTATTGGAAGCAAAACCAGCCTATTGGGTTTATTCAACATTTACGTGATTTTCTAGTATATAATATTTATATATAAGGTAGGAAGATCCAAATTATGGAAACATCCGTTATCCATAAAACCCCAGGGCATACTGAGCATACTGTATAACAGGTCCCATAACTGTACAGCACCAATATATTCTGTGTTTATAAGGGGATTAAACAAATAGTGACATAGTATATATTGAAGCACCCTGGACTGGACTATTCCACAGCCCACTACCCATTTCCCGGCCTTTTCACTGATCCATCACTGATCTGATATCAGTCAGGAGACCATCATTTTGGCCTCAAACACTGATCCAATTTACCCGGGAGTGTTGATTTTGGCAGCCAGTACCGGTCCATGTATGGGCAGCTGGACTTTCAATGACTAATAAGATCATTGTTTACATGGGATTAAAGGGAGTCAGAGACAGTAAGTTCCGACTCCAGCTCTGAATCGTGGCCACAACCACTTTTATTCTTGGGTTATTTTTAGTTCAGATATACAAAATGCATTCTAGCTGTCACGGGATGTCCTTTCATTTATTTTCCTTTGAAGGGGCATTTGTCTTTTAATTAGGAGAGTTGAGAAGAGACACAGTGAGGCATAAAGCAAGGGCTTTACAATGCTTT
The DNA here is from genome assembly GCA_024363595.1 of Xenopus borealis. Lineage (NCBI taxonomy): Eukaryota > Metazoa > Chordata > Amphibia > Anura > Pipidae > Xenopus > Xenopus borealis. Next base: position 14,112,844 of record CM044441.1, on the reverse strand, counting down.
GTAACATTGGGTATAATTAGGGAGCCTGCTCATTTCTTTATAAAATCAGTTCCTAATCAACATGGCGCAGGCTGCTAGAATAATTCAACTAATTCAATCTGAACATGTCACAGCTCTGTACTTCGTAATGCATTGGACAATTAAAAAGGGTGTTTCGCCTTTAAAGGGCAAGGAAAGGCAAAGACATAAAATCCCATTTTTACTTTCTTTAATGAAAAAGAAATTATCTCCGATATACTTTAATTAAAAAATGTGTGACTGTATGCAGTGAGATTCTCCCTTCATTTAGTGCTGCGGATAGGAATTGTCAGAAGGCCCCTAACTTCTAGCAGGGGGAGCCCCTTACTTACCAGCCATGCAGAACTCAAGCAGCTTTGTTTTTTGATCATTTATGATGATCCCTAAGAATTCCAGACCACACTGAGCATGTGTATGTAGTCTAGTCTTGCAAAGATGTATAACAAAGTTACAAGATGACAGCCCCCTGTGGCCAACTTTGAAAGCATAAATCATTTGTTTGATTAGGCTTGTGGTGCAGTAAGTTCATGTTTATGTTTAGTATACAAAATACACCATTTCTACCCTTATTCTAGTTTAGACTTTCCTTGACCTCTAAGTCAACTTTTTAGTTATAGAATGGTCAATTCTAAGCAACATTTCAATTGGTCTTCAATTTTCATTTTTTTAATCATTTGCCTTCTTCTGTCTGGCTTTAAAATGGGGGGGGGGGGTCACTGACCCCATATAAAAATAAATGCTCTGTAAGGCCACAAATGTATTGTTATTGATACTTTTTATTACTTATATTTCATTTCAGGCCTCTCCCATTCAAATTCTAGTGTCTCCTTCAGATCAGTGCATGTTTGCTGCCCGATTGCTGAAATTGCCAACTGGAGAGCTTGCTGAATAAAAAAGCTAAATAACTCAAAAAACCCAAAAAATAAGAAATGAACCAATTGCTATTTGCCTTAGAATATCACTCCTACTACATCGTGTACATCATACTAAAAGCTGACTCAGAGGTTCACAAACCCTTCAATTCTTTTGTATCTAGAAAAGCCTCCAGCCTCAAAGTTTAGGGGATGCCACCAAGTTTAATTGCAGGTATGTTTGGGACCTGGGGCTTTCCAGGTAACGTACTGTTCCATAATTTGGTTCTTCACCCCTTAAGTCTACTAGAAAATCATGTAAATATTAAATAAACCCAATAGGCTGGTTTTGCTTCTAATATGGATTAATTATATCTTAGTTGGGATCAGGTACAGGTATGGGACCTGTTATACAGAATGCTCAGGACCTGGGGTTTTATGGATAGTGGATCTTTCCATAATTTGGATCTTCATACCTTAAGTCTACTAGAAAATCATATAAAAATTAAATAAACCCAATAGACTGGTTTTGCTTCCAATGAGGATTAATTATATCTTAGTAGGGATCAAGTACAAGCTACTGTTTTATTATTACAGAGAAAAAGGAAATTGTTTTTAAAAATTGTGATTATTTGGATAAAATTGAGTCTATTGACCGTAATTCTGAGATGTAAGGTTAATGGCTTTCCAGACAGGGTCAGACTGGGGGGTCCAGGCTCCCCTCTGCCCCCCCTACTGTTTGTAGAATCAAAATATCAGGAAAGTGGGTCTGGCCCGTGAGGGTTGGGGCCCACCGGGGTTTTTCCCGGTGTCCCCTGGGCCAGTCTGACCCTGTTTCCGGAAAATAGATTCCATACTTGTACAGCTGAGTGTGGGCTGAGTGTTTCTTGGATATGACCTAAAAAGGCGAATAGTAGAAACAAACTCATATACTCTTGTATAACTGCCCCATGAAGATGAAGCACCCATGAAGCACCCTTTTAGGTGAGTCATAAGTTGCCGTATACAGGGCGATCAGTCTTAGCCCCCTACTTGCCCAAAGGTGTTCTCCGAATGCTTCCTAAGTATGGCTTCATGCAAGACTGACTATTTTTTTCTGCAGCAGAAGCTGTGGCTGGTTGGCGATATCCCTTTAAGGCTGGCGTGTCTTGGGATAGTGTAAAGGTATACTTTAGAATTCCAATAAAGTAAAACACAGGAAGGGTGTTGATTCAGAAAAGTGCTGCAGTCAGGAAAGAATGTCTTTTTTTTCCCCCCTTGCAATATAATATTGCCAAATGTTACACTTGGGTTTCTGCTGTGCTTTTGCCTGAACCAAGTGAAACATAAATCATACTTTGTGGCTCCAAGTTAAAGATGCAGGGACCACTCTAATTCTAATATCATTTCCTCCTACGCCAAATGGGTTCAAATGCAACTAGAGCTTCGAATTAATTTTGGAACGTTGCATCTTCTGATATAGGGTTGTTTTTATAGCCTACAATATGCGTTGGATACCGGCCACCCCTCTGTTCATATAAATGATCACTCGCACTATACACCAACCCAATATTCTTACCCTTTAAATGGAAACCGTATCCAATCCAAATGAGACCAGCAGAGCGGCCTGTTGCGAAACTGGGATGATATGCAGTGTATCAGCTACTGAATAAATAACTCTGTTTGTTTATTTGATGAGGGTCCTCCCTATGATAAAACGATGAAAATAAACAGCGGCTGTGCATTAGGGTCCTACAGCTGATTTGCTTCTCAAAGAGAACGTGGGTGAGTCACTGGAGCTGTCAGCACAACATCCAGGGGAATTTATGGCGCACGTCTTGGCAGCTCCATTTTAAAGGGGACCCGTCACTTTAAGAAATGATTCCAAATCCTATTTCATGATGTTATTCAAGCAATATAAACTTCACTTACACCAGAAAAAAAATACTTCAACATTGATTTTTCTAGTCTTGGAATTCACAATCGCAGCAAGCAGGCAGCTGCCATTTTTTATGGTAAACTTCACATCGTATTTTATTTATAAAGAATTTATTTAAGACTCATGTGACTGTTTCTATTTCCTTTCTGGAAAACCAAGCACAGTACTGCTGTCTGCATTTATGGTGGGGATTTGAATTATAAATTTGCTATGATAGCACTAGTCTAACAAGCAGGGTATTACCATGGGCTTATTTAATAAAATCCAAATGTATCTCATATTTTATTGGAAATACTATGACCAAACTCCCACGCCCAATTTTAGCTTATTTATGAATAAAAAAAACTCAATTTAATCAGATCACAAAAAAACTCGATAAAATTGAGTGAAAACCTGAATCGCTCAAATCTTTTGGGTATTTTTCATTAATTACTGAAATTTTTCCAGTTTTTACCCAAACCCCCCTCTCGAATTTTTGGGCTACACCCGGTACAGACCATGAAAACAGCAAATTGAGATAGGTGCCTCTTCCATTGACTTCAGGTTTTTTGCAGCATCAGGGTATAATAAATCTCAAAAAATTGGAGTTATTTATATCCTTTAGTTTTTCAAGTGAAAAAATGCAAATTGATAATAACCTAATAATAATAAGCCTAATAACAGAACAATGGGAAGGTAACCAGATAGCAGCTCCCTAACACAAGATAACAGCTGCCTGGTAGATCTAAGAACAACACTCAATAGTAAAATCCAGGTCCCACTGTGACACATTCAGTTACATTGAGTAGGAGAAACAACAGCCTGCCCGAAAGCAGTTCCATCCTAAAATGCTGGCACAAGTCACATGACCAGGCAAAATAACTTGAGATGCACCTACATTTTAAAAAGTATGAAGTAACAAATTAATGAACACGGAATGAAGTTCCAAATGACAGAAAGACACGTTATCTTGAAAAAGATGCCTTATCCATATATCCTTCCACAGTAAAGTTTCGGCACAGTATAGTATTGGCATAGTATTGGTTGTAATGAATGAATACCATCGTTGTCTTCTGTTTTTCATGAACCAGTGTAGACAGTTCTGGTAAGCCCAGTTGGAAATCATTTCAGAATATCAGCGTTCTACAGGCTACACTTAAATTCTAAGCAGTTGTTGGTTGGAATGTTGCTTCAGTCGCTCTTCGTGATTCATGATATTATTTCTAGCACAGTGTTGGAGAGAAGGTCTTTCCAGAATTGAAGCATCAACATGGACTGTAGGATTGTGATTTTTTTTGACACCACTGCTGTATCTCTGATTTCAAACACTTACAGAAAAGGGGTTTTGTTATATCCTTGGGTGGGATCCCACTTGCAAAAGGATTCCATTTGCTTCTAGACAGTGAGTGCTGTGTTAAGCAGCCGTGTGGAATCCACCCTTGAAAATAAATGAATTTAGGGAACCATTGGTTTAGTGGGGAGAACAAACTTCTTGGAAGGAATCAGTATTGTTTCTGGAGAGTGATCTAATATAATAGTCTCTGCTCTCTTATCCTTTGTATACTAGTGCCGTGTAGGAGAGAACAACCTACATTCCTAAATTATTGAGTAAATCCAGCTCTGAACTGCTGTTGTTGCAGAAAACCTCAACACTGGGTCTTCTTTCTTGCCCATGCCTTGACATCTACAACTGTAGCATGGAAAATTGCCTGATGAGAGAATGTAAATGTGTTTGTATTTGTTTTATATTGTTTAAGCTGATTAGTATCAGTAGTATATATCTGGAACATGAAAACAAGAAAAAACAAATCCAGTGGTGGCTTTCCATGGTCATGTTAGCCCTAATTCCACTGCCATGACTTAGAAAACATTAAGGTCATAAATACTTTATTTTCTCCATTTGTGTAATGGAAATGTTGACAGTTGAACATTTAATTACTTATAATTTGCTTCAACCTTGCTTCTTTGTGGCAGTTTCACCGTTACCTAACCTCAAACGCCTTTTGTAGGCCTCCCTAAGCAAGGTCCATAATGTTAAGGTCTCCTACATGTAGCTAGAATAATAATGTGGCGACTGCCTAGCATGTGATTACATAACCAAAACAACTACAACATCTGGCAGATTGGATATGGATCAATACAGTATCAAACATTTCATAAATTGTAAAACAGTGGGGGTTATCTATGTGATGAATTGCATATGTGCCAAGAAGTATGTGGGCAAAACAAAAAGAGAATTCAGGAGAAGAATTTTGGAACATGTAGGAGATGTGAGAAACAACAGAAATACTACGGTTGCAAGACACATAAATGAATTACATAACGGTAATATAAATGCCATGAGATTCATTGGAGTCCATCATGTTAGACCCACTACAAGAATAGGCGACATCGATAAAAAACTATTACAATGTGAGGCCAAATGTATTTACTGGCTCAATAGCAAGGCTCCGAATGGCCTAAATGAGGGATTCACATTTACTCCTTTTCTTTAGTTAATCCTTCAATAATGCTTATCAATTAATCGGCTTCTTATTTCTTTCATATGCCAAGGTTGGTCACACTATGAAAATGCCTGTGATCCACCCAGCCCTTCAAATTCCCCTTTCCTAATAATATCTAGTATTTGATACGATTTAACACTCAGTTTACTGAGATAATAATTTTCTTAAATATTTCTTTCTATGTATATGGACTTAACAGTTACACTGTATTCCCCCACTTCTCCAAATTTCGCTGTATGTATAAGTTTCAGACATCACATAGGGACTAGTTGCGATATAATAATCATTCTGTATCTGTATTTGGACACAGTAGCAGATAACTAAGTATCTTGTTAAGGTTAGTAACAATCGGCTAAAACTTACAAGATTGTTGCTATTAATATACATTGTATCTAGTTCCAGCAAACCAGCACGCATGCGCACTTAGACAAATCCTTCACTACTCACGAACCAGCTACTGCTGCGCATGCGCAAAGTTATCTCAATGACGCGATAGGACTATTTAAAGATGGAGGAGCGGGGGGTCCGGCACTTATGCCCCTGATGAAGCCGGTCTGCCGGTGAAACACGTCGGGCCACGGGCATAGGTGAACGTTGGGCGACTAGCTCCCAACCGTTCCTACGTAGATCAGGCAGGTGTCTGCTGTATGGGACGGGGTGAAGGGAGGGGAATCTTTGCCGATAACACACTACGTGCAACTGAGTTGCCTTTCACGCGTAGTGGCTCAGCATTACCCACCTTATTTCGTATACAATCCTCTAAAATACCAGCGGTATTGCAGTAAAGGGAGCGCCGACTCCGCTCACACGCTGGTTCATTTTACAACTAGAATATTACCTACTGGATTGCGAGGTCCCAGGGGGGGAGAGCCACACAGTTATCGGGAAGGAGGGGTGGTGCTAGCAACTGAGTTGCAAGGATATTGACCCACTACCTAACCATATCGCTCACCTATGCCCCAGGTTTTTTAATTACTTGTTTTTTAGGGACAAGGTCCCGCACTGCTCTTAAAGATTGGAGATCAGTGTGTCTATTGTGATGTGCCCATCACAGGGTACTGTGTGTTCATTTTTGTGTAATCAACTCTAATTAGTTAATAAAAGTTACGTTTTACTTTATTCACTGTCTGAACTGGTTAGCTAGAGGTTTGGTGATTGTGTCACCCTAGGCTTGGGCACTGCACAAACCTCATATTCTCTTGGTGTTGTACATTATTTTCTTCTAACCTGCAGACGACTACTAGCCACTCATAGGACTCTTTCCTTAAGAAGTCTAGAATAATATATCTCTAAGAATATTGTGAGCATGGCCAAGGGGAAGCATCTAGTAATGGAATATTCAAGGGATATAGCACCTAGTTACTGGACTGAGCAACTGCACTGTGCAACATTTATCAGGGATAGTTCTGATGGAGCAGGCTTAATTGAAGCATCTAGGACATAGAGCTACATACTATTCTTAATTAAAATGACTGCCATGCATGGAATAATGGCTCCATCTTTAGTGGTTGTTCTATCAAGCCTTTTCCTATTTATTTAGTAATGTCGCCATATCTCTTTGACCTTGACTTGTGCATAAAGACGGCCATAGACGTGCAGATTTCCTGCAATATTGGACGATCGGACGTCCCCATCTCCCAATCTACAACTAATGCCGCCATATCTCTTTGACCTTTGACCTAGACGTTCAGATTTCCTGCAACATTGGACGATCGGACGTCCCCATCTCCCAATCTACCACTAAGTACTAATAAAGTACTTGGCTATAAAAAAAAAACCTTGAATGCTCCGCAGTCATTTTCAAAATTTTCTTGACTTCATCCACCCAGAAAAGAGGAGGTTTGTTAACTTTTGGCCTTTTGTGATCCAAAAGGCCAAAACATGTTTGTTTATTAGTATTAAAATGGGGAAAGGTGGCACATTCTTAAATGTGAATATATTCAAGCTTGCCTCTAAATAAGAAATGTTCTTTATTTAGAGCTGTTTAGAGGATTAGAGTAATATCATAAAATATTTATAGTTTCTTCAAAATAATCCACAGTTTGACGCTCTCTTGGCTATACTAGTCTTTTGTTGGGTATAATCCAAAAATAGACATGCAGTGTATTCCTATGGTTGTGATGATGCTGTTTAATAATCCATCCTCAGACCGTATGCTGGTGCTTATATATATATAATCCTTCATCAGAAGCTTTGGATGCAACACAAGTGCTTGTCTTTTAAGAAAAATAAAAGAAGAAAGAAATTGAATTGAATATTTACAAGTAGCAGTTCAGTGATTTTAAATGGAAAACATACCCTCTTTGTAAGTAGGATTTAGGCTTTGTGAGTGGGAAGTGCTGATATATTAGTTTAGTACTCATGCTGACCAATTTGTCAGGTCCCTAAACTTGCCTACGTATGTATATATATGGGTTATCAGTGTGGGGCTCATTTACTAACACTGGCCAAAATTGACTTTGCGCAGTAACCCATAGCCACCTCTCCGCAATAAAATTTTAATAGCCTGCTGAAAGTAGATAACTGATTGGTTGATACAAGTTTCTGCACTAGGGTAGTTTTATAGAATGTTAGATAATGAGCCCCATCGGACTCACAAACCTAGGAAAGAAGGTGGAGAATGCGGTTCGGTAATAGGCACTTGGAGCAGCAATAATATGCATATTTAATCAAAGAATTAGAAATATTTTGTAGTACAGACCAGTGTAGGATTGGACCTCCTAGAGGCCACAAGAGAAACGGATACCTTGCGCCCAGGCCCAGACTGGCAATCTGTGGGTTAGGGCAAATGCCAGAGGGGCTGCTATAAGGTGCCATAGAAAGTCAGTATTAATGGGCTGGTGGGGGCTGTTTGGGCCTCTATGTGGGCTGATTGGGCCTCTGTGTATCTGAAATGCCAGGGCCTATTTTGAGTCTCAGTCCAGTCCTGCTTGCGCCCACTCTTACAGCAATTAGACATAGATACCAAATGGTATAGAAGTTTACATAGGCCCAACACATTACATATTCCACCATGTTACATATTCTAATTCCCTAGGCCTGAAACGAAACAAATATTTGTGATTCCACTGTAGCTATCAGTTTCGTTGTGTTAATTGGAAAAGGGGTCTAGAGGTATCTCCCAAGGAAAACAACACCTCACTACTAGTTTTAAACATAAATTGTCAGATAATGATGTTCCAAATGCTTCTTGCGAATATCAATTTCACCTAGAAGGCACAAGTAGGCCTGTTTGTATTAACATGTAAATGATGGATGATTTATTGTGGTCATACTTGTGTCATACTTCAGTTATCCAACGTGGAGGCTGTTGGCCAAACTGTTGGGTATTGGGTTTGGCTGACAATGTTCATGACCATACAACTGTTACATTCTCAGATCTGAGCAAAGGAAAGTTGGGACTCCATTAGCTTGTTGGTGCCCTATCCATACTCCAATCAGTTTTAACTATGATCCAGTCTGGTCGAAGGTGGCTTCTTGAAACCATCAATTATACTTCCCCAGAAGTACAGTTTATGCCCAGATATTAGGGCTGTTCAATTGAAATCAGCGTAACTTCCCTTCAAGTCTGAGCATCTAAAACCACCTTCAGGATAATAATTGCCCTATAATATAACCTTTATTACCTTTGGATTGGATCTTTTACAGCTAGCCACATTCAAGGCAAGGTATATGATATCTGATTTAACCACAGACAAAAATTGCACTTTTCTAATGGAAACGTGCCATGGGCTGATTCATGAGGATGACCAGAAGAAGCTCATATACAATACACAGAACCCTCAATTTTAAGTTTTTCAATGGACAAGAAAAACATTCCAGGGAAATTGTAAAATTAGGGAAATGCATATGCATTATATATTGGTGGGGCCTCATAAAAATTATGGGAAACTGGGATATGCAAAAATGTTCAATGTATATGTAGTAATCAGCCTTCTGATAACTTTACTCAATGCCAAGTCAGTTGATATAGATTTCATTTATGGCTTTTCAACTTTTGGTAACATATCCAGCCTTGATTAGCCAAAAACATAAACTGTTGCTAACCAATGACCATTAGATCATTGGTTGGCCTAAAACTGAATGGGCCTACATATTATAAGAGCATTTTGGCACTCTTCATGTATGAAGGTGTGGACACTACTGGTCAAGCTAATAATTCCAATATGATTTCTCAAGTTTTCCCTATCACAAAGCAGATATTTGGTAATTGACATAACTCTTAGTTTACATGATATGGCTTTTCTACCATGACCTAGCATCACATTCCAGGCCCCCTATTCCACATCTAAGCTTGGATACTTCCAGTGTGTCTTGTTATTAGGGATGCACTGAATTTACTATTTTTAGGATTTAGCTGAATCCCCAAATCCTTAAATCCATAAAAGATTTGGCAAAATACTGAACCATATCTGGGAATGGAAAAAGTGCTTTGTGACAAAACGTTACGTGATTTGCCTTTCCATTTGCCTATGAAAATTCTGATTTGATTTGGCCAGGCACAAGAATTCGAGCAAATCCTACTGAAAAAGGCTGGAGCCCAAGCTGGAGCCAAATCCTGGATTCAGTGCATCCATACTTGTTATACCATCCTCTCTTTACAAGGTGGAAACAGTAGCTATAACTTCACTGGACAACCCTAGTCGGTAGAGACTCTTATTTTCCTGTACTATAAGAACTTAAATTAATTCCAGACAATATTCATTATAGACCCATTAAATGCCTTGGCGTAGAAGTAAGAACGGATTGACTGTGGTACCAAAATATAATTGGCTTCTGCCTCCAAATGAATAAAAAAGCAATCACAGGCAAATGGGTGCTGCTAAGTAGCAGACAATAACTATTGAGCGAGTTTGTAATGGTCCGGAGACCTTTGCCTTCAATACCGCTGAGCACTTGCATATTATACACCTGATGAAGAAATATAATGTCGTTTTTGGCAACTGTTTCTGGATGCCGGTGCATTAAATGCCAGCTAGTAATTTCACAACTGAATAAGCTTTATTGAAGGGCGCAGAGTGTACTTTTAAGTCGCATAACTCAGCATATAGACCTGCTTACCTTTGTTGGCTGGCCAATACTTACCATGAGAAGGTCCCTTAGGCTGAAGTTACACTTGCTGCTTTGAATAATTGCATCCCTCAACATTTCTTCTGTCCACTGTACTTTTATTTGGCATTTTACCTTTTGGATTTACCCCTATGGCAGTTTTTAATATTCCATTGACTTATTCATTATTCCCCCAAGCCTCTGTTAAGATATTAATGTCTTAGCTTGCAGTTTTATTTAGCCTTGCCTAAGCAGCCATTGTCTCATTGACAGGCTGGCCCCAAGCTACTTTTTACCACTCCTGCAAGAAAAAAATAAAAACGGTGTGAATTGATGTAATTGGGGGGGCTGACAGCCAAACCATTAATGGAACTGACCGTAGCATGGACAACTAAACCTACACAAGCATAATTATTGGCCTTTACAATTCTGCCGAAAAACGTGACACCTCCCGACTCATGTGGGTCACAGGTGACCTGCAATTTCCCCCTGTTCCCTTGGGCCGCCCCAAGTTGGAGTGTTTGCACCCTACTTAGTGGTATAGTGACCCATTAATTGGGTATAACCTCACTGGAGCAGAATATATGTATATAGCAACTAGGGATGCACTTAATCCATGTTTTGGGGGAATTTGCTGAATCCCAAACCAGTTATTCTATGTTATATACAAGTTTTTTGCAGCATAGGGTAAGCAAGAGGGGGACAGGGCCCAGTCATATATGAATGTACAGTAAATATGCAGAAAAGGAATCTTTATCCCCTGGTATAAGTATAAAGAAAACAAACTATCTCTATTGCCATTTGCTGTTTTATGAGATCTACTAATATCTTGAAATCTATGATTATATCATAAATCATCTGTTCTTTTAAAAAAAGTTCTACTTTTTTATAATGAGGAGAAAATGACCAAATCTACAGGCAATTTATCTTGTTCAACCGCGATATACAATATTAATGGTACCATTTTATTATCACATGCCAACGCTTAAGGTTGTCTGTGCAAGAACTTGGAGCTCCAAGTAAAGCAGTCCTTTCATTTTATTAGGGGACCCACAAAATCTGGTTTGCCCTGGGTCCTGCCAATTTAAATTACATTTTCAATAGTCTTGAAGTCATTCATTAATATAAGCACAAATGAAAACTGTGATTGACGTATCCTTTTCTGTTCTCTGCTTCTGACTCTTAAATCAATGTAGCAGCTCAGTTCACTTCCAGGTCGATCAGCCGTCTTCTGCTGGAGTCTGAACCAGTAGTACAGGTTTGGGATGCGTTAGCCGGAAACCCGTTAACCAGAAGCTTCAGAATTGCGGAAATTCCGTCTCCTATAGACTCCATTTTATCCAAATAGTCCAAATTTTTTTAAATGATTTTGTTTTTCTCTGTAATAATAAAACGGTACCTTGTACTTGATCCCAACTTAGATATAATTATTGCTAACATGTATTTATAGAGCGCCAACATGTTGTGAAGTGCTGATATTATTCCTTGTTGGAAGCAAAACCAGCCTATTGGGTTTATTTTAGTGATACACTGAATCCACTATTTTGGATTCGTCCGAACCGCCGAATCCTTCCTGAAAGATTCAGCCGAATACCGAACTGAATCCGAACCCTAATAAACATATGCAAATTATGGGTGAAAAGGGGAAAACATTTTTTACTTCCTTGTTTTGTGCCAAAAAGTCACACGATTTTCCTCCCGGACCCTTCTTTGCATATGCAAATTGCGATTTAGATCCAGTTCGGCCAGGCAGAAGGATTTGGCTGAATCCGAATCCTGTTGAAAAAGGCAGAATCGTAGCCGAATCCCAAACCGAATCCTGGTTTCGATGCATCCCTAGTTTATTTAATGATTACACAATTTTCCAGTAGACTTAAGGTATGAAGATCCAAATTACAGGAAGATCCATTTTCCAGCAAACCTCAGGTCCCGAGCATTATGGATAACAGGTCCCCTACCTGTATAGAGAAAATAAACAGCCAGACAGATGCTGCAATTACTTTTACAAATAACCTTAAAACCATTGGGGAAGTTTTTAATGACTCTATAGTGGAATGTTGGATAGAATTATATTTTCATTCATCATGTAAAAAACTTTTTTTGGTGGAGATCCCTTTTAAATAAATAAATATATCCCAAACGGACAATAAATCCGTGGGTATTTTTTGAGTAGCCCCATGACATTGGCATCACTGATAAGAAGCAATAAAATCCTCCTGGCACAGTTTAATTAGTTGATGGAATCTGGCTGCCATGGTAATTCTTTCCCCCAACCAAACCTGTAAAAAAAAAAAAAGTGATTTCAGTGGAATTTTAGGTCCTTTCCCAGCTAATAGTTACAATGTCACTGCACAAAAGAGCGGATTCCATTACAGTGTCATCACTGGTAAAACCCATGAGTCACCTCTGTTGCACGGTGATGTCACAATTACTCCCGCAGGCTTCATTGTGACTTCTCCCCCTTCTTGGCTTCAAGAATAGTTGTTTTTATTGGTGCACCAGCCTTTTACCTCCCCTATAAATCTTTTGCAAGAACTGTGAGAAATCACAGATAGTTTAGATAAATAAAAATAGGTGTCTGCTAATAGTAACACTTGGGCTGCAATGATTGTCTGGCAGAGCCAGTTTTACTAATACCCATCACATGCCGGCACGTCTCTCCTCTAAGGTATTGCTACCGTTTTATGCAGCAGAATCTCGCTGAATTATTCATGGGGGGATTTTTATGGACTCCAGAGAGAGAGTCTACACTGAAAGATAAGGCTTGGAAATAGTAATGCTTTATTGTAAGTGCACACACGTATTAGCCCCTTGGAAAATCCATTGGGTATGTGCTCTAGGGTGTTAAACTGTCGCTTTGGATTTGTGGCATATGATAAGTCACTAGTGTATATTCCTTTGTTCTGCCTTATTCTGCTGACCGGAAAATGCTAATGTGGCACTGAATTATAATTTTTAATGGGAAAGTGTGATGTCACTTTAAAATTCCTTCTCCTGTCCAGAGCCAGGTCAGGTTCTATTGGAGTCCTCCATCACCTGACTTGCTCAACACTACATTCTCACCTCACCATTGTTTGCCTGCACACTTCCCTCTGGCGGGGCTTGGAACAATGGAAGATAAGGCTAAACCTAAAGATCACTTGGGCAAAGAAGACTGGAACTGGAACTCCTGGTCCCCACCAGAGAGCCCAACAGCAAATCCCACTCTTGCCAATATTAGATATAGACAGTGCTTAATTCTATAGATGTCATATAGTCCTGTGGTAAGATTGAGGGGATTTTTTCTTGGCTAAGGTTCAATAAGCCCTGGGTCCACCAGGAATTTTCTTGTAGTATGATTGGCAGAGCCAATCCCAGCTTGAAGGTATGTTAAGGTGACATTTGGGCCAAACACTTATTTACTGTCCAAGATATTTCTGGCTGAAAGCATTGGGTAAGGAGGTCCTGGTTGAAGGTTGGACCTCTTTGGTCTTTGGTAATGTGCTATTATCAAGGATAAAGGCCCCAATATGGCCTGAAATGTTGGATGTCCAATATAGGTATAGAATTCCCCAGTAGTTCTCAATGTATCTGGTTCATCAATACAGAACTAAGTATTGCCACACCTTCTTGACTTCACAAATCCAATAGAAATTACTCTGGAGAACCATTGCAGCCAATAATTGATTCTTTATTACAAATATTGCAAAGATTGTGTTACACAAGCACCTGAGGAAGGGTCTCTTGATCCGAAACATGTAGTGCAATCTTTGTAATAAAGAATCACTTATTGGCGGCAACGGTTCTCCAGAGTAATTTCACATTCAGTGGCGTAACTGCTGGGGTTGTGGGGGGTAAATGCTCCCAGGCCCTCACCCCATTGTGGCATGCTGGAGCCTGGAAAAGGTCATTTGCAGGCACAAGAGCAGCACAAGTTTGGCAGGAGAGGGGACCTGTGTGCACATCATGCTCCCGGGCTTCGTTAGTTACACCACTGCACACATCCAAAAACACAGTGCGCAGGTTCAGCATGGAAGTGTATATTTGTATAAATATATATATATTAAACAAGTTATGGACTAGGTTTGTCTTGACTTATTTTTCAAGATTGTCCATAGATCATCCCCTGGACACAGTTTCCAAACCTTATTTTCACTGGTACAGTTGGCCAAAATTCCTGGCCTGACTCACTAGGAAGCCCTTGGGAATAAAAACTATTCAATCATTGTAGGGGAACAATTTAGTGTAGACAGAAACTTAACAGGGGTCTTAAATAAGAGGCAGTTACAGGTGTCTCTATACACGCGTTCCTTGAGGGCCGGCTCCTGAATGGTTAACTGTCGCCCGACGAACTCAATGAGAAGATGGAACGCTCCCGTGTCTGTTCTGTAATTTGAGAAATAACTTACATGGCTGAAAATATCATACAAATGATCTGGGAATGTGTGAGACATTTTCAGTTGTCATGGAAACAGCAGCCGGTGCCTCTTAATAATTTCATTTGTTGACTGTTTCTGTGACAACGACAGTCTTCCCGCATCAGTTATAGAAAAAAATGTTTTCTTCTTTTTCATGATATCTTGTAACAACAAACATATTCATGCCTATTAGCGTGTGATTTGGGTCATTGGTGGAAGATCTAAACACAAGTCAGCAATTTGGAATAGTGTTTCTTAGAATTCACCTTGCGTCCAACCGTTTGTTAGGTAGACATGGCGACCACAAAGGCACCTATTTGGCAAAATTATTCTTTTGGGCAGGGTTGGATCGGCATGCCATGATGACAGGTATCTCCTGGTGGGCTCAGGCCCTAGTGGACCCCTTTGTAGGATAGGAAGTTCTTTATTATATACCTCAGTGGGCACCAGATGTCAGGTTCTCAGGTGGGCACCTTTGTAAGATAGTTCCCTGAAGTTCTTTATTCTATACCACCATGGAGAGCAGATGTCAGGTTCTCTGGTGGGTCCCTTTGTAGGATAGTTCCCTGACGTTCTTTATTATATACCACCATGGAGATCAGATGTCAGGTTCTCTGGTGGGTCCCTTTGTAGGATAGTTCCCTGACGTTCTTTATTATATACCACCATGGAGATCAGATGTCAGGTTCTCTGGTGGGTCCCTTTGTAGGATAGTTCCCTGAAGTTCTTTATTATATACCACCATGGAGAGCAGATGTCAGGATCTCTGGTGGGTCCCTTTGTAGGATAGTTCCCTGACGTTCTTTATTATATACCACCATGGAGATCAGATGTCAGGTTCTCTAGTGGGTCCCTTTGTAGGATAGTTCCCTGAAGTTCTTTATTATATACCACCATGGAGAGCAGATGTCAGGATCTCTGGTGGGCCCCTTTATAGGATAGTTCCCTGAACACCAGAAGTATGATCTGGCCACACTGTGAGCTGGTTCTGGTGTCTCTGAAACATAGTATGGCTACTTTATCACTTTAATTAACTTTGCAACGACCTTCACATTTCCAGGCATAAGAAGGGGAATTGTGCAAGTGCTGGGGTTGACTCATTCCATGGCAGCAATCACATATCTCCTTCTTATTTATCAGGCTGCATGTTTGTGTTCTGGTTGGGGGTACAGACTGTGCTGTTTGGATATTATGTCATTTAAAGGGTATATGCAAGCCTGCCTCTCGGTCCATCCTTAAATATATGCTGGAATCTAGCTCAGTATCTTATAGAGGTTGATATATGGTTCTTTAACATTGAATAGTATGTTTGTGCTTATTTTTTATTTTTATAAATTTGGTCAGCACTTCTACAAGACAATCTTCCCTACCTCCCACAATCGGGGTTGCCCACCATCATGTTTAACGGTTTAATGTCTGTTCTCAGGTTGTTGGTAATCCATCACATACACACTGGGTACAGACTGATCCTCCTGGTTAGAGGTCAGTACAGTCAATGGCCAGGGTCAGACTGGGTCGGCGAGACACTTTAAAAAATTGTGTGTGTCCCGGCCCTCTTGGGCCCCGGGGCCCAGACCTTCTCTGCATGGCTAACTGAGCTACTCCCTGACCTCCCCTTCACCCCTAATACATCCACATGGTGTGATATGGGAAGGGTAGTGGAGGAGGGTTGTGGCTGAGTTCCTAAGATGTCTATGGCGGCTGTCAACCCAAGAGGAGACGGTCTATGTTTTTGGTGGTACACTTGATGAACTGTTAAACCGGAGGAGATTATTGTTTATCAGTCTGGGAAGGAGGCAGAGATCCTCTTGTACACAGGGAAAAAAAGGTTAAAGGTTAGAAACAAAATGTTTACTTGACTTTAATATTTTTTGAAATGATATGCAATCCAATATAGGTTTAGTTAAAACATTTTAACAAATATCATAACAGCAGCAGGGTTGACTCAAACGCTTTTCGACTCAAAAGCTTCTTTTCTGCTGTTTTCTGAACAATTTTTTTTTCAAATTAGAACTATTCCCTTTCAGCCCCCCCCCCAAAAAAAATCCTCGGGAGTTAAACAGAAGTCTTTTTTTAATTTTTTTACCAAATCTCCCAGAAATTACACAAGTGGCAGAAATAGCTTCTAAACTGTCGTTCCTGCTGCGAGGAAATGTTCTGTCTGACGTGGGCGCCGGCTGAATCATTTTTCCCCTTTTTTCCATACAGCTTGGAAACTGCTGAAGGGGACGGGGTGCCACGCAGGGGCCACAGCTGGAATGTGACTTAAAATTTAAAGGAAAATGCATGCTTTATGTTCTTCCTGGTGGCAGTAATACGGTGTAGAAGGGCTAATGCTGCCTGTAAAAATGCAACAGATAAAGCATGCAATTTGGCATCTGCCACACATTGGTGATACTGCTATTTAAGGAGAGAATTTGGATTTAATGTGAAAAAATCATATTACTTTCACAGATTTTGCAAGAAGCGTGGAGGGGTAGGGGACAGTTATAAATGCCTTGAGCTGTTAGAACGGGTCTCAGCAAAATCCGTAACCCCCATCCTTTCCATAGTTTGGATCACCATACACTGTCCACTAGAAAATCATATAAACATTAAGTAAACCCAATAGGCGGCTTTTGCTTCCAATGAATTCCATCTCAGTTGGGATCAAGTACAAGGTACTGTTTTATCAGTACAGGTTTGGGATCCGTTATCCGGAAACCCGTTATCCAGAAATCTCTGAATAAAGAAAAAGCTGTAAATCCCATAGACTCCATTTTATACAAATAATCCACATTTTCAACATTATTTTCTGTAATAATCAAACAGTAGCTTTTACTTTATCCCAGCTAAGATATAATGAATCCTTATTGGAAGCAAAACCAGCCTATTGGGTTTATTTAATGTTTACATGATTTCCTAGTAGACTTAAGGTATGAAGATCAAAATTATGGAAAGATCTGTTATTCCGAAACCCCGAGGTTCCTTAATTTGGATCTTTCTGAATCACCCCCTTGCTTGTAATGATAATGGCCACTAAAATGTTCCTGACAAGTTTGGAAAATCTGTGAAATGTATGAAGCGCGTGGTATTCCTTCTTAATTGTCATTTGGTTCTGTTATCAATATATATATATATATATATATAGTATACATATATATATATATATATAAGCCCCTAGTTGTATTCTTGGGGCAGTAACATTGGCTCAATCCATCGGCTCATACTCATTCTATAAATAAACATTGTGGAGCAACAAATATAACTGAGTCAGTGAGATGTCCCAAATACCAAACCTACCACAGGCTGAACAGCAAGGGATAATAATGGATTTAGGGTTAAAAAAAAGAGGTAATTTTAGCGCTTAGCGATGACTAAACACAAGCTGGAGAAATAAAAATGAAATTGCTCCGCTAATCGGTATTAGGATCCAGATTCTGTCAGCGCTTCCTAATTCTATTTATATCTTTCACTTCTTCCATCCCAGGCATCTAGCTGCTTCTTCCACACATTTCTACAGACAGAATCTGCCATACTGCCTCTTTCCAACCAATTTGGTTGTTGGTTTTTATGTGATAAATAGAGAGAGTTTCTGGTGTGGCAAGCTATATGGCAACCCCATAAACGTAATAGGATATGTCCCCATTTTAAGGAAGGTTCAAAGCATACCTTCTAGCTCCACAGACATTTCTAATTAAATTACACATGCAAGAGGTTCTTATGATACTACCCTTTTATTCCTTTTTTCCCATGGATCCCATTCATCAGATGAAGGTATACAATAAAAAAAAATAGTTGTGTTGGTGTAACCATGCCAGAGCCATTGGCTACTCTTACAGCTGAGTGCTGTGCATGTGGATCAGCAGTTTTAATATCGATCCCTAGGATTTATCAGTAGGACTCTTGAAGGGTGCGAGTCATGGACTTCCCTTTATCTCCCCAGAAACACTGCATTCAGACAATGGCTTTATAGAGATATCTGTCAATTCCCTGTCTCCTCTGTGAGATTATTACCTAGTTATGGACTTTTTCACTAAAGGACATTATTTTACCACTGCATTCATTGACGTCTCTGATTCAGTAGAGTCGCCACCTTTTTTTGGTCACTTCGTATCTTTCTTTTATTCCTTTCCTATTAATAACAGAAGCATCAAGAACCTTTTTCACCCTCATGTCAGTGAAATGCCATACAGATAGCAACCCTAACTGTCAGTTACTGAGCTGTCACATGTGCCAGTCATTTGCAAGAAGTGATTGTTTAGACTAATGGGATCATAGTCTGTATGCGCCACCTCCTCATTCCCACATATCTGCAAAGCAAATATTTTGGTGTATTACTAGAATACGTCACATTTGAAATGCTAGGGTGGCAGTTTCCTAACCTCAGACCACCACCGACCCACTAGGCTGCATCCTTAGGCCTGTAACTGGTTCCTAACACACAAGGAGATCTACGGAAGTTGATAAAGTCAACAACTGTCGCCCAACACTTTCTTATACAGAATAGCACCCTAAGCCTGGCTTCCAGTTTCAGTGGGAGTTTTAATTACTTGGCGCTTGTGAACAAACAGCAGAGAATTAGTCAATCTCATTACTCAGTTGCAATGTTTCTGTAAAGGCAAAACAGTCAATTGGTGGAACATTACTGTTCCGGAAGGCAGTAAATTTCTGTGCAAGAGTACTGGTGGATTGTGCTGTCTTCTTCTTCCCATTTGCGCCCTTCACTGCTCTTGATAAATGACTCCTAATGACTCTAAATGTGGCAGATTAAAGCTGTAGATATTAAGCTGACAATAAACTATAAGATCCACTCGTTTGGCAACATCGCCAAACGAGCGGATCTTTCCCCCTATAACAGCAGGGCTATATTGGGGTAATCCAAACGTACGGCTCTAGGTTGCATTAAGGTGGCCATACACGGGCAGATAAAAGCTGCTGACAGACTGTGTCGGCAGCTTATCTGCCCGTGTGGGGGGCCCTCCGACGGGCTTTCCCGATCGATATCTGGCCGAAAGTCGGCCAGATGTCGATCGGGCAGGATTAAAAATCCCGTCGGATCGTGGCTGCATCTGTTCGTTGATGCGGTCCCGCGATCCGACCGCCCGTACTGATCCGAACGTTGGGCCCTAGGGCCCACGATCGGATCAGCCCGATATCGCCCACCTCAAGGTGGGCATATCGGGGAGAGATCCGATCGTTTGGCAACATCGCCAAACGAGCGGATCTCTTTGTGTATGGCCACCTTTACAACGAGGAGGAATGGGCTCTGACGGGTCGGTCGGTGAAAAAAATTAAACCTTTCTGATCGGTATCGTGGCCAGATATCGATAGGGAAGACCCATCAGAAGCCCCCATACATGGGCAGATAACCTGTCTAATTGGTCTAAAGGAACAATATCGGCAGCTTTATCTGCCTGTGTATGGCCACCTTTAGACCAATCCAGAAGCTTATCTGCCTGTGTATGGGGTGTTCCAATGGACCTCCATAATAGATTCAGGCCAAAAATTGGTCAGATGTTAATTAGGGCTGGTTTGATTTTTCTTGGTGATCAAGGACTGAATCGGCTAGTTGATGTGGTCATAGTCCCGTTGGTGCCCATTTCTTTCCTTGTAATCCGATCCTTTGGCCCTAGGGCCAAACAATCAAATCAACCTGATATCACCCTGCCTTTGGTGGGAAAATGGGGTTAAGATCCACTAGTTTGGTGACCTTGCCAAATGAGTGAATTTTATCTTGTATGGCCACCTTAAGGCAGTGGTCCCCAACCAGTCGCTCGCAAGCGACATGTTGCTCTCCGACCCCATGGATGTTGCTCCCAGTAGCCTCAAAGCAGGTGTGTATTTTTGAGTTCCAGGCTTGGAGACAAGTTTTGGATGTATAAAAACCAGATGTACTGCTATACAAAGCCTCATGTAGGCTGCCAGTCCTCATTGGGGGCTACCAATAGTCAATCACATAATATGCACCTGCAGGAACTTTTTGCTTGCTTGTGTTGCTCTCCAACTTTTTGTACATTTGAATGTGACTCGTGGGTAAAAAAAAGTTGGGGATCCCTGGTCTAAAGGTTGTGGTATCAGGGAGTTTATTTACTCTTTTCTGTTTGTTTGGGTCCCATTCAATATTCCTGAAGTCCTTTCCCTGCTCCAGATTGTAGGCACCTGTTACTATGGCAGGGTTCCCAGAATGCAGAGAGATCATTACTTTGCTACCATTCTGCCCTCTCAGAAATAATCTTGGCACTGGGCTAATAAAATGTATGGGAGGCATATTCTGAATTCTTCTGTAGGACAGAGCATACGGCTCAGCATAGCTACTAAGTTCTGGGGATGATGGGCACTTAGTGCTGTATTTTATTCTTGCATGGAAAGATATTACTCTTTGTACCATTTGTTATGTCCTCTCCACCTCACCTTGTTTATGTGAGATTTAATTGGATTGGTAAGGAACGTGTAAAGAAGTAGTACCACAGAAACAAGACTGCAGATAAGGATATTTGTCATATCTACCGTTCAATTTGAAACAAAAATAAAACATATTAATTACGACTGATGCTCTGTTCCCAAGGAATGTGCACAGAACATTGTTTATCTTCTGCCTTAGTCAACATAGCCATGAAAATTCTAGAGCAGTGTCCATAGTGACCATTGTGGCCCTAGTGACCTTGTTCCAGGAGTGGACCCTACTGAACATATACAGGCATGGGGCATGTTATTCAGAAAGCTCGGGACCTGGGCTTTTCCAGATCTTTCCGTCATTTGGATCTTCATACCTTAAGTCTAATAGAAATCATGTAAACATTAAAGAAACCCAATAGGCTAAAAGTGACACTGGGAAATTATACAGGTATTGAGCCTTTTTTTCAAAATACATCAGTTAATAGTGCTGATCCAGCAGAATTCTGCACTGAAATCCATTTCTCAAAAGAGCAAACAGTTTTTTTTTTATATTCAATTTTGAAATCTGACATGGGTCTAGACATATTGTCAATTTCCCAGCTGCCCTCACTCGTACTGTGAAAAACTTCAATCACTCTTTACCACTATACTGCAAGTTGGAGTGATATCACTTTCCCCCCTTCCCCCCAGCAGCCTAACAACAGAACAATGGGAAGGTAACCAAATAACAGCTCCCTAACACAAGATAACAGCTGCCTGGTAGATCTAAGAACTGTGATTCCTTCAGTTACATTGAGAAGGAAGAACAAAAAACCACAGCCTGCAAGAAAGCAGTTGCCTCCTAAAGTGCTGGCACAAGTCACATAACCAGGGGCAGCTGGGAAGTTGACAAAATGTTTAGCCCCATGTCAGATTTCAAAATTGAATATAAAAAAAAAAATCTGTTTGCTCTTTTGAGAACTGGATTTCAGTGCAGAAGTCTACTGGCGTAGCACTATTAACTGATGCATTTTGAAAATAACACATTTTCCCATGACAGGATCCCTTTAAGTCTACTAGAAAATCATGTAAACATGAAATTAACCCAATAGGCTGATTTTGCTTGAAATAAGGATTAATTGTATCTTAGTTGGGATCAAGTACAAGCTACTGTTTTATTATTACTACAGAGAAAAAGGAAATCGTTTTTTAAAATGTGGATTATTTGCATAAAATAGAGCCTTTCTGTAATTTGGAGTTTTCTGGATAACAAGGTTCCTGATAATGGACCCCATACCTGTATCTTAGTTGGGATCAAGTACCAGGTACTGTTTTATTATTACAGAGAAAAAGGAAATAATTTTTAGAAATTTTGATTATTTGGTTTCAATGGAGTCTATTTAGAGCTTTCTGTAAAAAGTGTTTCTGGATAACGGATCCCGTACCTGTACAAACATCATATATTAGGAAGGGTTGATAAATTAATATCTGTTTATCTCATAGGGAGGCTAATAATACAACTGGGAAGGATAGTTTCTCTATAGAATAAAAAGTGGATCCAGTAGAGAAAGGGGAAAAGCCTCAGCACCCAATGTCTGTAATCATCATCATTTACTGCTTCTATAAAGGGGAAATAAAGATACATTTCTCTCATTAATGTGATTTTTAGAGTACATATTTCATATAATTTTGTCTTTGTGATGATTATATTCCTTTTCATTGCCGCGTCACCGTAGGCTCCTTCTTTTGGTTATAGTTTGTCTAATAAACAAATCAAATCCAATGAGATCATGTTGCTGGGGAAACAGCCCCTTTTTGTCTTTTGTAATCAGTGTAACTAGTTATTTCTTTTCTTCTTTTTCCTCTTTAGTCGCAAAAATTTATATAACTCCTTTTTTTCTTTAACAACTTGATCTTGACAAAGGCAATTGTAGGGCTGCCATCTTGTTCATGTGCAAGCGTGCTATTAGCCGGCATTTTACTGCACCCGGTGAAGGAGCGGGCTGACTAACGGTATAATTAAGGCACGCTGTGAAGAGGATGCCGAAAGCTCTTCAGGTTTCTATCCGTAACTATCCCAGCCGGGATATCAGATAAAATTTCCCTTTATAATTGACAGCCAGTGTGTTGCTCTGTTCCAACAACCAAATGAATGAATTCTCACAGAGCCATAGATCTGGTACCAATAAAAGTCCTGAATTGTCTTCGTATTTGGAAGAGTGTTTCAAGAACAAGGTTCAACTTTGCCTTTAATAACCGTGTCTAAATTATTTAGGCTACTAGCCTTCAGGGTAATCTCATCTAAGGTTGACTTTCCATTGTATTAACCAAGTGGCTCCACGCAATCAGCCAGATGTTTTTGACATTCACGTTTGAGGTTGTGTCCGTGCACCAGGATCACCACTGGGCGTATCTGTGGCTGATTTGGCAACTGAGTTACTGGGCCAAATTGGTCCAATCCAATCTTTTGGTGCCAAGGTTTGGTCATAAAGACCAGAAGACCTTTTGTTTTCAATGCAGTCTAACCTGCCTGATAGATACCAGCACGATAAGATATTGGTCAGGAAGGGCCCATACACTGGCCAATAAGCTGCTGCCAGCTCATTCTAGAGGGGCTTAAATAGCAGTTATTATGGGCAGCTTTAAAGTATAGCCAAAATATGCCTTAGATAATTGGGTGCAACATTTGGAATTAATTTGTCCCAATTCCTGTTAGGGTCATTTACTATATGAAGGGCAAGGTAGAAAGTGCAAAAAAGGGGTGCTACCCACCATGTTTTTTGTAGTTTGCATCCATTGCAAAAATTGGTGCAGTTCTCAGCAGCTGACAATGGAGCAACCATACCTGTACTTGCATGATGAATAAAGTGCTGCCTGCATTTGGTAGTTCATGTATTCAGCCACAACAAGCCCTGTTCTTTCCACCTGTCCTTTGGCACAAGGTGCAGAGCACAGCCGTACCTAGGGGCACATGCCCCTTGTGTCCAGGGTGTCTGTAAATTAGCCCCCCCGGGCCATTTTAAGGCCTTGGTGGGCTCTGGGTAAAGAGCCAACTACTGAGCACAGCCATCCCTGGCACGTGTAGGAGGCAGCTGGGCAGTTCCAAAGCTGGGCAGGCCTTAGTAGTCAACTCTGATCCATTACAGCCTCACAAAAACTGAGCCATGTTTTTAGACAGGTCATAGAACTGCGAGGTAACTTCTAATATCCTCATATTTTGCAACTAGGGGTACTTTATTTATTATAATAAACAAGTTTTAGTGAGTCGTGTGACCGAAATGACATCAGAACTCACCATTTATAACTGATGACATCAGAACTCACCGTTTATAACTGATGACATCAGAACTCACCGTTTACAAGGATATAATTTACAAGATTTTCACGGCTTCTGTGTATTATATAAGAATGAACTGCAGTCCCATAGTCTTTAATGGGTGAAGTCTAATATTTTGCAGAAGGCAAGTTCTATCAGTGAGACCAGACTCATCCAGATTGTCTGGCTTTGGAGCTCTCTATGTTCCTTCGGGTGTCATTGAGGTATCTTCATGTAAATATTAGATACACCGCACTCCTGTAATTTACTCTACAGTAGTGGCGCTGGCCCTCCGTTGACCCGGCAAGGTTCCAGAGCAACGAGCAACTTTTATTTACGGATCCGCACACACAGTTTTCTGCAGTAGGGGAAGTGCCCCTTTCTTTATTTTATAACATCACCAGAATCACCATTTTGGGGAGGGGAGGGTACACATAAATGCACATTTAAAGATATATACACATTACAAATACTCCATTAGAGACACACTCATCCCTACCGTTTTTGAAGCCTTTGAACTTGCATTTTTGGTTTGGTCACACTCGACCCCTCTCTGTAGAGTCTCCTGATGCTGCAGGATCACTATAGAACCTAATATTAGAAACCATCTTTATGGAAGAGATGAGAGAGCATCTACAGGGATCAGCGGTGCTCAGCTCTACTACCCCGTTCTCTTCCGATGTGGTTATTTATATACTAATACATTTGGCTTCTTTGTGATTGAAATATATTGCTGCCAGCAGTTACCATGTCAAAGAGGATTTATACCCAGGGTGCGCTGATGGAATTTTCTCTCTCTCTCTCTCTCTCTCTCTCTCTCTCTCTCTCTCCTCTGAATAAATTAAAATAACATCCTGATTTATTGCATTTGTATTTACTTGCATATTGCTTGCCTTACTGGATCTGACTCATCATTCCCCCTGTAGGAATGTGGGATTGTGTAGACTCAGCTCTGTGCTCAGGAGTTACTAAGGGAAAACAAAGGAATGATGAAGGCTCCATTAAAGATGGGGTTTATTTTCTCTTTTCCATTTGTCATTGTTCCCAGTCAGCTGAAATGGGGTAATGCCAGTGGCTCGGGAGGACTGCAGTCTATTGTTTGCGATGGCCCCTCCATTGATGGAATGGTAACCATCAGGACTCTCCAAGTGCACCAGCGGGTCGGACCATTATTGCTTGGGAAGGTTTTCATTTTCAGTTTAGGTTTGTGTAGGGCAGTGGTGAGTGTTCAGCTGCCCCCCCGCGAACAGTGAAACCGATGTAACCCCTTCAACTTCAAAGAAAGTGGAGAGTTGGAATCGTTGGTAACCAAACGTCAGGATAACAGTGCTCGTGGAACGGCTGTTATAATTCCTTCTAGCTGACCCTGTTTAGGCTGGGGACAGACAGGGAGATTCGGGGAGATTCTGTCGCCTGGCGTTTAATCGCAGACGTCAATCTCCCTGAACTGCCTTCTCCCTGTCTGCCGCCTGTTACAATGAAAACGCGCCAGCGCTAATCCACACGCAGCGCGGCGATTTCCAGAATCGCCCGAAGTTTCCTCAAGAAGTAACTTAGGGCGATTCCGGAAATCGCTGCGCTGTGTGTGGATTAGCACTGGCGTGTTTTCATTGTAACAGGCGGCAGACAGAGAGGAAGCAATTCGGGGAGATTGTCGCCTGCGATTAAACGCCAGGCAACAGAATCTCTCCGAATCTCCCTGTCTGTCCCCAGGCTAAGGCCTTAGGAGGGATCGTTGAACCCCCAAAGGGGTCTTTGAGACCTAGTTTGTAGTAAGGCCTCTAGTACTTTTGTTTAGTTAAAAAGAGCTATGAATTGTAGGAAAGTCCAAAAAAGTGCAATTTGTTTTAACTTTTGCATATTGCTATTCGCTCTGTTTCCCCCATGAATACAGCTCTGCCTCTGTTTGGCAGCACTTTATTCACGAGTGTTGGGCAAATGGAAGCGTGTAGACGTTTCTTCTCCCATCCCTTAGTTTACGTGTCATTGAGACTCAAGTTAGTGGCCTCACCGCCTTAGGACATGCAGTAAGAGCAGGGTAGCTTTGCAATCTCCCATTCAGTGTCGTAAACTAAAGAGCAGTAGTTGCAGGGGGCCCAGACTGTGGGTTCTGCTTCCTCTATAGTTAATAAAAAAACCCTCTTCCCAGCCGTTTTGCCTTAACAAGAAAGGGGGAAGCAAGTCGGGTGGGAGTGGGCAGAGTTGGGTGGGATGTGGGTAGAGGCGGGACATGGGTGGGGAGGAGGAGGCATGAAGGAAAGTGGGCGGAGTGTGTTGGGCCCCAATAAAGATTTTTTTTGGCGGGGGGCCCAGCGTACTCTAGTTATGCCACTGCTCCCATTCTGCTTTCCACACCTCATTTTGGATTTTTAGGTGCAGAGTGCAGGTATTCCCTGGACAGAAGTGATTACTAAATGACCCCCTTAGTGCTCTTGTCTGATACATACCTAAATGAGACCCCAGTTCACTCATTTCAGACATTCCTCATGATTTTGACCTTAGTAGAACTGTAAAGCTGGCCAAACGAGCGGATCTTTCCCCGATAGCCACTAACTGGCAGGGCTGTATCGGATTACGACAAGCGCAATGGACTTCCGACGGGTCAGTCGGAAGAGAATCCGACCTTCTCGATCTATATTGGGTCCAGATATCTTTCGGGAAGGCCCGTCGGAAGCCCCCCCCATAAGCTGTCAAATCAACCCAAACGACCGACCTGCCCATGTATGGCCAGCCGCCAGCTTAAGTCTTAAGGTGTCGGATATTGATATCATGAATTAAATGGAAAGCCATTTTTATGCCTGTTAGAAATAATAATGAAAACTAGTTCTGAGAAACATGTGCCGGATTCCCCCCCCCCATCATCATTTCCTATGACTGTAATTGGAATAGCATACAGCTATTAAAACCACCTGCTTCTAAGTTTATTCCTTTTTAATTGGTTTCCTTTATTTCTGAGGATCAAGGCTGCAAATTGCCTGTAAAACTGTTCATATTCTGCGGGGATTTGTACCTCTATTTGACTTGATCCCTTACAGTGTAACCAAAATGTGCTGGGACACCAAGAGACATTGCTATTGATGCAAGTATGGGGTCTGATATCTAGCGTTGCCACCTGTCCATTTTTACCCAGACTCCCCAGTTTGTTGCAGGGCTGCCTGGGTCAAAACTGCCTACCTGCTTTTACAAATTATGAAAACTGGGCAGGATTTCTTACGATTGACGTGGCGAATGGGCAAACCTTGATTAATACATCATAGCCACGTCTCTGACATCATGCCCCCCGTCCTGTAGCATCACAGTCCCGCCGGCCAAAACCGTTTTCCCGAAACCCATTTTCGTTTACGGAAAGGCCGTCTCCCATTGACTCCATTTTAAAGTGGACCTGTCACCCCAAAAAAATATTAAAAATCATATCTTATCACATTAGTCAAGCAAAATGAACATTAATTACATTATATAAATTATTTTAATCTTGTTTTCTTCAGTCTGGGAATTCATAATTATAGCAAGCAGGCAGGAGCCATTTTGTGGACACTGTTATTAAGGCAAGTCTTGTATCATCTCAGAATCTTGTTTGTGCATCAGAATGGGGGACCCGATGTCTATCCCCATGTCCTGGCTACACAATTAAATGGTTAAGAGAACTGGGGGAATGTGTGGGGAGCAGTGACATCTAGGAAGTGCTGAATGGAAAGTGAAAGTAATTATCTGCCCCGCCTCTATGCCTAAGGCATAGAGGAGTGGCAGACAATATTTGATTGACAGCTGAGATTTTTAAATGAGTTTATAACAGCTATGAATGCTTTAATAAAAATTTTAAATTGGTTTTCATGTTTAATTTGAAAAGGACTTTTATTATACAGATTTTTGTGTCTGGGTGACAGGTCCAATTTAAGCAAACAGAGACGGACATACTGCTTTTTCAAACCTTTAATAGTAGTGGGCATTTATTTCACAAATTGGTTTTCTTACAGGTATGGTACCTGTTATCCACAATGCTCGGGACCTGGGGTTTTCCAGATAAGGGAACTTTCCATATTTTGGATGTCCATACCTTAAGTATGCTAAAAAAATCTTTTAAACATTAACTAAACCCAATAGCATTGTTTTGCTTCCAAAAAGAATTAATTATAGTTGGGATCAAGTACAAACTACTGTTTTTGTATTACAGAGAAAAAGGAAATCAATTTTTATTTATTTGACTATAATGGAGTCTATGGGAGACGGCCTATCCTTAATTTGGAGCTTTCTGGATAAGGGGTTTCCAGATAATGGATCCTATTCTTGTACTAGTATTATTATAATGTTTTGAATTTGGTCATGCTAATATGTGCCACCCTAAATCCTTCTACCCCCCCCCCAACTCTGTAAATAAATACAAGGTGTCTCTGGAGAGATTGAAACAAAAGTTGAATTGTAATTAATATTCTCTTGTACACATCGCAGGCTTGTATGCTTAAAGATCTGTGACAAATAGTTCCCTATAGACCTAATCAGTATGCAGACTGAGCGTTCTTGCGCCGCACACCAGCACGTATCAGTAAGCGCATGAAAGCGTGGCTTTACTATACTAACCCCAGGCAACCACAGCCCTTTAGCAGTAAAGATCTGTGTCTCCCCAGTAGATGCCCCAGTAGCTCCCCATCTTCTTTTCTGCTGATTCACTGATTCACATGCTCTGTGCTGCTGTCACTTACTGAGCTTAGGGACCAAATAATATACAGTACAAGTGTAATATAACTGTCACAATATAAGGCTGTTAGTCACTAATACAGATAATTACTACATGGCAGCACAGAAACCAGTGCAACTAACATCAGAATTTAATAATCAGCCCTGTAGCATCAGCTTATATTACAGCCAGAGAAGCTCATTTTCTGCTGGATAATTAGTGACGACCCCTAAGCTTAGCTTCTCAACAGCTGCTCAGAGCCCACTGAGTATGTGAGTGTCACAGACACTTTCCAAGATGGTGACCCCCTGTGACAAGTTTGAAGTCCTGGATCATTGCTGCTATTGACAAGCTGAAACTTTAGGCTGGTGCAATAAGTTCACTATATAAAACATGGCATTTTTTAGTCCTATTCATTTTTAGGGTTTCTTTGTCCTTTAAGGATAATCATTGTTGTCACAGGCCGGACAGACCTGGTCTAAAGTGAGTCACTACAATGATAAATGAATGACGGGCACCCCCAGCACCCAGTGTCTCCATAGCTATAAATACCGTGCTCTAAATAAAGGCTCTGCCTGGCATAGGTACAGCCTGAACTCTTCTTATCTGTCTGCTACAGCTGCATAAAATAGAGATTTTTTTTTTTAAATCTTTTTATTATTTAACCGCACTGAATAAAAATAAATTATTTCACAATAGTTCCTTTTGTGGCCTTTTAGAATGTCCCTCCAGTCATTTGAACAGAGCCAAGGTTTGCCTGTGATGGACAGCTGCTGCGACCAATGGGTTTCGGGGTTGTTGGTCGGTGGCATTGCATTGGATGCCTCATTGGCAAGGGGAGAGGAGTGTTTTGTGAATTGGAGGATCTCCTGTTGAATTTTTTGTATGGTGTCAGGAGTATCTAGTAGAGAAACTTCAGCTACTGCTCCTAGTACTCACAGGAGGGCCAGCCCCCTCAGTTTGGTTTGGAGTATCTCCTGGTGTCAGGTGTATCTAGTAGAGTAACTTCAGTCTCCTGCTACTGATCCAGATGCCCCTAGTAGGGCCAGTCCCACAGGTTGGAGGATCTCCTGGTAACCTTCTTTCTTGGTCTCTATCTAGTTGAGTAACTCCAGCCTCCTGCTACTGATTCCCCCCAGTAGGGCCAGTCTCACAGTTTAGAAAATCTTCTGATGACCTTGTTTGGTGTCAGGTGTTTATAATAGAATAACTTCAGCCTTGTGCTACCTCTCCAGATTCCCCCAAGAGGGCCAATCCAACAGTTAGGAAGATCTTTTGATGACATTTGTGCTTGGTGTCAGGTGTATGTAGTAGAATAACTTCATCGTCCTGCTAGTGATCCAGATTCCCCCAGGAAGGCCAGTTCCACAGTTTAGAAGATCTCCAGGTGACCTTCTTGCCTGTTGTTTGTTGTATTTATTAGAGTAACATCAGCCTCCTGCTACTGATCCAGATTCCCCCAGTAGGGCCAGTCTCACAGTTTAGAAAATCTTCTGATGGCCTTGTTTGGTGTCAGGTGTGTCTAATAGAATAACTTCAGCCTTGTGCTACCTCTCCAGATTCCCCCAGGAGGGCCAATCCAACAGTTAGGAAGATCTTTTGATGACATTTTTGCTTGGTGTCAGGTGTATGTAGTAGAATAACTTCATCGTCCTGCTAGTGATCCAGATTCCCCCAGGAAGGCCAGTTCCACAGTTTAGAAGATCTCCCGGTGACCTTCTTGCCTGTTGTTTGTTGTATTTATTAGAGTAACATCAGCCTCCTGCTACTGATCCAGATTCCCCCAGGAGGGCCAATCCACAGTTTTGAAACCACTGATTTAGTAATTTAAATTAGGCCTGTTGAGCTGCGCAAAAAGCCTTCCAAAGGATTTGCATGGATTGCAGACTTCCCCTTATCCGCATAGACATCTTCTTATGTCATTGTTACTCTTTTATTAAATGTCCCCCTATACTGTGTGGTTTATTGGCCAACTGAGCCAGTACACAGAATAAGTTGGATGACACTGATTTAAAATCTAATCTCATCTATAAATTGCCCTTCCTGTAGATTTGGCAATCGGCGTTTTCAGCAACTTCAGGGCTTATGTTCTGGAATCCCCGCGGCGCTGCAGTCTGATCCATACATCCATTTGACTCACTTCTCCCTTCAATAGATCCTTTGTTCTGAAAGGTCAACAAATTAACAATTTGTACTTGAATATGCCTTTCCCATCTCTGATTCACAAAATGTAACAATTGGTGCTTTCTTGCCCATTTCTCATCACATGACGGCTGTACCCCCCCCAGTTCTCACTGCACAGATTGCTCCTAATCTTTTTCCTGCTCGTGGATCCCAGTAGACTGAGAAAAATCCCCAATCTGCACAATAAGGAGAGAAAAAACCCAAGCAAGCAGTTTTATTATGCACAGCTGCCTCTGTCTTTCTCTTTTCTTTCTTTATCTGGAAAGGTTCTAGAAATGCTAAGACACTGAAGGCAAGTGGGGTGGGTATCCGTAAGGGCGGTGATGCCAAAATAGATGCTGCTATTGTGCCGGGGAGGATGTTGGAACATCAACTGTTATGTAAAAAGATGCCGTGACTTGATATGGGTCATGTTTATTATCTGATGACTGTGAGAATAATTTTTATTATAGGGCACTGGGCAGCGGCGAAGGTGTCAACAAACCCCGTGTCATTAGGGTGATAATGATCCGACTCATTTCATGGCACCGTTTAGAGTGAAGATGAATACGGCTATAAAAGACAGAGGAATGGATCATTGACACCCTAATGACATGGAATTAGTTGAAAGCTTTGCAGCAAGGCCAAGATAAACTACGACCCCCCCCCCCCCTCGACCTGTTGAAGTTGGAAATGCAATATCATATAAATAATGTTATGATTTTAAAGTTATTCATACTATATTACAATTTCCATTGCAATTCTCGGCACTGATAGTCCCTCAGCCATTAGTGTGATAAGACCTTATCTAGTATTCCTCTAATACACGGGCTCAGAAGAATATACAGTTATGGGACCTGTTATCTTTAATGTTTGGGACCTGGGGTTTTCCGGATAACAGTTCTTACTGCAATTGGATCTTCATACCTTAAGACTAATAGAAATGAATGTAAACAGGGTCAGACTGGCCCGGCGGGACACCGGAATAAAAAGCCCGTGGGCCCGACGGGCCAGTCCCCCCTCTCCTATTAAAAAAAAAACAAACAAACAAACAAAACAGCTTTGCACATGCAGTGCTGTCACGGCGACAACGCTTCCGTGGCAGTGATTCCCTTTTTCTGTGTAATAATAAAACAGTAGCTTGTACTTGATCCCAACTAAGATATAATTAATCCTTATTGGAGACAAAACCAGCCTATTGGGTTTAATTAATGTTTTCATGATTTTCTAGTAGTCTTAAAGAAATGACGATTCAAATTATGGAACGATCTGTTATCCGGAAACCCCAGGGCCCAAGCATTCTGAATAACAGGTCCTATGCCTGTATATTAAATATATATATCTATATTTTTAGCTATAAAATTATAGTCTGGAAACATCTCTATAGGGTACCTTATGGGAATTCATGAATTCATACAGCTCAACCCGATTTCTTGTTTAACAAGAAGTATGTAGAAGTAGAAGAATATATATATATATATATATAGTGTTCAGAAGGTACCTGCACTCTTACAGTGTTGTAGTCTGGGTGCTTGGTCAAATCCTTGATAAAGGCCCCAATGTGGGCCGAAACGTTGGACACGTGAGTGACACTGAAATAAACCACTTTTGATTGAAAAACTGGTGTGCTGGTCCATTTACAGATTATATATATATATATATATATATATATATATATATATATATATATATAACAGCAGTTTCCCAAGGTGAATTTATGAACTTTAAGCAATCCTCAAAAACAGGCATTTTTTCTCTAAACACCCACTATAAAAGAAGAAGATTTTCTGCAGTGTAAAATTCATCAACCAGGGTTGGACTGGGCCAGAAGGACACCGGGAAATAATCCAGTGGGCCCCACCGACTCGCTCCCCATCTGACACCTTTTGTGCTGCCCCATAGGAAGAGGTAACGAGGTACAAACTGACTTACGGAATGTCCGTCTCCCATAGACTCCATTTTATCCACATAATCCAAATTTTAAAAAATTATTTCCTTTTTCTCTGTAATAATAAAACAGTAGCTTGTACTTGATCCCAATTAAGATATAATTAATCCTTATTGGAAGCAAAACCAGCCTATTGGGTTTATTTAATGTTTACGTGATTTTCTAGTAGACTTAAGGTATGAAGATCCAAATTACAGAAAGATCTGTTATCCAGAAAACCCCAGGTCCCATGCATTCTGGATAACATGTCCCATACCTGTATAATATACTGTTTATTGTTACAGAGAAAAAGGAAATCATTTTTCAAAATTTGTATTATTTGAATAAAATTGAGAGATGGGAGATGGCTTTTCCATTATTGTGGATAACAGATCCCATACCTGTACTTTATATGGCCAAAAAAAGAAGCAGTATATTCACTCTCCTGCAGTCTGGTATACCAGCTTACTCCTTTAATGCTGGCCAGTTATTAAATGTTCTTGCTATACTGTTTCATGAGTACTTCAAGGTTTCATGTCTGCTTAGAAGTCAGTGAAGTCTACAGCACATTTGACTTGAATCATTCTGTAGGGTATAACTATTGAGGAAGGAGACTCTGCCATTAAGGGGAAGGACCATGGGTTCCTAATTATTAAGCAATTTCAATATATTGATAATACAGATCATGTTGTGGAAGTTTTGGTAGAGTTCTGCGTTAGGCTGGATACATGTGGAAATCCACTGAATACTTGCAAAACAGGTTTTGCCCACAAAATCTTGTACCGTGTGTATGGTCTGGGGGTACTGTGCTTGGGTGACTCTAATTTGGGCAAACTTGATCACCAGGACTGGGGTGTGTGAGGCTCACTGGGGCCGCTACCCCCCCCCCACCCATACCTTCCCAACCAAAGAGAGCAAAATTAGGCCATGCCCCTAATACTATGATCATTTTACAAAATGTGGCAGTTTATGGAAAGTTTGAACACATTTCTGGGGGTGTTAGGGCCAGTTTTTAATGTGTAATTACAGTTTTGCCAATGAAGGTGAAATTGCCCTTTAAGCTGTAAGTCTGAATTCTCCCAAGAGCCCTGCTTATCTTAAATAGTTACAATTGTATCTTTGCTCATCTTAAATTGTTAAACATGTATCTAAGTGCAGGTGCTAAGTATTCTGTGCTGACTGCCAAAAAGCCTCTTGTTTGATTTAGTTTTAGAAACTTTGTATCTTTTTCTGGCTCAGTGCTGAAGGACAAAGTCGGGACCGAGGCTGAACTGTCAAAAATGTGACTTGGGACAGTTGGAAGGTATGCCCACACTTCTTCTGGGGCCCACTCACATCGAGAAGGTGGGGATGAGGTCTGGTTTGAGGGGCCCACCAGGTTTTTCCAGTGTCCCACCAGCCCAGTCCAAGAAAAAAGAGGGTTTTTTGAAAGTGGGTTGATCCAACTTCCAGTCCACAGTGACATCACTTCAAGTTTATACAATTTATAGATAACCCCTGCATTTAGGATCAAGTAGGACAGGGCCTAGCCTAGCGCCGAATTAACCAGAATTGGACACCGGCCCTTCCCAAACACCCCTGACCCCCAGCTCCTTGCAAAAAAAATTGGCTCTACCCCGTTCCCTGACCCAAAAAAAGGTTGGGGACCCCTAAGGTAGGAGGTCCCAGAGGGAGGGAAATGAGATAGGTGGGTCCATATCCAGTCAACTCCTACTGAGTATGCTCTTTCTATATAATGACAAAACCATAATATACAGTCTCTCAACTTGAAAATGGCTGTGATATTATAAACTGAGAATTTAATTAGGCAGGATTAACCACAAAATGATGACTCTGCCCCTGTAGATACAGGTCTCGCATGTTGCATGCATTGGGATTCAGATATTACGTTGTAATTGTATGTTCTTTAAAGGTCTATCTGAGATCAGTAAAAATGAGCTGGTAATTGTTACGCTCTATTATTTATTTTAGTCTCTTGACATCTGTTCTGCGAGATAAGGACAATATGTACAAATCTTCTCGTTCATTACAAGGGTGACATATAATGAGGTAGAGACGCACCCCGACCCAGACGGAAGGGACTATATTGTTGTAAAACTTGTCTGAACTGTCTTCATTTTTATAGATTTTCAGTTGTATTCTTTATGACTGTAAGCCCAGTGGAACAGCCTTAAAGGGGCCGGGGAGATGACTGATGACAGCATCTGCAGCTTGTTAGCCAAATGCTGTTGAATTGAAATATTCAGACAAATAAAGTAGAAGATTCTTGTGGTTTTGGCCGATGGATGTTTTTCTGTTGATGAACAGTCCTCCAGAAGTATCATACTTCTACACCAAATCTTGTTTTTCACTAAAGAATTTGGATCAAGTATTGCTAATGCAATAAGGAAGATCTAGAGCAGTATTTATGGGACTTACTTTGTTGAAGGCCCCATTTGTACCCAACATTTGACAAGGGAAAATACGTTTTTTATAACCTTTAAGATAGGTTTCAAACAAGAAATATGAATTCTACTCAATATGTCCCTAACTGGGACTTCCAGGCAAGTATCTGAGCTCCCCATAGTTTGGAAACCACTACTCCAGACTGTAATTTAATTTTACTGGATTATTTTATATTGTGGAGAACATATATACATCATGTTGACCAACAACTATTTGTTTTGTCTATTGTTGTAGTTTTATACTGATATATATATGCAAGAATTCCTAGATCATTTCATCATGGATCATTAGTGAGGTTCTGCTCAGTGTGTTGGTGTATGGTGACCATAGTTGATACTTCCCTCTCCAGTTACTATTTTTGACTTTGATTTGTGATACATTTGGTTAGTAGAAATATTCTACATTTTTACAGACTCACCAGCTGTGCAGATGTATTCAAATATCTCTATGGCCAGAAGCAATGCTTGACATAGTTATGTTACTCCCATAATAAAATGAGAGTAGCATGTTGGGTGTGTATATACGGATCTGGAACCCTACTCACCATGTTAGAACAAATATTAGGTTGGGCACCTACTGTGGTAAAGTGTCTCTGGACGACCTTTTTTACCGAATGCAGAGTTATCAGTTCTTGAGGAGTTACAAGTCCTGTTCTTGACCAAAAACATTGACTCAAATATGACACAAAGATGGTGGCAATTATCAGTTTTCCAGCATCTGGATCTGCTTTTGAGTTAAGAATTATGGAACAATAAAACATTTGTGACAGTGAGTGGAAAAGAGTTTTTATGAGATATTTCAAACACGGACTGTAAGAGCAGAGATGGTGGAAAACAACAGAAAAAGATGGATGGGTCAGTCTGTGTCTCTGATCAGCTCAAGGAAGTGCTAAGGTCAAAGCTCCCAATTAGTTACGTTACTCAGCAAGAGAGAAGAAACAATCATATGGTTGGTTGAAAGACAATGTCCAATCACAGGGTGCCTTATTAAATGAGATTTATTTTGAATTGAATTTGGTTTGAGGGCCAGAGGAGTCAGAGTATTGGGGACCCCGGGCAGTGCAGGAAGACTCAAGAACCATTCCAAACAAAAATGTTGTTGGTTTAGAGCAGCTCCTATTTGTGGGCAGAAGGAAAGTAGGAAACTTCAGCTTTTGCAGAGAGAGCCACACTTGTAATACTATACTATTATTATTATTGCATGATTATAAAGCACCAACATGTTCCTCGGCATTGTACAACAGAGCTGTGCGGGCAGAATACTAGTTGAAGAGGTTGAGGTCAAATGTTGTTTTGATCGTTTTTGTTCTTTGGCAACCCAATGTCCGTGTCATAGATTCCATTTCCTGACGAGGAAAAAAATGTGAGAACTGGAATGTGGTCACGCTTGCAAAGTGATGCAACAACCCTTTAAAAAGAATAAATAAAAGCAGGCGTTGTGTTTAGCACATGGCAGGCATATTATATCACTCTGTAGGAGCCAACGGGGTCGACGTGTCAGCTCTTCATGGTTACAGGCCGTCCACACTTTGTTCTTTTTTTCAGCTGCAGTATGGGCTTGGTTGGAAATATACGGAAGAAAGTATTATCATTATTATGAAATAAAGTTTATTTATTATTATTTTTCAGATAGGCAGCACCCTAACTCTAACAAGCTTAGACTCAGGCTTAGGGACCCTATAGGCTTGTTGTCCAGTATGGTTGGACAGTACTTTAAGTGGGTAATGTAAAAGCTCAAAGTAGGCACCAAGTATAGTAACCCCTGCAATATGGCTAGATAGTTTACTTTCCAACAGAGGATCAGTAATCGCTACTTGCTGATTGGCTGTTATAGGTTACTAGACTTGGTGTAGAAGTATAGTCTTTTTTTAAGGCACCCAAACCACGTTTCATAAACAAAGACCCCACCTCTCTGCTACTACAGCAAGTCATATAGCTGGGGCCATAAGAGAACTTCTTTGAAGTTGATGCTTTATGGATGGTGGTTTGGATACAGTTCCAGCACCGCCAATTAATGTTAAGTTGGGGTGAGGCCCAATGATTGGAGCAGCCCTGCTGTATGGTTTCACATGCTTTGTTTTAAAGGATACTGTCATGGGAAAACATGTTTTTTTTTTTTCAAAAACAAATCAGCGCTGCTCCAGTAGACTTCTGCACTGAAATCCATTTCTCAAAATAGCTGATTTTTTTTTATAATCAATTTTAAAATCTGATATGGGGCTAGACATTTTGTCAATTTCCCAGCTGCTCCTAATCATGTGACTTGCGCCAGCACTTTAGGATGGAACTGCTTTCTGGCAGGCTGTTTTTTTGTTTTTCCTTCTGAAGGAATCACAGTGGGACATGGGTTTTTAGTGCTGTTTTTAGATCTACCAGGGAGCTGTTATCTGGTTACCTTCCCATTGTTCTGTTGTTAGGATGCTGGGGGTGGAAAGCGAGGGGTGATATCACTCTAACTTGCAGTACAGCGTTAAAGCGCGACTGAAGTTTATAAT
The DNA here is from genome assembly GCA_024363595.1 of Xenopus borealis. NCBI lineage: Eukaryota > Metazoa > Chordata > Amphibia > Anura > Pipidae > Xenopus > Xenopus borealis. Next base: position 14,074,754 of record CM044441.1, on the reverse strand, counting down.
AGCACAAGTCACACAACTTGGGGCAGCTGGGAAATTGACAATATGTCTAGCCCCATGTCAGATTTCAAAATTAAATATAAAAAAATCTGTTTGCTCTTTTGAGAAATGGATTTCAGTGACGAATTCTGCCAGAGCAGCACTATTAACTGATGTGTTTTGAAAAAAAACATTTTTTCCCATGACCGTATTCAGTATTCAGTCAAACCCTGGGGATTTTCAATAGATCCTGCTTGTTCTTCTCTATTAATAGCTTTTTTCAACCAGTTAATTATATTATATCATGCCTGCTTGACTTATCCACCATGCCTCTTTCTGGATACTTGTGTGGGGATTATTGTGGTGCGGGAGAACATTGAGGGACCATCAGAGAACAATGGAGTCTATGGGCAGGCTGAACCTGGAAGCAGTCATTATAACATTCAGAATAACTATAGTGTTTCCCTTTGGCATACACAGAAGGGACATAAATGGAGAAGGTAGAGCAGCCCATTAACCTAGGATAAAAACTAAATAACTATTTGAAGTGGGAGTGGTATTAGTGTTAAATTCGCAATCTCTGTGTGCATGCTGTGCTTTTGTTAATGGACTGCTGGACTCAGAAACTCTTGCTCGTCCTAGGGAAAATGTTTATTTCACATCCTCTTGTCGCTGGATTATTTATGCTGCTAGAAGTGCCCCATAGCCACAGACTTAGTCTTATAATAAAAAAAAAGATTCTTGCATTGTGTGATCCCCTGTCTGTGTTGTGCGCCTTATGTACTCGTTAGGCGGATCCACAAAACCTGCACCGGACAAACCCCAGGGGACGAAAACAGATGAAAGTTACTTTGTGGGATGTACATTCTCCAGGCTGTTTTATGTGTCTGCCGATACATCTCCTCGCTGCCTACTGCAATGTTATATCTATCACGTCTGTGCACATGAGATGCATTTGGGATGCTTCAAGCAACCGAGCCAAAAATCTTTTCACTCACTTGATACAGCAATCTCATAGAATATTAATGATATGAGCTTGTGTGCTATTGGGTTAAACTTCTGCACCCTCTCTATAATTCCAGTTTACATTTGTATCAATAATTGTATTTATTTAGCCAACTACGTCCTCTGTTACCTTTTGTGTTAGTTTTATGTATGATCTAAAGAAACGACTCCCTAACTGATTATTAGAAAGATGATTAAAAAAGATACCCACTTAGAACTGCCAGTGCTGGGCCTTAAAGGGGTTGTACTCCTTTAAATGAACTTTTAGTATAATGCAGAAAGTGATATTCTGAGACAATTTGCAATTGGTTTTCATTTTTTATTATTTGTGGTTTTTGAGTTATTTAGCTTTTTATTCAGCAGCTCTTCAATTAGAATTTTAAGCAATCTGGTAACTAGGGCCCATATTACCCTAGCAACCATGCATTGATTTGAATAAGAAACTGGAATATGAATAGGAGAGAGTCTGAATAGAAGGATCAGCAATAAAAAGTAGCAATAGCAATACATTTGTTGCCTTACAGAGCATTTGTTTTTTTAGAAGGGGACGGCGACGCCCATTCGAAAGCTACAAAGAACCAGAAGAAAAAGACAAATAACTATAAAACTATAAATAATATATAATGAAAACCAATTGAAAAGTTGCTTAGAATTGGCAGTTGTATATCATAATAAAAGTTACCTTAAAGGTGAACCACCCCTTTAACCACACACAAATGCCATTAATTGGATAGAAACTTAAAAACTTCAAGTATGGAACCTGTTATCTAGAATGTGGGGTTTTCCAGATATGGGATCTACTGCTACAAAATCATGTAAAAATTCAATAAACCCAATCGGTTGGTTTTGCCTCCAATAAGGATTAATTATAGGTTAGTTGGGGTCAAGTACAAGGTACAGTTTTCCTGTGATATAGAAAAAGTTAATAGTTTATAAAAATGTGGATTATTTGGATAAAATAGAGTCTATGAAAGGCGGCCTTCCCGTAATTCAGAATTTTCTGTATAAAGTGTTTCTGAATAGCGGATCTCATATCTATACAAATCAGCCCAGGTTATATCGCACTTAGATTCAGGCTCACCCTGTATTGTGTATTTCCTAGATTTTGTCTCTAGGTAGGGTTGCCACCCAGCCAGTATTTTAGCCTAGCTGCTAAAACACCTCTGAAGGCCGGGGCCGGTATTGCAACTTAACGGAGATGTAGTTGCCGGTAAAGTTGTAATACCCTTAAAAAAGCCCTTGGCCCACCCTCAGTTCAGTTAGGAGTTACCTTTTTTCGGGCTTCTGGCCATCGCTTGGGATGACCCCGCCCCCTTTCATGGCATGCTATTTAGGCTCCACCCCTTTTGCATCATGGAACAGGGCATTCCATGATGCAAAAGGGGTGGAGCCTAAATAGCATGCCATGTTCCCCCACCAACCGATAAAAACTTTTGCAAAAGGTGGCAACCCTATCTCTAGGGCCAGACTCACCAGCTATTCCTTGCTGACATGATTTCGTATAGTTTTTTTCTGAGATGGGGATAGATGCAGAGTTATACAGATAGGGTTGCCACCTTTCCCTGTGGCTGAACCCGGACAGGGGGGCGGGCCCGTGATGGCAGTGGGCGGAGCCGTGACGCCATGGGGCGGAGCTATGACGATGTGATCGCCGATTGGCCGATCGCTGCGTCAATCAAGCTAATCCCGCCCCGGTTTTCCTTATTTGGAAAACCGGGCAGGAAGTATTGACCCAGGCAGCCCTTCAAAATACCGGGCTGTCTGGGTAAAAACCGGACAGGTGGCAACCCTATATACAGATCTGTTATTCTATTAAATGGTATAGCTGTTAGCTAGATAAATAGTGACAAGTAGTGTAAATTCATGTCATTTTATAACAAAGGTCGGCTTCCGTGTTGTTTTTCTGCTTCAATCTGACAACAGACAGTGTCAGAGTGGGGGGACCCTGCTCCATTCAGAATTCCCCCAGCCTAGCAGCAACCCCCCTCCGCCTCCCCTTCTCAGTTTGTACCTCGTTACCTCTTCCTATGGGGCAGCACAAAAGGTGTCAGATGGGGAGCGGGTCGGTGGGGCCAACTGGATTATTTCCCGGGGTCCTTCTGGCTCAGTCCAACCCTGGTTGATGAATTTTACACTGCAGAAAATCTTATTCTTTTATAGTGGGTGTTTAGAGAAAAAATGCCTGTTTTTGAGGATTGCTTAAAGTTCATAAATTCACCTTGGGAAACTGCTGTTATATATATTCTTCTACATACTTCTTGTTAAACAAGAAATCAGGTTGAGCTGTATGAATTCATGAATTCCAATAAGGTACCCTATAGAGATGTTTCCAGATATAGCTAAAAATATAGATATATATATTTAATATACAGGTATGGGGCCTGTTATCCAGAATGATTGGGACCGGGGGTGTCCGAATAACGGATCTTTCTGTAATTTGGATCTTCAAACGTCAAGTCTACTAGAAAATCATGTAAACGTTAAATAAACCCGATAGACTGGTTCTGCTTCCAATAAGGATTAATTATATCTTAGTTTGGATCAAAATGGTGGAAATCTCTTGCTGTGAGTTGCTGTCAGGCCTGCTCCATGGCTGCAGATGCACGTTTAGGAAGAAGCAGAAGCAGACGATCCCATAAGTAAACAATTGCTGACACTGAATAGAGCCTTCTGTTTTGTATCAAATTTACCTTTTATGAGAAACCGTAAACAAGCTGGAGGGAAGTTCAGCGGTGCAACTCTATTGCTATTGTGAGAACTTACTGGCAGGTCATGGAAAGACATTATGCCTTATTTTACAAAATTGGGTTTGGCTTTTCATGGCGCGGTTGCGGGTTACGAGGCCGGCATATGCACAAGCCGCAGAGATGACGAAAAATCTGAGGCTTTTTACCAGCTGCAGAATGCAAAAAAATCAGGTTCATGCGGTGTATAGAAACATTTTTATTTCAATGTCACCTTCTCCTTTTTTGTGATTCCATGCTCTGATTGTTCTGCTGTTAGTTTTCTCTTACAGTTGCAGATTATTTGTGCTTTGTGACATTTTCTTTCTCATACAGCTTTGCATGTCCTCCACTTTTAGCTAATGACTGGGGAGCTTAAGGGTAGATTCGGGGAGATTTAGTCGCCTAGCGACTAATCGCCTTTTCTGCGTGGTGACAATCTCCCCACACTGCCTTCTTCCTCCCTTCCATCTGCTTGAATGAAGAATTGCCTGCGCTAATGCACTCGCGGCGCTTCGTTTTCGAAGTCGCACAAAGTTTCCTCGTGAGGCAATTGAAGAAAATCGAAGCTCCCTAAGTGCATTAGCGCAGAAGGGACAATTAGTTGCCAGGCTACTTATCTCCCCGAATCTGCCCATCTGCCCCAACCCTAAAAGTAGCTGGGTTTTTTGCAAAATTTTCAGTTATCATTTTCATACCTTTATGGTTGTCAGCGGGGGCCAGCGGCACCCACAGGGGGGTAGTTGGGATCAAGGAGGAAGCCCCTTCCAGAGAGTCCAGGCAAAGTACAGTTCAAGGTTAAATCCAATAGAGAAGTCAAGGTCCAGGCAAGGGTTCAAGTTGGCAGGCAGCAAGGAGTCAAGGTCAGGAAACAGGCAGGAGATCAATAACAGGTATATCAGGAATGCAGGAACACCCAGGAACACAATATAATATTGAGCTATTCGGGCATCGAACCCGGGTCTACAGCGTCCTTTTAAGTTTGAATTTAGCACCACAGCGTGTGACGTCATCGCGCCGGCGTCCTTGCGCCCACGTGTGTTCGCTGGGCGCCGCCATCTTGGATCCGCGCCGCCGCGCCGAGAGAAAGGTAGGGATCGCCGAGCGCTCATGACAATGGTGTGGCGTAACTAGATGTTACTGGGCCCCACAGCAAATTCATTATACAGCCCCCAACATATCCAGAGGTTGTACTGTTTTAGCAATATATGTTGAAATTGCTCATTATAAGTGCAATCATTAACTGGTGCAAATAGAGAAAGATTTAACTATATGACACAGTAGTCATGATGACCCAAAATTGCTCCATGTGCCATAGGTAGTCGTTGCCAAACTAAAAGGATGAGCCCAATGTGTGAGGGGGTGCCTGGAACATCGCTGAGGAGTTCAACCTGAATGTTAAAGCAAATGTTCTTTTCAGATACCAATAAAAGCCCAGCTTGAAGCCTAGTTAGTGTGATAATGCAGATCAGGACGGGGAATGTTGTACCCGGCCTGGTAAGGGGGGCCCGGCCGTGCTGCACTTACTGTATTAGCTGGGGCCCCCCTGCTTTCTGTCCAAAGGTTACATCTCCAAGGGCAGCTCAAGCCAAAGTAGTCCTACAACCATTGACCTAAAGACTGAAGTCCTAAACTGATGAATTTCTGTCACGGTTGGCTCCCAACACCAGAACAGATGCCAAGCACCAGTAGTGTGACCGCCTTTGGCTTTGGGAGGAGCCCTCAGCTTACTCGGATGCCACCTGGACTTAACGAGAGGTGCAAGGTGATAAGTTCTGGATAGACTGAGGGGCACAACTGTTATCAAGAGTCTTAAGGCGGAGGGTCACGGTACAGAACAGGAACCAGAATCGTCATCAAAACAGGCCGGGTCGAGGCAGGCAGATATCGATCGTAGTCAGGCAGGCAGAGGTCAAAACCAGGCAATCAATCAGACAGGAGAGTTCAGAAGAAGAGTTAGTCGATATTCAGGTAAGGGTCATATAGAAAGGTCAGGATAGTTGAATAGCCATGCAGGGGTCAAAACCAGAATCAGAATAATCAGACAAAGCTAGCACAAGGCTCAGGAACCACAGGAAATTATCCTATCACGGGCAATTTAAAAATGACCAAAGGTCCCTTTAAATAGTTTGAAAAGGTGCAGGAAAGACAGCGGGTGTCCCCGCCCCATCACTGGGCCACCAGGGTGAGTCTTCCTCACAGTTTCTGATAGTAAACTGTGAATGCTCTGCCCTAAACATAACTAGAAGGTAGGGTTGCCACCAGGCCAGTATTTTACCAGCCTGGCCAGTAAAAATGGTTGAACCCAATGTTATTAATAGGGAAAAATCTAAATATATAGGAAGCCCAGTATTTTTTTCCAGGAAAGGTGGCAACCTTCCTAGAAGCAGCAATTCTATAATCATGGATCCGCACACACTGGTTTCTCTGCAGTGGGGAAACCCCTTTCTTTTTATTTCTATTTACCACCAATATCAACGTTTCGGGGGGTACAACCTCCCTTCATCAGGATATAATTCCAAATGTGAAAAAACACCGTTATAAGCATAACTCCAACATCACATGTGACCTAATCAATATTTACCCTTAATTCCCCATAGGATTTCAACCTTTAAACAATATGTTCATAGTGTATAGCATATAAATAGTGAATTAAATTATCTAAAAATTCATTTGTTACTAATAAAAATATAGTGATTAACTTGACCATCAATTGATATATCCCTGTGCTAGGACAAATACCATTTGTTTTCATACAATACAGTCAATTTTACAACAATGTCTTTTTCTACCTTTGTTGTTAATAATACTTTTTTCTATCACCTGACATTTCTTATCTGTGGGAAAAAAACATAGAAAAAAAAGAACCAATTAGGGGAAAATATAAAATACAGTTGATTATTATAAAAAACAATCTAGACTGTAGTTTTCATTGAGACCCCTTGGAGCTAGCGTTTTAACTTGCCAAATCCAAAAGGCCTCACGCCTTAAAAGAAACCTTTTAAAATCATTACCTTCAACTTTTTGAACCACTTCCAAAATTTGCCACCTTAGTTGCGATGTATTATGTTTTGTATCAAAAAAATGCTTCGCTAATAGTGTCTCTTTCTTAAATTTCTCTTTTTTCCTTTTTTTTCTCTTTAGCACCAGTTCTTTCCCCTTTCTCTTCTGGTTTGAAATTTCTTATAACGCTTTTATGTTCATTCATCCTTAGTTTAAAGGATCTAGATGTTTGGCCCACATAGCCTAGTCCACAGGGACATTTTAATAGGTAGATTACTCCCTCTGTATCACATGTGGCAAAAGATTTAAGTCTTATATCATACCCCAGACTCGGGTGTTTATATATATCTCCCTTAATCACACCGTTACAGTGTCCACAATTCCATTTTTATTTGAAACTCTTTTATGAGTGGATTTCTCCTTGTAATCAGTTCTGATGATCCCATCAGAAATTGTCTTACCCCTTTTGAAACTAAGAAGAGGTTTTTCCATAAATAATTTGCCATATGTTCTATCTTTCTGTAGTATGGGCCAATGTTGTAATACCACTTTCTTCATGCATTCATTCATGCAGGTCATGGTATATCTAGTAGAAGTACATCTAGAGCAACTGGACTTGCTGAGTAATCACTGAAGACCAACGAAAATACTTGCATGATTAATGAAATGTCTTATATGTAAATATGTATGTATATTTTTTATTGTATAGCGATCCTTGAGGGCAAAGCACTGTACAGCCAAACAATAAATTAGTAGTAAAAAACAAGGGGTCCTTGTGCATTATTAGAAATACAATTGACATAAATATAAAATTTAATTACATTACTAATTAAGTGCTCAGTGTCAAGGAGACAGAAGGATGGAGGACCCTACTTCAATTAGCAAATCCAGTTGCTACAGATTTACTTCTACTAGATATATCCGCAAAGTGTTATGAAATTGCTACACCATGAAAATGGTTTGCACGGAAGAAAGCTTTGTTTACTAGGCAAGCATAGAAGTGACGATTGCTTCCCAAGTAGAAATACATTATCCAAAGCTTCTCTACTGGAGATTACTCATTGCTTTCTGGTACTCATCCAATCTTTATCTTTTTGACTGTGTTCCTGTGTGATGAAGGCAAAATATTACAGTAATTCTGTGTGTGCCTTGTGTGTGTGTGTGAAGCAATAGAACACAAATCATAATGTGGGGTACTCTGAACTAAAATTAGACAAGGGAATAGAATTTCATTGTAAGATGTATTATTATGGTAAAAGGAGGACCATAAAATGCTGATTGTTTGCAGTGACTTATTAGGCTTGGTGCAAACTTTGGGACATATATCACTTTATCCCCTTAGTGTTTTATGTTCACATTGATTTTTCCATAGTGGGCGTCGATGTACTCAATCTCCTAATGTTTTGCAGTGCCAAAAAGGGCTCTTACACTAATGAAGTTGCAGCACTATGTGGGGTAGGTTATATGAATGTTATTTGTTTTCTTTTTCATTTGTATATTATATATTAGGTTTGTATATTGTACAACAAGGTTAAGTCAACCTCTTATAATTATATTTTGTTGTGATTCATAAATACTAGGGATGCGCCCAATTGATCTTTTGGGAATTTGGTTGAATCCTGATCCTATAAACAGGATTCAGCTGAACCCCAAAATAAATCCAAACTTCTTTACGGAACAGTCGCGTGGCGTGCATGCCCAAACCATAACTCACACGGCAAATGTTATTCATTTTGTAGGGTTAGAAACTAGTTTAGCTCATGAGATATTTCTCATTTTAATTTGGTTATCCCTGTCTTCATAGTCAGAGAGTTCACTTGTTTATTTTGGGTTTTCTAAAATATTGTGTTTTACTGAAAACATTAAAAAAAGGAGGAAGTAAATGTGCCATTGTAAAAATGAAAGTTGGATATAATCAGGTGGATGTGGCATAGATTCTTGGGGCCGACTTGTGAGAAGAAGGACAGTAGATATTCCATACATAGAAGATGTCGAAGAGAGAAGTGTGGTGTTGGATATACCATACATTGAAGATATGAGAGTGAGAACTGGGGAGATGAATATAGGATCCCAAAAAAGATAGAGTGAGAAGTGGGGTGGTGGATATGCCGTACATGGAAGATATCAGAGTGAGAAAGGAGGAGATGAATACAAGATACATAGAAGATACTTAGAGAGAGAGAAGTGGGGAGGTAGACATGCCATACATAGGAGATATCAGAGTGAGAAGTGCGTAGATGAGTATAAGATACATAGAATATAGAGAGAGAATAGGGGAGATGGATATGCCATACATAGAAGAAATGAGAGTGAGAAGTGGGGTAGTGAATATACTATACATAGCATATATCAGAGTGAGAAGTGGGGTAGTGGATATACTATACATAGCATATATCAGAGTGAGAGGTGGGGTAGTAAATATGCCATACCTAGAAGATATCAGAGTGAGAACTGGGGAGATGAATATAGGATACCAAAAAGATAGAGTGAGAAGTGGGGTGGTTAAATATGCCATACATAGGAGATAGAGTGAGAAATGGGGAGATGAATACAAGATACATAGAAGATAGAGAGAGAAGCGGGGAGGTAGATATGCCATACATAGGAGATATAAGAGGGAGACGTTTGGTCAGTGGATATACTATACATAGCATATATCAGAGTGAGAAGTGGTGTAGTGAATATGTCATACCTAGAAGATATCAGAGTAAGAACTGGGGGGATGAATATAGGATCCCAAAAAGAGTGTATATATCAGAATGAGAAGTGGGGGGGTGGATATGCCATACATAAGAGATATCAGAGTGAGAAGTGG
>CM044441.1:13971024-14048739 GCA_024363595.1 Xenopus borealis | reverse complement strand
CTCTGGGAAGGGAGTGTGACTGTGGGATAGCAGGTATAGTAGGGAGAGATGGTGCTTTTAATAGCAGTGATTATAACAGACATCAACAAGTAGCTGTTTTTTCCTCCAAAGATAACCCTGGTTGCTGATTGAATAAACGTGATCTTACTGTTCATATTCAGCATCTTTTCTAAGTTGCCCAAATCTATATTTAACTAGGTTGTGTAGTTGCTATTTTCGTGCTTTGTTCCACCCAATTTCTGTTGATAGCGGTTATGACTGAATGAGCCCTTCTGCATGTCAAGCTGTTCTGACTTTGAATTGCAAACTAGGATATTATGGCTTCACCGAGCCTGATGAATTCTCACTGCACGTTGCAGAACTGGTAATAGGAACCACATGAACCCAGGCCTGTGTATTACAGAAGCAGTAGTGCTTAGCTCTCCCTGTCTAATAGAATCAATATTGGTCCTCAGAATCTTCTGAGCTATATGTATTTGTTATGAAGCTGGTCAGAATGTATTTGTATGAACCAGTGGAGGCATTACAACTCCCAGTATCTCCAAACTGCTACTGTATTAAAGTAGGCATCTGGTTCCTTTTCTGTATATTATATTTGTATTTTGTGTGATCCCAGACCAACTTTACAGCTTAGATGCCCCATTGCTCCCGTTGCCCTTTATATGTAGGGAGGGTTCCAGTTGGACAGCCCTGCTTTAGCCCTTAAAGGGGTTGTTCACCTTTGAGTTAACTTTTAGTATGATGTAGAGAGTGATATTCTGAGACAATTTACAATTGGTTTTCATTTTTTATTGTTTATGGTTTAAAAGTTATTTAGCTTTTTATTCAGCAGCTCTCTAGTTTGCAGTGTCAGCAATTTGGTTTCTAGGGTACAAATTATCCTAGCAACTCTGCATTGCTTTAAATAAGAGACTGGAATATGAATAGGAGAGGGATTGAATAGAATGATAAGTAATAAAAAGTGGCAATAACAATACATTTGTAGCCTTACAGAGCATTTGTTTTTAGATGGTGTCAGTGACCCCCATCTGAAAGCTGCAAAGAAACAGAAGAAAATTGCAAACCATTAAAAAACTATGAAAAATAAATAATGAAGACCAATTGAAAATTTTCTTGGAATTGGCCCTTCTACAATATACTAAAAGTTAACTTGAAGGTGAACCACCCCTTTAAATATTTCTTTTCCCCATTTGTCTACATATTATCAGTTTTGGTTAAACTTCCTCACCTCCTGTACCAGTATTTATTGTGATGCATGCACAGTAACTCCATATTTATTGTGATGTATGTAACTCTTTATGTTCTATATATGTAATTCATGTGATTTGGTTGTATAATCACATTCACTTTACAGCGCTACGCAACAAGTTGGCGCTATAGAAATACATGTTAATAATAATAAACTGATGGGCCTGTGATTTTCGGTAGCTCCCATAATGACTAGTTGACTTGCAGTACCGCTTTTTACCTGTTGCTAGAGGTGGACCATCCTTAGCGACTAACAGATCAGCGCCACTAATATTGCTAGTCTACAGACAACGTTGTTATTGTCAATGTTATGGTGGGATATAGCATGCATCATTTTCAGCACATAGAAAGACAAAATGAATATTTTTTCCTCATTCCATATGCAATCCAGCAGGCATGATGGGTAAGGCTGAGTACTTTTTGTATTCTTGCAGGAGGAGCAGGTAATTACAGCTATCATGAGACCTACAGGCGGACCTGCTGAGCGCAAACAAAGCCGTGCGATTTATTTATAAGAGGACATACCGGCTGACTCATCCCTGGCAAAAGAAAAAGCTCATCAGAGTAACACATCCCCATGATAGCAATAAAAACAAAAGTAGGGCTTATTCAAGGGGTTCCCCCCCTCCCTTCCACCTTGTTTTATTGCTGTTTGCTTTTGGATGCATTTAAATCTAATGAACGATCTGATGGATGGATGAATCATCACGTACAATGACAACGCACATCATTCGCTGTTCGGTTCCGTTAGATTCCATTTCCAAGTGAGCAAGCCGGCCACAAATTCATTTGGTTTTAAGCAATGGTCCCTCTAAGGGTAGGGACAGACAGGGAGATTCGGGGAGATTTTGTCGCCTGGCGTTTTTAGCAGGCGACAATCTCCCCGAATTTCTTTCTCCCTGTCTGCCGATCGTTCCTGGGACAAAGCGCCTGTGCAGACACGGCGCGGCGATTTTCGGAATCGCCCGAAGATACCTCTTGAGGAAACTTCGGGCGATTCCGGAAATCGCCGCGCCGCGTCTGCACAGGCGCTTTGTCCCAGGAACGATCGGCAGACAGGGAGAAGGAAATTCGGGGAGATTGTCGCCTGCTAAAAACGCCAGGCGACAAAATCTCCCCGAATCTCCCTGTCTGTCCCCACCCTAAGACAGCGGTACCCAAACTGTGGGGCTGGCCCCTCTGGGAGGCTTGAAGCAGTTGCAGGGTGGGCGGGTGGCTGAGCCTGAAGGCCAGTTTAGGTGAGATTCAGGTAGAATTATTAGGAGACAATTAGCTCTCCTAAATACAACTCGAAGCCCATCTTGAAGGTCAAAAAGGGAGGAGGGGAGGAGGGGGTTCTCTTAGGAACTATGGGCTCAATGACTGATACTTGTGTATATTTAACCTTGTCATGAGCAAAGGGTGGCCCTACAAAAGGTTGGACCTCCAAAAGACAACCAGTTCATTCTGCATTGTCATGCCTTTTGCCTATTGCATAGGCTTCGAGTAGATGCTTCCAGCTTTTTACGTAGCCGGAGAAGGTCTACAAGTATAAAAAATGTTGTCTTTGTTAGAGCGGTTTAGCAGATTTTGGATGTCAGTGGGATGCTGGAGAATTTAGTTGGGTCGTTGGTGATTGTCTATCACTGCAGCCACCCCTATGACCATGGTCCTTTCCTTTGGCTGCAGGTGTTTTGTCCCTGCTTCTACTTGTATGGAGTCTTTGATACCTCTGCAACTGCTCTCAGTTGAAAAGAAAATTCCATATCAGTTTCCTTCCAGGCTAGACGTAAATAAGGAATAGCCCAGTCTTGTCAAACACACTGTACCAGCTGTCAGCCAGATGAAGTCTTGAGGTCTCAGCTGCCCTTGTAAGACAACATCTCTGATAAGCTGTCATGTTGCTCCATTACACCACCACCTAAAATAAACCTGAACTTTTATACAACCCCAAGATTGTGAATTTGTATACGGCTAGAAAACAACAACAACAAAAAAAAAACAGTTTCTAGAAGCTGCCGTTTTTGACAACCAGCATCCGACCCTCTTGTTCCTTGAGCTGCTCCTACTTGAGGCCAGCAGTGTTGACAAGTCCTATTTAGTGCATGGAGTGGCTTGTCTGAGCTGTGATTCCAAAGGTCGGAGTATGGGCATATATTATATTAGGTTCTGCACGGCAGTGGCTTCTACTATCTTCTTCCTTGTTTGCACCAGTAACTTCTGAGCTTTCATTCATCCATTTTCATTCTTTGTGATGGAACCGTGGATTATTGCATTGATTCTTCACCTCATTTAACCTTGGCCTTATCTGTCCTTGTCTTCGTCTATCTGATCTCATCAGCCTGATTTTTAATATTTCGGCTCAGGAAGGGCCTAGGAGGCAGATGTAAAAGCTCAGCTTCTGGTTACTCTGCTTCATTTCATTGGATACAGAGGGGTTTAAGCGTGAGATCAGCATCACCAAAGAAGCAGATGACTTCTCAGCCAAAAATGTCTTGTGCATCACTAAATATATAAATATCAATCTGAACAGATAAAGGAACAATGACTACTGGTGTTATGATCATGAAATATAATTTCAGGTATAGGAATGATACCAAGAATGCTCAGGTTTTCCAGATAACGGATCTTTCCATAATTTGAATCTTCATACCATAAGTCTACTAGAAAATTGTGACAACATTAAATAAACCCAATAGGCTGGTTTTGCTTCCCATAAGGATAAATTATAACTTTATGTGGCCATAGACACACCAATGATATATTTGGAAATTAATTATTTAATTTATTTAAATTCATGCTTTAATTATTTTTTTGTACGATATTCCATTTCGTACAATATATGAAAATTCAGCTCTATACGTGTGTACTGAAACAAACAATCTTTTCCGGTAAAAGATCATAATTGTAATGTCTATGGCCACCTTAAGTTTGGATCATGTACAAAGAATAAAATGTTCCTTTTGGGAGATGGCCTTCCTGTAATTGGGAGTTTTCTGGATAACTTAACAAATGTATCTTAAGTATCTATGCTGGTATCTCTGCCAAGAGCCAATGAAGTTAGAAACATTGTATCTTTTTTGGCTGCTCAGTGTAGAGAAATTGGGACTTTCCAGTACAAACACAGGGCTGCGGGTTGAGCTGTCAAAAGTGGGACTGTCCCGCTCAAAACGGGACAGTTGGGAGGTACTGTAGGGTTTAGCTCAGTGGTTCTCAGCCTTCCTCATTTTGTGGTGACCTCCAACCATAAAATATTAAAATATTTTCGTTGCAAGCCCAGAGCAGATTGTTAGGAAAGTACAGGAGACATCGTGTCTGCATAAAGGTTTGTTTCTGTGCAGAGTGCGGCAAAATATTTTGGCCTCACCCCCAATTACCATGTTTATTTTACAAATATGATTGCCCACTTTGGGCAGGAGAGCTGTATTGCAGTCCCTACTAAGGGGATATAGAAAGTTGTAGTGCAACTGGCTTCCCTACACAGGTTACTGAACTACAACTCCCAGCACCAACACCCGGACAGCTACAACCTTGGCCCAGAGCTAGTGGGGAGAGACATGAACCTGCTCCTGGAACCCCTTAAGTGACCCCTGTGAAAGGTTCTTTCGACCCCCAAAGGTGTCGCGACCCCCAGGTTGAGAATCACTGGTGTAGCTTATGCTGTGATTGTACTGAAGTCTGCAGAAAAGCGAACCCACACGATGGCGAATCCCAATTACATACTGATGGTGTCCAGTTTTACCCCTGGCCATGCCCCCCAATTACCCCAATTAGTAATGGGCGAATTTATTTGCCTGGGGCAAATTTGCGGCAAATTCCCACAGTTCTCCGCCTTGCGAATAAATCCGCGAAACACCAGGAAAAATTTGCCTGCGTCACGGTTTAGATGTGGGGGCGGGTTTCTGTTTTTTCGACACCAGCAATGTGCGCCAGCATCCAAAAACGAGACGCCGGTGGCGTTCGTGAATTTTTCACCATTTCACGAATTTCTTAGGAACTTCGAGAAAAAATGGGCAAAGAGAAACGCCGCAGATTTGCCCATCACTACCCCCAATGCTTCCTGAGGATTTTGTGTGTCTTTCAATGCTTTTTAATGGTGGCTGTAACCATTAGGATATAAATAACGGCTTTGTGCCGCTGCCTGGGGTAACTAGCCTTTGCTGCCCCCTGTGGGCCGGCTGTAGCACACTGATAGATGCCCTTTACATTTTCTCCTCCCTGTCATTGAAATCCAGTTGGAATATTCACTCCTTTGCTATCAGACAGCCGGCATCGGAGCACTATCAGCCTCGGCAAGATTCATTTAGATGCCGCATGGCTACAGGAGGAAATGGCAATGGTCGCTTGCTGACATCCAATCTGTTTTTAAAGTGCCGCCTGCTTCTATTAAGGAAATAGGAGGCAGTGGCTGAGAACCATTGCCGAGTGATAAGAAGCGAATCGCTGCATCAAAAAACAACTCTTTATCCAGATAAGCTTTGGAGAAGAACACAGAGGGAGCAACTGGCCACAGTAAATTAGCCGTCTCCATAGTAACAAGGCTTTGCAGTCTCAAGCCTTTGGCACTAGAACTGCACCCGGGGATCAAAGGCAAGCTTCCCTATATTACGGTCTTAGATCATCTGTGGCGCATTGGAGCTTGGAGGATCGTGGGAGTTGTAGTACAGGTATGGAATCCATTATCCAGAAAACCCGATATCCAGAAAACTCCATATAACTGATTTCATTAATAGATTTCATTTTATTCAAATAATGCAAATTTTAAATAATGATTTCCTTTTTCTGTGTAATAATAAAACAGTAGCTTGTACTTGATATAATTCATCCTTATTGGAGGCAAATCAGCCTATTGGGTTTATTTCATGTTTACATGGTTTTCTAGTAGACTTAAGGTATGAAGATCCAAATTACAGGAAGATCTCTTGTCCAGAAAACACCAGGTCCCAGGCCTGTTTCCCATGTTAGGTGTAGTAGAGCAAGCAGCAAACATGAGTTTCTACCCTTAAAGGGCCTGATATATGCAGGACTTGGGGGTTTACCTGTGGGTCGGTCGGGTTCCGGCTGACCCTGCACCCCCATTTGCACCTTGAACTGCCGACTTCCGGCTTCATCATTGAAAGATGTGGCCCCCCCCCTGTGGCGCGGGCCTATAAAAATGGAAGCTGGAAGCGGGGTGGGTTGACGAAGGGCGGGTTAGTGTCAGGTGCGGGTCGTGTTTTACCAAACCCACACATCACTAGTAGACAGTGATATTCTAAGATTATAATTGGTGTTCATTTTTTATTATTTGTGGTTTTTGAGTTATTTTCTTTTGAAATTATAGCAATCTGGTTGCCAGGGTCCAAATGACCCTAGCGACCATGCACTGATTTGAATAAGAGACTGGAATATGAATAACTTGTGGCCAGCCAGAGAGAAGGTTTAGGCAAGTCTAAAACCTTTATATGACCGAGGGTTAGAAAGCAAAATATGCTCCAGTGTGAAATAAGGCCTGGATAGAAAGATGAGTAATAAAAAGTAGCAATAACAATACATTTGGAGCCTTACAGAGCATTTGTTTTTTAGATGGGGGTCAGTGACCCCGCCATATGAAAGGTGGAAAGAGTCAGAAGAAGAAAAGGCAAATAATTAAAAAAATATAAAAAAAGGAAAAAAAAATAGGCTGCTTAGAATTAGCCAACGAAAATATTGATGTACAGGTATGGAATCAGTTATCCGAAAAACCTATTCTCCAGACAGCTCCGAATTACAGAATGGTTGTCTCCCATATACATATAGACAAATACAAGAGGTCCTCTGCACTCAACCCATTATCAATATATTTAAGACAATGTCTATAATGGGTTGAGTGCAGAGGACCTCTTGTATTTGTCTATATGTATTTTGTGGTCACAGCCTCATTGCACCCCCACCTAATGTTTTTAAAAATTAGTGGTGAGCACAACTTTTTCTTGTTTGTCTCCCATATACAAAATAGTTTTTGTGTAATAATAAAACATCCCAACTAAGATATAATTAATCCTTATTGGAAGCAAAACCAGCCTGTTGGGTTTATTTCATGTTTTCATGATTTTCTAGAAGATGTAAAGCATAAAGATCCAAATTACGGAAAGGTCCATTATCCGGAAACCCCAGGTCCCGAGTATTCTGGATAACAGGTCCCATACCTGTACCACTAAAATTACCCACCCATCAACCCAAAACGGACCTGAAAGATATTTTTTTCCAATGCTGGGAATTAGAGTTAATTATGCGCTGCGGTGGCAGAATAACTGCCTGGCCGGATGAGCAATTTGCTTGCAGAGCTCTGCATTGGCTTTACTTTACCTTTAGTGTAAGTGTATGATTGTGCCATATCGCTGCTACAAAGTCACTTTCTTTATCCTGAATTTGTCATTCCCCCGGGATGTAATGGCAGGAAATGATTGCAAATCTCCCAATGACACGGTTCCCTGGCTCCATCCCCATTAGCACCTGCATTCAGGAAATCCGGCCCGGAAATTGAATCCTTCTCTCTGAGAATGGAAGAGATGGTGGCACTTTACTCGCAGATGAAACGCTCGTTCCCTGCACAATAAACTCATTTTACAGCTTAAAAAAAATCAAACAGCGTGCCCATTCAAATCCATTTACCCATCATTCCCAGACAGCTAAAAACAATGTAATAGAGGCAATTTGTGCAGAAAGCTTGGATTCTGATATAAGAAATTTGAATGTGATGGAGCAATTGAGGAGGCAGGGGCACTTTCTCCTCCGGTTTGATTGCATTGGAGCAAAAACGGTTAACCTTTTAGTGTCTGGCAAGCTCTAGTAAGAGATAATTAGGGACCTCAGGGTATTGCTGTATCAACATGATAAGGAATCCTTATTCAGCTGCCTCAGGGTATCTATTTATGGGTAGGAATGTGGCAAAACTCCTAAACTTCAGTGGCCCCTGGAGAGAAGGGAGTGTGACTGTTGAGAAGAATCCAATTAACCCAACCATGTCCTCACTCCGTGGCATCAGTCCATGCTCACTTCTGGCTTCTTATAGAAGGAGGATAACACATAGGGGCCGATTTACGAAATTCACGTGAAATGATCGAAGTTCGATTGAATAGATCGAATGATCGTATATTCGATAATTCGATCATTCTTTGATCGTAGGAATTAAAATTTTAAAGTTATTCGACTGCCTACTTCGCCAGATTGAACCTACCGAATTGCAATAGAAGCCTATGGGAAGCTCCCCATAGGCTTCAGAGACTAAGTCCTGTCCGAATACCATTCGTATAATCGGTATCTGATCGTACGAATTAATCGAGAAATCGGATATCGAGCAAAAATGATAGCCTAAAACAATTCGATAAGAATTCGATAGTCGAATACTTATCAAATTGCGAATTTGGTCTAGCTAATTATGGGGAATAATAGTAAATAATAGTAAATTTGCCCCCATAAAGGTGGCCATAGACAGGGAGATATCGCCAAACGAGCAGATCTCTCCCCGATATTCCCATATTGAAGTGGGCGATATCGGGGCTGATCAGAGTAGAGGAGATACGGGCAGTCGGATCGCGGGACTGCATACACGCAGAGATGCGCCCATGGTCCAAGTAGGTTTTTTAACCTGCCAGGTATTGATCGGGGAAGCCAGACGGATGGCCCCACACATGGGGCCAATAAGCTGCCGACTTGGTCTATAATCAATAAGCTGCCTTTAGGAGGTCTATGGGTCATACAAAAAACATGTTGTCAACCAGAGTGAAGTTTTTGGCAATTCTAAAACCTTTATATAAATAAGGGTAGAAAGCAAAATATGCTCCAGGGTTGGTTGACTCATGTTGGCTCATTGGTGTCAGTTGGACCCCCCCCTGTAATACTGACAGCGGCTACCAGAGATGGTGATCCAAATGCCCTTTTTCATACTGGAACGTACTGGGGGGGGGAGCGAAGGACAGAGGAAGCATTGGGGTAAATTATTTGACATCCAATCAGATAAAGTCATATTGTCCTTTATCAATTACCATCAGTCAAGAGAGAGAACGGGGTATATTTATCAAAGTGTGAAGTTCCGCCACTAGAGTGAAATTCTGCAGCTCTCTATTCATTTCTCTTGGATTTTTGAAGGGGTATTTATCTAAGGGTGACAATTCACTTCATCCATTGATAAATACGCCTTTCAAAATCCCATAGAAATGAATTGAGAGCTGCGGAATTTCACTCTAATGGCGGAACTTCACTCTTTGATAAATTTACCCCATAGAGAGAGAGAGAGAGAGAGAGAGGGGGGAATTATCAAGGATATTTAAATAACTACAGATCATGTCCAATCACGTATCCATTCTCTGCCCTGTGTGTTCATTACAGAGCGGGTGCTGCCGCTACTAAAGATGGATGCGTTTTTGCTTTTAATGAGGTTACTGAAGTCTTCTGCACACGCTCAGATTAATATATCAGGGTTTAATCTTGACTGAGATGGAATGTTGTGCAGGGGAATAAAGAGTTATTATTAGGGGAAGGTTAAAGTATTCTGAGATGCAGATAAGGAAACCTTTATGGAAACAAAGAGTGTCATTGGGAACTGGTGCAAGAGAGCACTCAGTAAGTGTGAGTGGCTACTCAGGGGCTGAGGGATGGACGTGTGTACAAGCGAGTATATCTTAAGTGCAATAGGATTTCATTATAATGGAACATGGAGTAAATTGGGCACAGAGCTGGCTGAAGAGTAGAGTGGAACTTACTTTAGAGAGGTGACCAGGTATTGGTTGCTATGGGATACTAGACCTGGAGCAAACTAAGGGGTTCAGTATGGTAAAGCTAGAACTATATATTGTTTCCTCGTCAACTGCACTACCTATTCTTCCTGTGGGTGTTTTACATCAATAATGCTGACTAGCTCTGGGCTCGGTGCCCTCCCTGGGTTGGACCCTGGGAATAACCCAGTGTCAACCCAAATCAGCCTGAAAAATCTGTGATCTCCCCTCCCAACCACTGCCGCAACAAGATTACAAGGTACTTGTGGGGGGAGGAAAGGGTTTGCAGCGTTTATAAAGGACCTTTATACTGTGGTAGGGGGGCCCCAGGGGTGGGTGAGGGGGCCCCAGGGGTGGGTGAGGGGGGCCCCAGGGGTGGTCGAGGGGGGCCCTGAAGTGGCTACAGTTTGACACAGTGCCCTCCTGATAAAAGGAAACTAGTCTTTTTATTTAAATGCCAGGGCTACAAGTAAAAGTGACATTTCCTACTAACTCTGTTCGTAATAGTTATATCAGACATGTCCGATCTGTTGTCTTTTTAAGCTTCCTCCTTGCATGTAGAAGGGAATATAGATTGTAAGCTCTGCTGCTCAGGGATCAGCGGCCCTAATGAAACCATTATTTATTTAGAGTTAGATATGCTGAAGATACATACAGCTTCTATACAAAAATAATTTTTTTTCAAGAAAGAAAAAGAAGCTTTTTTTCTTTTTTTTTTGCCTCCATTTATTTTTGGACCTTGCCAGGTAGGAAATAAGATGTCAATGATCTGACCTTTTGGATTAATGGAAGTGGAATGCGTCTGCTGCTAATGTTTTACCAGGGTGAAATCACTAGCGCCGCTGTATAAAGGATATGACAGATCCACCTTGACAAGAGAAGATGAATTCTCCTATTGATTGACTTTCTTTAGGATTTGGCTCGGAAGTTACATTAATGGCAAATGGTAATTAAAGAGCTAAGGCAGGGGTCCCCAAACACCGGGCTGTGGCCCACTACTGGGCTGTAGATATACCTGTTTGTGTGAAAGAGTGGAGGGGTGTGTGTGTGTAGATGCTGGGTTTTAATTTAGAGAGGTTGAACTTGATGGACTTTGTCTTTTTTCAACCCAATTTAACTATGTAACTATACCTGAACCGGGCCTCCAAGCCGAGTCTTCATTTGACACAGACGCACCGAATTTCATGCGGACGCACTGAACTTGACGCAGAGGCACACATGACTTCCTATTACTTGCCTTGTTCCTGTCGCATCCGTCTTGTTGCCCAGCGTCGGTTCCGCCAAAAACTGACCTGAATCGTCCGTGTAGTTCTACCCTTAAAAAAGCTAAAAAAGACAAAATTGACTGAATTGGGCTAATGACATCAGGGGCAGTGTTATGATGTGGCAGCCGGTGATTGGTTCTGTCTGTCTGGTTTTCAATCTCCTGAAACTGGACAGTCCGTGTTAAGGCCCTTACACACGGGCGTTTGTTACCTGTGCTCCCCTGCGTTCCCTTTGGCTGCGTTCAGCCGCAGGGGAGCGCAGGTCTAGACGCACTCCATTCTTTTCAATGACTTTGCACCCACGAGATGCTTGTAAACGCCGAACGCAGGTTCAGACGCAGTTGTACCCATGAGACGCGTGTAAGCGTCGAACGCAGATTCGGATGCAGCATGTTCTGGACTTACCGCATCTCGTGGGTACAACATCATTAAAAAGAATGGAGTGCATCTACACCTGCGCTCCCCAGCGACTGAACGCAGCCAAACGGGGGAGCGAAGGAGTAGACACACTCAATTATTTTGAAGGGGACTGTACTCACACGGACGCATGTAAAATTCAACCTGCTGTGTGAGTCCAGCCCCCTTCAAAATAATTCAGTGCGTTTACTCCTGCGCTCCCCTGCGACTGAACGGAAGAAAACAGAATGCAGGGGGGGGGGGAGCAGGTAAAAAACACCAGTCTGTAAGAGCTCTAAGGCAGCTTTTATTTTGGGAAAAGGTTGAACTTAGTGCAACTGTGTCTTTTTTTCAACTTGAGTTACTATGTGCTGATACATGCAGGTAGCAGTTTGTGCTGACGTATAAGTAGACGCTGGACTTACCTGTACCCCACCGATAAAGGCAGTGTTCCAAAGAGAGAGAGAGAGAATGGATAATATCTGTCATTAAGCTCCACCAATTAATGGCACATTATTGTGCCCTGGGCCACAAGAAACACGCATACATATTTAATCATATTGGATGTTAAAGGGCATGCTAATTTGCTTATTTAAACTCATAAAATCTGCACCAGCTGTCAGTTAATGTAAATGAGACAGGCATTTGCCCTAAATGACGGAGACATCAGTCTGGATTTTCACATCAGTTTCATTTTGGCACAGCCAACCTTCCGCCTGATAGTGCCCCTGCTTGGTATAAATAACTTGCGATCACGTTGGGTTTTCAGACACATTCACCCACTAATTTCCCGTATTTACGAACAGAGACAGAAAAAAACGGCAGACGAGTCTTAATTGGATTTCTTCTCTTTCGCTCCTACTTCTATTTCTTTCTCGAAGGCGTTTGGAGAGATGATTAGCAATTAAATGGTTTCAATGAAGTAAATGGCTAATTGCGGCTAGCCGTGCCCATATAGATATTTTCTTTTTTCTTAAAAATTCTGAATTTTATGGCTCGGCACTCAGTCACTGTACGGTATTTATCGTTCGCTCTTCCTTTATGTAATTATTCTCTCCTGCCACTCATGCAATACATGTAATAGGGATATTTTATGGGCCAAATTTACTATTATTCCCGAAAATTTTGCTTGCAATTATGATTTCTTGATGAATTTGTACGATCGGATACCGAACGTTCGATTTCACGAAAAAATGGTGAAATTTCCTTTGAGCATCCGAAAAATTCATACGATTG
This sequence comes from Xenopus borealis, assembly GCA_024363595.1. Taxonomy (NCBI): domain Eukaryota; kingdom Metazoa; phylum Chordata; class Amphibia; order Anura; family Pipidae; genus Xenopus; species Xenopus borealis. The sequence continues at coordinate 14,035,880 of CM044441.1, read as the reverse complement.
GAACGATCGAACACTACGATCGTATGAATGGTATTTGAGCAGGACTTAGCCTCAGAAGCCTATGAGGAGCTTCCCATAGGCTTCTATTACAATTCGGTAGGTTCAATCTGGCGAAGTAGGCAGTCGAATAACTTTAAAATTTAGATTCATTCATACATTGAATGATCGAATTATCGAATATCCGATCATTCAATCTATTCGATAATCGAAGAGGCCAAATTTGCATATCCAATTTCACTAAAAATTTGTACGATGGGTATTCGATCGAATTCGATCGAACTTCGATCATTTCTCGTGAATTTCGTAAATCGTGTTGGTGGTAGTTCTTCTGTAAAAGAGTTGTCGAAACACACATAGGGGCATCTCTAATATGGAATGTCTACGCTGCAAAGACTGGACCTCCAAGATGTTACAGTATCGGACTGGCCCACCGGGATACCAGGAAAACTCCCGGTGGGCCCAGGTGTCAGTGGGCCTCTTGTTCCCAATTTATAGGAACAAAGAGGCTTAATAATGGAAGAATAGTATAGTACAGTATGTAGGGAAAAGAGAGTAGGAGAACATAAAGGTTGAGTGAGGAGAGGAGGTATAATAGTTAGGGGGCCTAAGGCTTTCTGGTGGGCCCCTGGGATCCCAGTCAGACTCTGTGTTCATAAATTAAAAATGGCCAATAACGCCTTTTTTTAGCAGTCCTCTGTGCAAGACAATGGTCCCCTTGTGATACTTAGTCCATCATGAAACACATCAATGTCCTCCCACATAAGTCCAGTGGTAGCTTCTGAACCCCCATGTGACTACTGTGTTCCAAAAAGTTCATTACTTGTTGAATGAGTTATATCTTGTGTCACCACCTCACTCCTTAAACAGGAAATGTGTGACTACTGTGTCCCAAAATGTCAATTATATATATATACTTTTCAAATTAATTATATCTTGTGTCACCACCTCACCCCTCTAAATAGGAAATATGTGCTGAATGGTTATTTTGCAGTTGATTATGAAAACTTATGGCTAGTAGGTTTAAAGAACATGGAAGATCCAGTTCATCTATAGGCAGCAGTAATGAGCTATGGACCTCATAAACTAAAAAATGTCCAATAACCATTGTTTTAGAGCAGTGATCCCCAACCAGTAGCTCATGAGCAACATGTTGCTCTCCAACCCCTTGGATGAGGCTCTCAGTGTCCTCAAAGCAGGAGCTTATTTTTGAATTCTCGGAAGCCAGTTTTATTTGCAGAAAAACTAAGTATAGTGCAAAGAAGACCCTCCTGTAGGCTGTCAGTCCACATAGGGGCTACTGAATTGCCAATAAAAGCCATTTGGCATCTCAAGGGACTTTTTCATGCTTGTGTTGCTCCCCAACTCTTTTTACATTTGAATGTTGGTCCCAGGTAAAAAAAAAAGGTTGGGGACACTCACTGTGATATGAAACATAATAATATACCCCCACATAACTCCTCTGAACCCCCATGTGACTACCATGTTCCAAAAAATCCATTCTATATTATTTGTCTGACCAAGCTATGTTTTGTGTTATCACTCCACCCCTTTAAATAGGAAATGTGTGCTGATTGGTTAGTTGCTGTTGATTTGGAATGCATAAAACAAGTCTGCTCATCAGCCGTGCATCTAAATGAATTGCGCATTTGCCATGCAGTAATGGTTTTTTTTATATGTGTCTGTTTTTAAAGGCCATTTCTGGAAGGGTGCGAAATACTTTTTTTCATGTTTATAAAAATGATATATTGTACTTTCCATTTAAGTGTATTATTCTGTCTTTTGTGATGTTTCTGCTGTTTCTGAATTCCTAGCCTGACTTGTACAGCTATTTTGTAGTCAAGCTGCAAATGCTCCTTCTGTGCAAAGGACAGAAAGGCTTGTCATTGAAGGCAGCTCTAATGAATAAAAAAATACATGTCTGTTATGATTAATTTTACTAGCATTTTTTTTTCATCATAATAACTGTTTTCCAGGTCATCCATGTATCTCGGGGCCCTCTGCAATGAGATGGCATGGGCGGACTTGGAAAACAGCTGCATTATGTAAGAGAAGGTTTCATACATATTTTCATCTTTTGATTGTGTTGTGATTGTGTTAGACGTTGGTCCCTGCGATTGTTCTCATTGCCGCTGTCTGCAACCATCCTGTGCTTGGCTTAGGGGACGGCTTGAATCAGCGGGGTGGCGGTGGTGGGGCAATTAAGCTAAACGGGTATTTATACTCCAGCAATGAGATGATTTAGGGCTAATCTGCATTGGTGACCCTGAAGGGATTGATAAATGACATCCCACAAAATAATGGATTTCTAGGAGCTATCTACATTGAGTGTCATTGTATCTCAGACAGAATCACATCAGCAAATTGCTCCCATTAAAATTGCGTTCAAATGCATGTGCAGCCATGTTTTAGTCCTAAAGGGAGAAGATGCATGGGCTGGTCCAGTTGCTCTTTTGGACTCAGGAAGGACTTTTGTCCCTTCTGAAGCAAATTGCCAATGTATATAGATATGTTTTGTTTCCACCATTCTTTTAGATCAGCCAATTAGTAGTTAGGATGGTTCTGTGTTACTGTTTACCCACCGAAATCCCTTTGTTTTATTGCCTATTGCTAATATAATGCATAGTTCTATGTTTTCACTCTGTACTATAAACAACTCCCTAGGTTGTAACTGTCTTTCTTGTGCCTTTTGTTTGCCATTCCCCCCTTTCTTTTTTTTTGTGCTGCTCGTCACATACCGGTGATACCCCTTAATACATAAGTGGTTGTCGGATTTTATCACTTCAAGTCCTACTTAATGGTGCAACCATTGGTCAGGTACCAATTTAGTTTTGACACAGAACACCCCCATATCCATGATGGCCTAGCACAAGTAGTTGTTGGATTTTATCACTTATAGTCCTACTTGAAGCGCAACCATTGGTCAGCTACCCCTTTAGTTATGACATAGGACACTCCCTAATCCACTATGACCTAGCAAAAGTAGTTGTTGGATTTTACCCAGTGGCATAACTATCAGGGGTGTAGGGGATGCAAATGCACCAGGGACCCCACCCCATTGGGGCCCAGTCAGAGCCACGATAATGTTTATGGCAGGTGATTAGGGGGAGATTTTATAGCACACATGCCATCAACACTCCAGCATGCGATTCATAGAGGTAAGGGAGGGCCCAGGTGCCCATCCTGTAGCAGGGCCCACCAGGGAGTAGTTACACCACTGATTTAACCACTTTAAGTCTTTCTTGAAGGTGCTACCATTGGTCAGGTTCTACTTTAGTTTTGACATAGGACACTCCCTAATCCATTATGGCCTAGGACAAGTAGTTGTTGGATTTTATCACTTCAAGTCCTACTTGAAGATGCAACCACTGGTGAAGTAGCCTTTTCATTTTGACATAGGACACCACCTCTCCCTAATCATAGTAACATAGTAACATAGTAACATAGTAAGTTAGGCTGAAAAAAGACTCGCGTCCATCAAGTTCAACCTTTTTTTTTTTTTTTTTTAATTTTAACTGCCTAACTGCTAGTTGATCCAGAGGAAGGCAAAAACCCCATCCTAATCCTTTATGGACTAGTATAAGTAGTTGTTGGATTTTATCAATTCAAGTCCTACTTGAAGTTGCAACCACTGGTGAAGTACCAATTTAGTTTGGACATAGGACACCCCCTCCCTAATCCATTATGGACTAGCATAAGTAATTGTTGGATTGTATCACTTCAAGTCCTACTTGAAGGTGCAACCATTGGCCATGTACTGTGAATATACCGGACAACAATAAAGTGGCATCCCAATCGGCTTTCAGGCTGAGTTTTCAAGTGTATCGTACCCTATCTGACCTTCCTGCTGGCCCCCTTATCTCATAACCTTATAGATAGAGGAAATGGTTGGGGTATCAGCCATTCATCCATAGTTCTAAAAATAGATAGTTCTTCCTCCAAATTGAGCTTTCAGATATATTTAGAAGAGCTAATAAGCTTTCACCCTAAGGGTAAGGCCAGACGCGAAGATTCAGGGAGATTAGTCACCTCAAAGACATGATGATTAGTCGCCAGGCGATTAATCTCCCTGAAATCTTCCTGTGTGGCCTAGCCCTAACTGGCCTTAATGTTGCCCCCCCCCCCCAAGCTAATAGCAAGGTTACAGATATAGGGACACATTGGTGTATCAGCCATTCAGCCATATTTCCAAGATTCATCAAATGTTTTCACCTTAAATTAGGCTCCAAACTTCCAGGTATATCTAGGAGAGCAAATAAGGTATTCTCTCCCTAACTGACCACCCCCTGTCACTGCTCCAAGCCCCCTATTTTGTAAACTATCACCCTAGTGTGTAAGCACTCAATGATTATGGACCCAAGAAAGAACCCAAGTCAGAAGCAGCATAATCAGAAACCTTTACGGGAGCAGGGAAAGCAGTAAAATAGGGGTATTATAATTCATTATTCTCTTTATACTTCTGTTGGATAAATGTAGGCAAAAGGATTTACAGAGACAAAGGGGTCTAATAGGCCTCTAACACCTTTGCTTTAAAGGGGTTCACCTGTGAGTTAACTTTTAATATGGCATAGAGAATGATGTTTTGATTTTATATTACTTGTGGTTTTTGAGTTATTATCCAGCAGCTCTCCAGATTGCAATTTCAGTGGTTTGGTTGCTAGGGTTACAATTCTCCTAGCAACCATTCATTGATTTGAATAAGAGACTAGAATATGAATAGGAGAGGCCTGAATAGAAAGATGCGTAATAAAAAGTATCAATAACAATACATTTGTAGCCTTACAGAGCATTTGTTTTTTAGATGGGGTCAGTGATCCCCTTTTGAAAGCTGGTAAGAATCAGAATAAAAAAATAATTAAAAAACAAATAATTAAAAAAAAAAAACTATAAGTAATGATGACCAATTGAATTGGGATATTGTCATGGGAAAAAAACTTTTTTTTCAAAATACATCAGTTAACAGTGCTGCTCCAGCAGAATTCTGCATTGAAACCCCTTTCTCAAAAGAGCAAACCCTGGTCAATTGACTTGTGCTCTGATAAACTTCAGTCACTCTTTACTGCTGTACTGCAAGTTGGAGTGATATCACCCCTCCCTTTCTCCCACCCAGCAGCCTAACAACAGAACAATGGGAAGGTAACCAGATAACAGCTCCCTAACACAAGATAACAGCTGCCTGGTAGATCTAAGAACAGCACTCAATAGTAAAACCCATGTCCCACTGAGTACTATTCAGTTACATTGAGAAGGAAAAACAACAGCCTGCCAAAAAGCAGTTCCCTCCTAAAGTGCTGGCACAAGTCACATGACAGGGGCAGCTGGGAAATTGACAATATGTCTAGCCCCATGTCAGATTTCAAAACTAAATATAAAAAAATCTGTTTGCTCTTTTGAGAAATGGATTTCAGTGCAGAATTCTGCTGGAGCAGCACTATTAACTGATGCGTTGCTTCAAACAGTGTTAAATCCTTACAGTGTTAGGTAATTTAGGCTAAAGTATCCATTGTTATCCATTATTTTTATAAGCCGGTGGGGCTTATTCCTGGGAACCGACTGCCAAATAAGTAAACATTTTGCTTGAACATTAAAATGGAAATGTGACCTTCCCGGCAGCTACAGACTGTCCTTAACCCTGACGCGACTCAAGCTGTCCTTGATGTTGATGTAGTGATGTGTTGCTCTTGTGCTTGTGCCCATCTCACGTCTTTATCATGACAATGCAACAGTGCGGCACTCGCAACGCTTCCCATATCATTCAGATCTGCAAAGTCTTTCCTGGGTCTGATGAGACGGAGCGGGTGGAGCTGTGCAAGACTTCAATGGCTAAAACTTACAGTACCGAGCCTTAGAAACCATTGCTGGTTATGGAGAGTAAATATTTGACATTTCTGCCATTCACAAAGAAACAACATTGTACAAATTGTATATACATAGACTTTACTTGATACAAACGTGTGCAATATCCGCTTGTCACACACATAGGGAATGCTTACATCATTATACTGTATGCACTGCAATTTATATCTCCTTGCAACACATTGTAGCTGCTGTATGTAGTATAGGGATACACTGAATCCATAACAGTACATTTTTGCAATTGTCATCCTTTTTTTTTAAATTTGTTGTTCAGATATTAGCTGTTTCCACACGATTTGAAGCAAAAAAATACCACCCACTGTTTATTTTGGCCGAACAGACAGTTGGTGAGAAAGGGAAAAATTAAGTTAGTGAGAAAGGGAAAGCCTGGTAACATTGCTTTGCTCAGAAAAAATAAAGTTAGTAAGCAGGGAAGAGTCAGCTGACATTTCTCTGCAATATCTGCTTTTCACACACATGGAATAATTGTTACACAAACTCTTCTTATTATACTGTATGTACTGCATATGATATCTACTTGCAACACATTATAGCTGCTGTCAATAATGTTTGGACCAAATCCTTCTCATAATGAACATTAAACTGAATGTGAAACCTTATTTGCATATTCAAAACGTAGTCTTAAAGGGATACCGTCATGTGAAAAAAAGTTTTTATTCAAAATGCATCAGTTAATAGAGCTGCTCAAGTAGAATTCTGCATTGAAATCCATTTCACAAAAGGGCAAACAGATTTTTTAATATTTCATTTTGAAATCTGACATGGGGCTAGACATATTGTCAATTTCCCAGCTGCCCCAAGTCATGTGACTTGTGCTCTGATAAACTTCAATCACTCTTTACTGCTGTACTGCAAGTTGGAGTGATATCACCCCCTCCCCCCCCCCCCCCACCAGCAGCCTAACAACAGAACAATGGGAAGGTAACCAGATAACAGCTCCCTAACACAAGATAACAGCTGCCTGGTAGATCAAAGAACATAACTCAATAGTAAAACCCATGTCCCACTGTGACTCCTTCAGTTACATTGAGAAGGAAAAACAACAGCCTGCCAGAAAGCAGTTCCCTCCTAAAGTGCTGGCACAAGTCACATGACCAGGGGCAGCTGGGAAATTGACAAAATGTCTAGCCCCGTGTCAGATTTCAAAACTGAATATAAAAAAAAATCTTTTTGCTCTTTTGAGAAATGGATTTCAGTCAGGTCTGGACTGAGAATTAAAACAGACCCTGGCATTTCAGGTACACAAAGGCCCAATCAGCCCACATAGAGTGCCAAACAACCCCCACCAGTCCACTAAATACTGACTTTCTATGGGACTTTATAGCAGCCCCTCTGGCATTTGCCAGAACCCAAATATTGCCAGTCCGGGCCTGATTTCAGTGCAGAAGTCTACTGGAGAAGTACTATTAACTGATGTGTTCAGAAAAAAACATTTTCCCATGGCAGTATCCCTTTAAATTTTAAAGTCACATTCATTTAGGAACATGAAGAGCTCACTTTCAGTTAAGTTGGATGTTTAAGGTTTGGGCTGAATCCAAGTTCTGCAACACTTACTGGGATTTGGCTGAATCTCAAACCAAATCCTGGCTCTAGGGCATCCCTAGTGTGGTATCAAATTGTTGCACATACAGTGTAGTATCTGCTTATTACATATACTGCATGTGGTGTCTTTTGGCTACTCATATATAGCAGTGTTAAAGGGGTAATTCACCTTTTTATTCAGCAGCTCTGCAGGTTGCTATTTCATCAGTCTGGTTGCTATGGCCCAAGTTACACCTAGCAACGATGTATTAATATGAATAAGAGACTGAAATATGAATAGAAGAGGACCCAAATAAAAAGGCTCGGAATAAAAAGTAGTATTAAAAATATTATAATGAGTAGTAGGAATAAAAAGTAGTATAACAATATTTTGTAGCCTTATAGCACATTTGTCTTTTTAGATGAGTTTACTGACCCCACCCCTACATTTAAAAGCTGGTAAATGATGAAGAAGGCAAATAATAATAAAAGAAAATAATGTTGACTAATTGAAAAGTTGCTTAGAATTAGCCATTCTATAAAATTAAAAGTTAACTTAAATGCGAACCACCCCTTTAGTCCTTTACTTATACAAGGTCTATAGTATGTACTTGATAGATATATTGCATTTAGTATGGTTATATGGGTATTGGATCCAATATCTGGAAACCCATTATCCAGAAAGCTCCAAACTATGGAATGGTCATCTCCCATAAACCTCATTTTATCCAAATAATACATTTTATTTAAGAATGATTTCCTTTTTCTGTGTAATAATAAAACAGTAGCTTCTACTTGATCCCAACTAACATATAATTAATCCTTATTGGAAGCAAAAACATTTTTTTGGGGTTTATTTTAAGGGGGACAATCGGGAAAAGGAAAACATATTAGCTATAACATATTGAAATAAGAAACATTCTAAATATAATCAATTAAAAATGCTGTACTGTTTCTGAAATAATCAAGATAATATTCAACTCTTTCCTCATTCTGTCTTCATTCAGGAGTTGGGTGTCAGATATTAATTGACAGTTAGATCCAATATATCTTATAGGGGGGCTCCTTTTGCCTAGAAGATGTATTAGAGTTCACTCTATGAAAATCATCAGAAATCAAGGGGCAGATTTACTATTGATCGAATTTCGAATGAAAAAAATCGCCCGAAGATACTTCGTGAGGAAACTTCGGGCGATTCCGGAAATCGCCGCACCGCGTGTGCACAGGCGCTGGCGCTTTGTCATTAATACTAGCGGCAGACAGGGAGAAGGAAATTCGGGGAGATTGTCGCCTGCTAAAAACGCCAGGCGACAGAATCTCCCCGAATCTCCTTAGGAAAGGAAGCCCCCCCATAAGATATATTGGATCTAACTGTCAATGAATATCTGACACCCAACTGCTGCATGAAGACAGAATGAAGAGAAACAGATGCCGACAGAGGAATAGTGAAGATAAACTTGATTTTCAGAAACAATGCAGGATATTTAATTGATTGTATATAGAAAGTTTCTTACTTCAGTATGAGGAAGCTTATATTAAAGGGCACCAATCGTATAAAAAAGGGGAGGGAGCTCCTGGTGCGAGCCGCCATGACAGTAGTTGCGCATGCACGTTTGTGCTCGCGTGACATCATTCACATTAAGAAAAGCAGTCACTGTTGGGGCCGCTTGTCTTAATGCGTATGCGCATGACGCGAGCGCTAACGCGCATGAGCAGCTACTGTCATTGTGGCTCGCACCAGGAACTCCCTCACGGTGCGAGCTTGCTGGCGGGGGGCATTTAAAAAAAAAAGTACTAGTACCCCCAACTGGAATGCGGGCTCTATCAGCCTGCACATTTGGTTGGGGGTAACTTTTTTATACGATTGGTGCCCTTTAAATTTTTCATGATACATGATTTTCTAGTATTTGTAAAACCAAATTATGGATAACAGGTCCCATACTTGTATTCTGGCGCAAGTTTACACGTAGATTGGAAGGCTGCAGTGGGGAGAAGACTATATGATAAAAGGGCCAATGGGAATTTGGGGGCAACAGACAGACAGACAGACAGTATTTCATCATGTGCGGCCATTATTAACCATTTAGGGGCTGAGCATGAGGCAGGGGTAGCAATACCTTCTCACCTGCACTCACATGGTCTCTGCGCTACGTTATGTCAAGGACATTGTTAACTGCTTTAATGAGGAGGAGGGCTGTGCCTGTAACTATACATAGACTTGCTTAGTAATCACAGTGAGTTACCAATAGTAACAGCAGAGACACACTGCTGACGTGCGCAGACGACACCGTGTCTTAAAGGAGAACTAAAGCCTAACTAAAGAAGTAGGTAGAAATGTTGTACAGAATGTTTTGTGCTTGTGTACCAGCCCAAGGCAACCACAGCCCTTTAGCAGTAAAGATCTGTGTCTCCCCAGTAGATGCCCCAGCAGGACTGGACTGAGAATCAAAATAGGCCCTGGCATTTCAGGTACACAGAGGCCCAATCAGCCCACATAGAGGCCCAAACAGTCCCCACCAGCCCACTAAATACTGACTTTCTATGGGACCTTATAGCAGCCCCTCTGGCATTTGCCCTAACCATACCTCCCAACTGTCCCTTTTTTGGAAGGACAGTCCCTCTTTTGAGAGCTCAACCCGCTGTCCCTCATTTGTACTGGAAAGTCCCTCTTTTCTCTGCACTGAAGAGCCAGAAAAAGAAGCAAAGATTTTAACTTAATTGGCTTTTGGCAGAGAGTCCAGAACAGCTAATAGGTGCAAATAAGATACTTTGTAACACTTTAGAGATAAGAAAATAAGTAATTGTAACAGTTTAGATAAAGAGAAATATTTTCAAACTTTCATAACCTGTCGAATTTAGTAAAATACATATGGTAATTAGGGGGTGCAGCCTCAAAAATGGGCGTGGTCACAACAATTTTGACGTGCTGTGGGCATAAAAACTTTTTGTCCCTCTTTTTACATCCAGAATGTTGGGAGGTATGCCTAACCCACATATTGCCAGTCCGGGCCTGTGCCCCAGTAGCTCCCCATCTTCTTTTCTGCTGATTCACTGATTCACATGCTCTGTGCTGCTGTCACTTACTGAGCTTAGGGACCCACTCACAATATACACTACAGTAAGGGGCAGATTTACCAAGGGTCGAATTTCGAGGGTTAATTAACTCTCGAATTCGACCTTCGAATTGAATTCAAATTAAAACCCCTCGATTTCTAAATTTCGAATTCGAGGGGTTTTAACGCAATTCGAATTATCGAACGATCAAAAATTTTAACCATTCGATCAAATTTTTTTTTTATTCGATCAAAAAAATCAGGAAAATCCTATGAGAGCTTCCCATAGGGATATATAGCAATTCGGTAGGTTTTATCTGCCGAATTGTTATATTGAAATTTTTTTAAAGGGCCAGTACTTTGACAGTCGAATTCGAATTTTTGAATTTGGCCAATTCGAATTGAATTTTGGGCTATTCGATAGTCGGATAAGCCCAAAATAAATTTGATTTTTTTAAAATCGAATTTGATTAGAAAATGTGCCCCATAGTGTAATAGTAATATAGTCAGAATTTAAGGCTGATTAGTCATTAATACAGATCATTACTACATGGCAGCACAGAAACCAGTGCAATTAGCTGCATCAGAATTTAATAATCAGCCCTGTAGCATCAGCTTATATTACAGCCAGGGAAGCTAATTTTCTGCTGGATAATTAGTGACGACCCCTAAGCTTAGCTTCTCAACAGCTGCTCAGAGCCCACTGAGCATGTGAGTGTCACAGACACTTTCCAAGATGGTGACCCCCTGTGACAAGTTTGAAGTCCTGGATCATTGCTGCTATTGACAAGCTGAAACTTTAGGCTGCTGCAATAAGTTCAATATATAAACAGTTTTAGCCCTGTTAATTTTTAGCGTTTAGTTCTCCTTTAACCCTCAGATTCCTATTAATAGCATTTCTTATCGTCGGCCTCCAATTTATGTTTGCCTCTCAGATCGCCTGGTTTCTGTTTAGTTATGGCATCTTACGAGGAACTAAAATTACAAACCTGGCTATGGCTGCTTTATTGATTCCCTTGTACAGCAGCTCCATTCAGCCTTTGTTATGCCCCAGCACTGGCTGCTCTACTTCTCTGCCCCATAATCCTTTGCACCCCAGGCGGAACCCAGAAGGGACACTCAAAGCAAACAACATACTATACCCCCATATTACCCGTGCTTATTTTTCTATGGCATTGTGGAGATGCCCTACTTCTAGATATACAGGTCCTTTAAAAATGAAAGTCTTAATATAATTACCCCTGTACTAGGGTATTAAAGGAGAACTAAAGCCTAACTAAAGCAGTAGGTTGGTAATGTTGTACATGATGTTTTGTGCTTGTGTACCAGCCCAAGGCAACCACAGCCCTTTAGCAGTAAAGATCTGTGTCTCCCCAGTAGATGCCCCAGTAGCTCCCCATCTTCTTTTCTACTGATTCACTGATTCACATGCTCTGTGCTGCTGTCACTTACTGAGCTTAGGGACCCACTCACAATATACACTACACACACACTACACACAGGGGCAGATTTACTAAGGATCGTATTCAAGGGTTAAAAAAAACCTCAAATTCGACCACCGAATTTTCCGACCACCGATATTCGAATTCGAAGGGTTTTAACAATATTCGATAAATCGATCGATCGAATAAAATTCGATCAACAAAATCGTTTGAATCAAACTATTTTAACCATTCGATCAAAATTTTTTTTATTCGATCTAAAAAAAGCTTGAAAAACCCTATGGGATCTTCCCATAAGGATATACAGCAACTCGGTAGGTTTAATCTGGCGAACTAGGCAATCGGATAAAAATTTAAAGGCAAGTAATTCGACCATCGAATGGTCGAATGATCGCATAGATCTTTATTCGTTCTATTCGAATCATTCGATTCAACTGAATTTTTTTAATTCGATGTTCGAAGTGGCCAAAAAAAATATAAGAAAATTTGAATTTGAATTGTTTAAAAAAAAATTAAATTGAATTTCGAATCATTCACACGAATTTAGGAAATCTGCCCCATAGTGTAATAGAACTATAGTGACAATATAAGGCTGATTAGTCATTAATACAGATCATTAGAAGCCAGTGCAATTAGCTGCATCAGAATTGAATAATCCGCAAACCTGTAGCATCAGCTTATATTACACACAACGGTACCTTGTACTTGATCCCAGCTAACATATCACTAATCCTTATTGGTGGGGTAATAATTATATTGGACGTATTTAATGTTTAAATGATAGCAGACTTAAAGGGGTTGTTGACCTTTAAATGAACTGTTAGTATGATGTAGAGAGTGATATTCTGAGACAATTTGCAATTGGTTTTCATTTTGTATTATTTGTGGTTTTTGACTAATTTAGCTTTTTATTCAGCAGCTCTCCGGTTTGCAGTTTCAACCATCTGGTTGCTAGGGTCCAAATGGTCCTAGTAACCATGCACTGATTTGAATAAGGGACTGGAATATGAATAGGAGAGGCCTGAATAGAAAGATGAGTAATGAAAACTAACAATAACAATAAATTTGTTTTTAGATGGGGTCAGTGACCCCCATTTGAAAGCTGGAAAGATTCAGAAGAAAATGGCAAATCATTCAAAAACAATAACAAATAAACAATGAAGACCAATTGAAAAGTTGCTTAGTATTGGCCATTCTGTAACATACTAAAAGTTAACTTGAAGGTAAACCACCCCTTTAAGGTGTAAAGATCCAAATTATGGAAATATCCCTTATCCAGAAAACCCCAAGTCATGAGCATTCTGGATAACACATCCCATACCAGTAGTAGAAAGGGGAGATGCTGGGTCAGCAGGAGATTTGACAGCCCTTGCCCAGTCCCCTCTGTAGCTCCCTTCTATTACAGGTATGGGAACTGTTATCCGGAAACCCGTTGTCTAGAATACTCTGAATTACATGAAGGCCGTCTGCCATAGGCTTCATTTTATTGAAATAATCCTAAATTTTAAAACTATTTCCTTTTTCTGTGTAATAATAAATCAGTAGCTTGTACTTGATCCCAACTAATATATAATTAATCCTTATTTGAAGCAAAACCAGACTATTGGGTTTATTTCATGTTTACATGATTTTCTAGTTTGTTCAGTATAAAAGTAAAAACTGGGTAAATAGACAGGCTGTGCAAAATAAACAATGTTTTCAGTATATGTTAGTTAGGCAAAAATGTAATGTATTAAGACTGTAGTGACTGCAAGTCTAACCTAACAGAACAGAACACTACTTCCTGCTTTTCAGCTCTCTTTTGTTTACACTGACTGGTTACCCTGGTTACAAGGCAGTAACCAATCAGTGAATTGAGGAAGGGCCACATGGGTCATAACTGTTGCTTTTGAATCTGAGCTGAATGCTGAGGATCAATTGCAAACTCACTGAACAGTTATGTCCCATGTGGCCCCCCTTCAAGTCACTGACTAACTCAGATTTAGAGAGCTGAAAAGCAGAAAGTAGTGTTGTATTCTGTTATGTTAGACATCCAGTCACTCCAGCCTTTATACATTACATTTTTGGCTAACTAACTATATTAGAGACATTTTTTATTTTGCACAGCCTATCTATTTACCCAGTTTTTATTTTTACCATGATTTGTTCCTTTAAGGGATGAAGATCCAAATTACAGAAATATATCCGGAAAACCCCAGGTCCCAATCAGTCCCAGACTTTATAACTAGTCCAATTGGCTCCAAGAATGGGTGTCAGAGGATGATTCCACTATGGGAGTGGGGGTCGTTCCAACAAATCCAGACCTTCTTCTTCACTCACTCATGCAGTATGAACTAGGGATACACCGAATCCAGGATTCGGTTTGAGATTTGGCCAGGATTCTGCCATTTTCAGCATTATTTGGATTCGGCCGAATCCTTCTGCCTGGCAGAATTGAATCTGAATCTATTTTGCATAGGCAAATTAGGGGCAGGGAGGGAAATCGTGTGACTTTTTGTTGACAAAACAGGACAGTAAAAACTTTTTCCCCTTCCCACAACTTATTTGCATATACAAAATAGGATATGGACTCTGTTCAGTATTCGGCCAAATCTTTCGCAAAGGATGCGGTGGGTTTGGCCAAATCCAAAATAGTGGATTCGGTGTGCCCCTAGTAGGAACACCCTCTCCCTCTCTTCGGGTTCAAGCCTCCCGTTCTGCTTAGGTCAGTTCTTTCTTGATTGAAAGGCAAGGGGAAGTCGTAGAATTTGGGAAGCTGCATTTTATCCCAGTATGTCAACCTTCTCCTTTCCCACACCTCCACTCTTGGTGTTTCCCAGCTCATGTATAAATGTTCTGTCTGTGGATGATGTAAGAATGTGCAGATCTGGGGCTGTTCTGTGTCACGGCAGTTATTAGCCCAAGCCCGGGTGCGTCACAACCAGGGAACAGAACATTTCATATCTCAAGTCCAAATGTTTGGTTTGGTTTGGCAAGCCCAGGCCTCCTGGCTTCCCAAATGTTTGACTGCTTGACTTGAAATGATTACAGTTTATTAAACCCTGAGTGGAACAGCGCCAAGATCAGTCAGTGTGGATCTTCCACAAGCCAGCGTCACATCATGTTTATACAGGCTGCACTGGGGACTCATTTAACAGGGCAGAAAACACTCTCTTTTAACATTGGCACCATTTATAGGACGTTTGCTTTAAAATTTGTTTCTTACAGGAAAACTAAACCCCTGTACCAAAATGCCCCCCTTAACTACCTGGCTTTGCCCCTCCCCTCTCCCTCCCTGCACTGTGCATTAGTTAAAAAAAAACTTTTAAAAATGCGGAGCAACAGAGCAACAGAGCTCCATCTTCCGCTGCTTCGTATTCTTTCAAGTCTCAACGCACATGCGCAGTTGAAGCTGAATCCTAATTTGGTCCAGCTGGGCATGTAGGCTTCGTATTGGCTAGGGATGCACCGAATCCAGGATTCGTGTGTGGCATGCTTTTACCCTCCCCTTTGCATATGCAAATTAGGGGTTGGATTCACTTCGGTATTCGACTAATCTTTTGCAATGGATTCAGGGGTTCAGCCAAATCCAAAATAGTGGATTCAGTGCATCACTAGTATTGGCGTTGAGTCCCAAAAGAATAAGAACTGGCAAATGATGGCACCCTGGAGCTCCGCTGTGCTGCTCTGCATTTTAGGGTCAGATTTTTTCTTCTTACTAATACACAATGCGAGGCAGGAGAGGAGAGGTGAGTAATGCCAGGCAGTTATGGGGGGCTTTTTTGGTATGGGGGGTTTAGTTCTCATTTAATTAATAAATATTAGAAATTATTAATAATAAAAATATCTAAAGGTTTTGATATCTATTGCAGGGGTCCCCAACCTTTTTTGTTTTGGGGACCGATGTCGAGACAAAACTTGTCCATTTTGGCGAAACTTATTAATTGTGGGCTAGACTCCACGGCCCATTCCAGGACTGCCCGCAGCTGGACCAGTGGTTGGGGACCCCTGATCTATTGCATTAAACTAGAAAGTGAAACCAATTTCACATTCTAAATTCCTGTCTGACTTCCTGGTTCTGCCGAGTCACTGTTTGCAAATAAATTACCAGTTGACAAAAACCAGTTGACAGATACATTTTGCTCATACCTGTGGTTATACTGTGGTTATTTTGAGCAACAGTATATATAGGTGTGTACTGTCCCTTTAACTGATTTAAACACATTGCCAGTCTATGTTAGGGATGCGCAGCGTCAGTATCACTTTAAGAACATCTGGAGCGTTTCATGTATGACAGGCCAGCGCCGTGATAGTCTCATATGAGCAGCTGTGAGATTGTTTGCTCTGCTCTTCGCTCATTGTTTATAAGCATATAAAAATACCAACAAATATTCTCCCATCAAATCAGATTGAGCAGATTTAATGGAGAGGTTTTCACAACTACAGCAGAACCGGGGAATTATTGTAATTTGTGACTCATCGCCGTGCCTATTTATTTGTGATGGGATTAACATGAGTGGCAAATTGTAAGAATTTAATTATTTTTTAATGTGACGCTATAAACATCGTATTACCTCTAACCCCGGGTCTGGCTGAAAGAACGTGTCAGGCAAGATCTCACTTCCCCTTCAGGGATTAAGGTAGCATTAAAAAAATAAAAAACAAATGAATCTTAGAATTGCATTTTTTGTTGTTGAGATATTGATACCGATTTCTTTCCTAGTGAAAAAAAGTAGACAATTTTTCCTTTTTTGTTGCAGAAAAAAATGTGATCTATATATTGAAAATGAATGAAATGAAAAACGCTGAAGAATGTTTCTCATACTTGGAATTCAGTGGGAAAAAAATCAAGTAGAATTTTTGAATTTTGATAAATCCCCTCTTACAACTGTTTTTTTTTTATTTAGAGAAGTAGAGTAAAAGAGGCTAAACTGGCCAACCAGAACACGCTTAGATAAGAGTATAACTACTGAATGCGTTAGAGTAGGGCCACCAACTTCACTGGAGGCATTTTATTTAAAAAATATTGACTGCTGTAATCAGTAGGGTGAGTTTTGCCTACAGGTGCTTAGTAGTAGGGATGGGCGAATTGTTTCGCCTCTGAAATTATGCCCATGGACTTAAATGGTTTTGTGCATCAAAAAAAAATTATTCATGTAAAAAAAAAAAGAATTCTATGTGCATCAAAAAACTTGTGTCCTGGTTTTCCAATTGAGACCCTCTGTCACTCTTTTAAAAAATTAAATGAGAAATGTTGTGGAATATTTCTTTTTTTTGTAAATACCGCTTAGTAACATAACTAGGCTGCGCAGCCAGGGACCCCCCCACCCCCCTCCGTGCCTATTTTTTTTGTGACGAAATCTGCCGGGGGGGGGCCCTGCGGGGGTGCGGCCCCTGGTACACTCGCACCCCCTGCTCCCCCGGTAGTTACGCCCCTGATACTGCTGCTTGCTCAAATTCGATGAGCAGAAATTTGAGACTTATGCAAGGTTCCTGTAGACCAGGGGTCCTCAACCTTTTTTTGACCCGTGAGCCACATTAAAAAATAAAGAGTTGGGGAGCAACACAGGCATGCAAATGTATGGGGTGCCAAATAAGGGCTGTGATTGGCACAGGAGACTCTATTTGGCAGTACACCTGGGGTCAAATTCTCTCTCTTCGCCGCAATTCACCGCACTTGTTGTCCTATTGCCCTACATGTGCCCACTGTATAGTTGAGTTGCCATATGTTAGGAAATGTAGGGGGGAACCCCCAAAAAAGTTACAATATTTTTCAGATTATCAACTAAAGAAAGTAAAAAACGCCAGCGTTTTTTTTTTCTTAGTGTGAATCAAGTACAAGCTACTGTTTTATTAACACAGAGATAAAGAAAATATTTTTTTTTTAAATGTTAAAGGGAAACTGTCATGGGAAAACATGTTTTTTTTTTTTTTTTTAAACGCATCAGTTAAAAGTACTGCTCCAGTAGACTTCTGCACTGAAATCAATTTCTCAAAAGAGCAAACAGATTTTTTTATATTCAGTTTTGAAATCTGACATGGGGCTAGACATTTTGTCAATTTCCCAGGTGCACCTGTTCATGTGACTTGTGCCAGCACATTAGGAGGGAACTACTTTCTGGCAGGCTGTTGTTATCCTTTTCAATGTAACTGAATAGTACGCAGTGGGACGTGGGTTTTACTATTGAGTGTTGTTCTTAGATCTACCAGGCAGCTGTTATCTTGTGTTAGGGAGCTGTTATCTGGTTACCTTCCCATTGTTCTGTTGTTAGGCTGCTGGGGGGAAAGGTAAGGGTGATATCACTCCAACTTACAGTACAGCAGTAAAGAGTGATTGAAGTTTGACAAAATGTCTAGCCCCATGTCAGATTTCAAAATGAAAATTTAAAAAAAATCTGTTTTCTCTTTTGAGAAATGGATTTCAATGCAGAATTCTTCTGAAGCCCACTATTAACTGATGTGTTTTGAAAAAAATTTTTTTTTTCCATGACAGCTTCCCTTTAATTATTTAATTAAAATAGAGTGTATAGGAGATGGCCTTCCCCACATTTGGAGCTTTCTGGATAACAGGTTTCTGCGTATGGATCCTATACCTGAAAATGTTTTGGTTCCAGTCATTTTTCATTGTGAACAAAATGAAACTGAATTTTGACCCATGATAATTCATCTTTGTAATGTATATTCTGAGAGAGGAATATGTATAGTGAGATGAGAGATGACACGGGTTTCCCTGGGTGCATTAGTATATTCGGCCAGGCTGGGGTGTATGTAGCTGAGTGGTTGGTGATGCTTTACATTAATTATGTAAGACACGGGCTGCTTTCACATACTCTCTACATTTATTTCTGGCGCTGTGACGCTCATTTAATGTAAGTGGAATGATTTATTGCAGGGGAAACATACATTGCTAATGCACAAGGTTGTCGGTTTTTTTAACTGGATTCTGTCATGGGAAAACGTTTTTTTTTACAATACAATTCAGTAAATAGCACTCCTCCAGAAGAATTCTGCACTGAAATCCATTTCTCAGTAGACCAAACAGATTTTTTTATATTTAATTTTGAAATCTGACATGGGGCTAGACATATTGTCAATTTCCCAGCTGCCCCCAGTCATGTGACTTGTGCTCTGATAAACTTCAGTCACTCTTTACTGCTGCACTGCAAGTTGGCGGAATATCGTTGAGTTTAAAGGAACAAATTACCCCTGCACTCCCATTATATAACTTTAAGGGCCCTTACACACGGGCGTTTTTGACCTGCGCTCCCCTGCGGCTGAACGCAGGGTTGCGCAAGTCTAGACGCACCTCATTAGTTTCAATGGCATTGTACCCACAAGACGCATGTAAGCGCCAAACCCAGATTCAGACGCAACATGCTGCGTTCGGCGCTTACACGCGTCGGAGCGCAGGTAAAAAACGCCCATGTGTAACAGCCCTTAAAGTTATATAATGGGAGTGCAGGGGTAATTTGTTTAGTTCAGTATATAATATAAGCCTCAAAACACCAATGCACCCAACTTGTTTTAATTGCAGCATGGGGATGAGCTGCATTTTTTAATTTTGAATATATATATATATATATATATATATATATATACTGTATATAGTCCACGGAGCTACCAGCACTCTCTCAAAGTCCTTGAAAAAGGCCTGGGATGGGGCCGAAACATCAGACTGAAGTTCTGTAAATAAAGACCAATTTTATTCATCTTTAAGTCCTGAGCGTGCAGATTCTTTTTGGAGGTATTTATATATATATATATATATATATATATATATACAGGTATGAGATCTGTTATCCAGAATTTTCAGGACCTGGGGGTTTCTGGATAATGGATCTTTCCATAATTTGGATCTTTATAGCTTAAATCCACTAGAAAATCAAGTAAATATTAAATAAACATAATAGGTTGCTTTTGCTTCCAGTAAGAATTAATTATATCTTCGTTGGAATCACGTACAAGCTGTTTTATTATTACACAGAAAAAGGAGATGATTTTTAAAAAAATCTGGATTATTTGAATAATATGGAGTCTATGGGAGATGGCCATTCCGTAATTTGGATCTTACTGGATAATGGGTTTCAGTATAATGGACCACATACCTGTATTTATATACACACACCTGCAGATACAATATATATATATATACAGTATATAGAGCTTGCACCTATGCGTATACACAATGGTTTCAGTGCAGGCTTTCCTGCTGACACAGGGATTGTTGAGGGCTAATGTGAAATACAATCTCCCAGAACTCTATGCCTAATAAAGGAGTGGAAGAAGGAAACAAAATATTTTAATGGGCCCCAACGGCCATAAAATTCCAAAAATGGAAACAACAGTTCCTAAGATAGAAACTGCCCTCCGCAAACCTTTCTTTAAATAGTGAAATAAAGTCAGACGCTGGATATGGAGAAGTCATTGCAGAATCTCCCAGTGTTTACTTTACAGTCAGCTACTCCATAAAAGCAGCTTGGGTCTTGTCTTCAGCTCCCGGGGAGCTCTGGGTAATCCAGACAGTCGTCCAATGCTCTTGACTAGTCACATCTGAAGCATCTGGCCAAGCCTCCCGCTGTTTTCTCTCTTATCCTTATTCGTCTCAAAGTCGCAACACTTCTAATAACTCAAGTACAGACATAAAACTGTGTTGCGACGGGGTAAAAAAAATGAAATGCTAATTTTCTTCTGACAATGTCTTAGTATTACTCGTAAACTATTCTTATAAAATGTTTTCATCTAGGAATTATGTTTTGCTCTTCAAATGTCTCGACAAATCTTTTCTTATTTATAATTATCTTGAAAAGAATAAGAGTGAAGTTTGGAGCTTCTTCTTCACCGTTAATTGTTCACCTGCTCAGACCTGACAAAAGTCAATTACATTAAAGGAGAACTAAACTCTAAAAATGAATATGGCTACAAATGTCGTATTTTATATAGTGACCTCATTGCACGAGGCTAAAGTTTCAGCTTGTCAATAACAGCAATTATCCAGGACTTCAAACTTGTCACAGGGGGGTCACCATCTTGGAAAGTGTCTGTGACACTCACATACTCAGTGGGCTCTGAGCAGCTGTTGAGAAGCTAAGCTTAGGGGTCGTCATTAATTATCCAGCAGAAAATTAGGTTGACCTGTAATATAAGCTGATGCTACAGGGTCGGATTTTTAAATTCTTTCTGTGCTGCCATTAGGGGGGCACAGGGGGTACTAATGTCCTGGGTCCAGGCCTTAAAGGGGGGCCCATCTGTGATGCACTTTTCAAAAGAGCTGGGCCCCCCTTGGCAGCTTCAAAGCCGTGCCTCCTCTTCCAAATTCCCAAAGTGCCGAAAAATCCCGAAGCCACAAAAATAGGCGAATTTGAAGTCCTGAAGCGATGATAAGACCCAAAGCGGCGAAAATCCTGAAGCCACGAAAATAGACAGAGTTGAAGTCACAAAAATAGCTGAAGTTGAAGTCCTGAAGCCACGAGTCCAGTTTAACTAAACACCAAGGGGCAGATTTACTAAGGGTCGAATTTCGAATGCCAAAAAAATTCGAAATTCGACCAGGGAATAGTGGGGAATTAAAAAAATTCAAATATTTATTTCAAATTCAAATCTTGTTGAAAATTCGATCGAATATTCGAATCCTTCATGTGAATTTAGTAAATCTGTCCCCAAGTGCGTTTTTTTTTATTTTTCAAACACGTGGCCACCAATGTATTATATTAATACTCTATAGGCCCCTGCCACCAATGTTTTTTTTAAACGTATAGAGGGCCCTGACCACCAATGTTTTTGTAAAAACTTTTATGGGGGGCCCTGGAGCAATTTTTTATTTATAGGGGGGCACTGACCACCAATGATTTTTTTTAACTTGTAAGGGAGGCCCTGACTACCAATGTTTTTTTAAAATCACTTTTATGTGGGACCCTGGCTGCCAATTTTTTTTTTTTTACTTATAGGGGGGCCCTGACCGCCAATGATTTTTTTTTTTAAATTTGTATGTGGGAATACTTATTTTGGGGAAATAAATGTCAGTAAAGAAGCTCTTTTGTGTAATTTTGGAAGTAATTTCTTTATCCCTCCTTTAGGATTAGCTCTGTCTCTAATTATTAATGATCATGGGGGGCATTGGGACCATTCTGGTGGATTATTACATTGGGAGATTGGTGCATCATTCTCATCAGGCATTTCAGGTTTTCCAGTCTCTCCAGAATCTTGTGATGATTATTTGCCGGGGCTTGAAGTCGTTAAAGCATTCAGCACGATTCTAATCTGGTGAATTGCTTCAATCAGAATAGTTACATTTATTGGAAACCTGCTCTGTTTTGTGAGCGAGGCTTCAATGGAGTGTGGGAAAATCTAAATTGAAAAAGAGGGGGACTGATTAAAGGTCAGAGACACGGAACAAAATGGATAGTGCAAATGATTTCATGTGACTATTGTATTGACAGCTGAAAAGAAAATACACCGTATTTATGTTGGGTTATCCTCTAGTAAATAATGGGGGTCATGTTTTATTCCCAGCAGAGATTAATGTTATTGTTCTTATTTCTATTTGATGATTTCTATTTGATACTTGATACATTTGTAACAGTTTTGTCCCTTGGGAGAAGTTAGACTCACCGCTTAAAGGGCAATTCACCTTCATTAGTAAAACTGGAATAAAACATTTCTAACACAAGTAACTCAAAACAACTGAGAATTTTTTTGCCGTTGTGAATGGATTGTTGGAAGAGTCTATATGCCGACAACTCCCCTACACCGGTCAGTTGAACTAGAGAAGCTGCTCGGATGATTAGCAATGAAACTTTTCATTAAAAAAAGAAAAAAAGTCCACTTGTTTTGAGTTACTTGTGTTAGATATACCATGACCTGGATGAATGAGAATCTTCATAGTCATGTGATAAAACATAAAAACTACAGAAACTTTCATAACCTGGCAAATTTTGTAAAATGGGGGTTGTAATTAGAGGGTGTGGCCCAAGAAAGGGGCATGGTCAAACAATTTGCCACGATAAGCAAGGCAAAACTTTTGCTCCCTCTTTCAGTTTCCAAAATGTTGGGAGGTATGCACCTGTTTTTTTATGCAACCAAAACTTCCAGTCCTCCCGGCCTGGAATTCAAAAATAAGCACCTGCTTTGAGACCACTGGGAGCAACACCCAAGGGGTTGGAGAGCAACATGTTGATCATAAGCCACTGGTTGAGGTTCACTGACCTACAGCAGAAGTTTCCAGACTCTGGAATGGAAGACCAGTTAGGGTGAGAATTGGCAAAAAGGGCCATTTGGTATTCGAGACTGATACACCAATCATTTCCTATATCTGACTCAACAAAAACGTCAGTGGGGACCCTGGCCAACGGCTGGACCTTGAAGTGAGATTTGTACTGAAAAAAGTTTGAATATGACTTTCCTAGAGCAAAGGGAAGGCACCAAATTGGACAGAAAAGGCAAAATGGGATAACCCACGGAAAGCCAGGTCCTGGACATAGCCAAGGCTTAAAGTGGTCACCTCATTCATAAACAGGCTAAGGGTCCAAATGCTGCAGTGGTCAACAGCAAGTTAGAGTCTTAAATATAGGTTTTGGATCCTATAAGAATGTAGTAGTGAACGTGAACTTTATAGTGAATGTCTCATGTAGAACTGTGGTGAGGCAATTAAAAAACAAAAAAGTCATTCGAGGTGGGTCATGGGTCTCCATGGCAGTTAGATCACAGTGGTCCTTTGCTCACAGAACCACTTTTTAGTGTCCTGGTGTTTAGTTATGACATCACTTTGCTTGCCCTTCAATTTTACATCTTTGGTGAAACAGCCCTATCCAGTAACATGCAGGGCAAATCTAGCTAGTTTAGTTTGAGCCATTAACATGGGCAAAGTGAACACTTAAGTGCCAATTTTAGATTGGATTCAGATACTGCTCATATGCAAGACGTGGGCTTCTCAGGGCTGGTAGAGACTAGGGATGCACTGAATGCATGATTTTGGATTTGGCCGAATCCCCGAATCCTTTGTGAAAGATTCATCCGAAATCCTAATTTGCATATGCAAATTTGGATCCGGTTCTGCTGAATCCTGTCCCGAAACCCAAACCAAATCCTGGATTTGGTGCATCCCTATTAGAGACTAGAATCTCATTTCATGTACAGTCACTTATAAACCTGTATTGCTACAAGCTTAATTGAATGTATTGTTTCCCCTAATATGATGTTTCAATACTAATTTGGGAAATAACTTTTTAACAATGTAAAGGACCACTGGTACCCCCAATGACTTAAATATACATGTAATAAACCTAAGTGTGTCTGGATACATCTATGTCATTATTGTAAAAAGCATTTTATATAGTTTTGCAAAGTACTGTAGCCAGCTGACCTAGAAAGTGAGCTAGCCAAATAGGCTTGTGATTGGCTAAGCCTGTAGCATGCCTAATAGGGAACAAGAATTTCCCAGAGGGAGCAGCGATATATAAATGATTATAGTGGCAACAACCTTTCTATTATAAAACATAGTTGGACCTTTTTTCCCCAGAAAATATAACATCTCATATCATTATTTCTATCTGTATATGGAAGAGATCATTTCCCTAATTATCTACAACAGAGTGCTGCAGTGTTCAATAAAATATTGGGTTTTTTCCCAGTGAAGTCATTTTAGCCTTTCTTTGAACCATAAAGCTCTTTAAAGGTTATGACTTCGGCCAAATTAAACAGTCGTTGCAGTTTATTGCTGGTAATAAGTAAATAAGTTTTAAATCCTTTTTTTTTTCTACGCTCTGCAGCATGAGATTATTCATGCTCTTCAGCCAACCAGATCGCGGACCTTTTTTAAACTAGAATTACAAAAGATATGTAGTGAATAAAGTACCCCCTCTTGTAAAATATAAGGATATTATAAGTTACCGAAGAGTTTCATGACCATATAAAAACACAAGGCTGAAGGCTGAGTGTTTTTATACAGGTCATGGAACTCCGAGGTAACTTCTAATATCCTCATATTTTGCAACTGGGGGTACTTTATTTATTATAATACACAAGTTTCACTGAGTCATGTGACAGAAATGACATCAGAACTCACCGTTTATAACTGATGACATCAGATCTCACCATTTATAAGGATATAATTTACAAGATATTCACGGCTTTTGTGTATTATATAAATATATTGGATGCCTATCAATGCCTGCGATTTCCATTCTGCAGCGTTGAAATGGGAAGTGACTGTTGGTCGACTGGTGGTGTTGTATAAAATGGCAACTTTCTGGATCTCCACCTGGTGTTGGCAGCTGGAGGTATTATCAAACAATTGCAAAATGACTTTATTGCAGTATGAAATTCATAGAGAACACTCATAGTTTCTTTATAGATTGTGTAGCCTTATTTTTAGTTCACTGCATGTCTTGCACTCCTGCCTGGTTCTCTGCCTTCAAGGGTTGTTTTGGCCTGCCAGACTTCTAGAGGCTCTCCTGGGGGTCATCAGCCTCGGAAAATTCCCACCAGCCAATCCTTATCTTCAACATGGACCCTTTCAAAAACCTAGTCCGTGTGGTGCTAATTCTGTAAGAGGAGACAAAGGTTTCAGGTTCTCTGGTGGTTCCTAGAAGATCCAGTCCAACACTGCTGCATTTTTGTGTTCTCTAGAGTATTGGGTCAAGTAGGATTAGAGTTACTCGTGTAAAACCCTCTGGTAGGGTTTAATCGTGACAGGCAGAATTAACTACTCTGAGCTGAGTAATTAGAGCTTATTGAATGGTAGATTGTAAGTTAAATTGATGTTGCAATCAGTGGTGTAGGCATCTAGGACATAAGTACATTATTTCAGGTGGGATGGGAATTAGATTTGCAGTAGTGACATAAATAGCAGTCACTAGACCACACAATATTCTTGTCTACTGATTTTAGGGCCTCCTGAAATGTTTATAAGATGCTGGTGGTGTTGCCATTGGGCCTACTATATCTTATATGTAGAGCCAACTGCATGGGCCATAGATGGAGGAACCGCACTGATCATGTAGATAGATCCCTGTATTATTGAATGGCTGCAGTTCATTTAGTGACAGAGTAGAGGATATTCTAATTCCACAGTCTTAAAGTTTATACACTACCCCAATAGCCAGGGACATCTGTACTACTTCAAATAACTTGGAGCTGTCACATTGGCTACATGGCTGGTGTATAGAAAATCACCACAATGAAGTCATGCCTTTTGCGGATGAAGAATTACAAAATACATATTTGGATTAACTAAGAGCACAAAGGAATTCTTTTTTTTTTTAAAGTACCCCCCATGATACCCCTTATTCCCTCGTATTCCATTCCTTATTCCATTTTCAGGAAGAGTTTCTCCTTACCCTTATAGCTTTCTCTCTTTGTGGCTGGGTGGGCTCTTTATTTCTCCCAGGCAAGCAGAAGACTATCGTGCCAATGTCCTAGCACAGCCTGTGATGTTGGGATTGTGAAGGGGAAATAAGAAAATGAGTCATAAAATGCCTCACAAACACGGCTCTCTGTAATCCCTGCTGCTAAGCGGCTGACACTGGACTTGAGTCATCAGTAAACTAAATTGTATCCTGGGGGAAATATGAATCTAAAAATAAGAAATAAAGGAATGATTTTTTTTTTTTGCTCTGCTTTAATCACAGTGATATCATTAGGACGCAAGAACATTGTGTATGAAGGCATATAACTATTTCTGTGTGTTGAACTATTGGCCCTTTAGCTAAACAAATAGTTTAATTGCGCTGGACTTGGTTTGAGTTTGGAAATAGTCTTTATTGGTATGTACTATAGATTGTAGCTGAGACTAGCAGATTTCAGTTGCAATTGTCAGCCAGTTATCTATTGGGACTTTCCCAAGGTCACAGTCAATGTGTTAGCTTCAATCAGCTGACCGTCCCAAAGTGACTAATTAGTATAATAATATAATAATGTTCTGGAACTGTCAAGTGACACTCAGCAGGTCAGTGGGGTCTGTCACATTTCCCATAAGCTCAGTGTTGATTTTCCGCAGGGTCATCCAGGGTTGCCTGCCCGGTTCCTTTTTCTATCATGGACAATTGGAATTTTTAATGTAACGTGATCTTTTCAACAGTTCATAATTTTCTGGCCAGGTTCATGCCTACCTTCTGTTTATCAGGCACCTAAATCTCATTTGTAGCTTCATTATCACTGGAACAGGTAACTAATAATTGAGACTAGAATTTACTGTCTCACAGAATCATTTGCTCTTTTGTACTGAGAAATAATGGCCACATGAATGGATATAAACACCTATTAAGATCTTTTTGTGATAGACTCACTCAAAGGCAAAGAGAGAAGCAAAATAAAGGCCTTGGCATTTGCTCTTGTGCTTCCATGTGGTTGCAACTGCAACTATTGACACTTTTGAGTCAATAGTCACCTTGGAGCTGCCATCCTGGACCTAGAATAGGATCCGGGTTCCCACAGCTAATTATGATTGCTTGAGCAATCTTTAAGGAAATCCCTTATTAGTTAATGACCTCACTCTTGGTTTTGAATTCCCAGTGTGAGCCCAAAACTTTAGCATTCTTAAATAGGCCCCCTCAAGCATGGACATACTTATACTGGAATTATGAGCAAAAAGCTGCTTTATGAGCATTTTTGTCCAAACATTCTGCACACTTTTTGTGTTGGCTGGTAACAGCCTACTTCTTGCCTATTGTGTCTCACAGCCAACTTTAGTGTTTCATTGATAGCAAGCAGTTCTTAAATATCCATGAAGAACCATTATTTATATCATTATGGAAAATGCAGAAGTCCAAGCTGCCCCTGAACCAATCCAGAAAATTCCATATGGATTCCTTCCAAGGATCCTTCACTACCCATCCCATAATATATTTGTCTATACAGTATGTGAAATTGTCAAGCTGACGTGTCCTTTCCTTAGACAACTCTAACACTTCCACATATACTCTTCTGCCAATGTGAGTGTCCAGGTTTCTCTTATGTAAATCTCGATGAAGCACTTTGGTTGTTATTGAATTTGTCTTCTAATCTGTATACAATCTTGCATTAGTTTCATGGTTCTCCTAAAATTTTTGAATTTTCTCAATGACCCAAAAGATTTTTATGCTGCTGAGCTAAATTGTTCTTTCAATGAGTTACACATACCAATCAGTTATGTGCATAAAGTAATGGAATGGTTTTCTTGCAAACACAGACACAACGATGAGAAAATTGTTATGGCTGTACATATACAGTAGTGTGCATTCTGCTGCAGAGCAGCCATTCTGTGAAGCTGGGCTCACGGCAATGCAGTGAATTGTCAGCACCTCATCATGGTCTAGACCAGTGATCCCCAACAAGTAGCTTGCGAGCAACATGTTGCTCTCCAACACCTTGGATGTTGCTCCAAGTGGCCTCAAAGCAGGTGCTTATTTTTGAATTACTGGCTTAGAGGAAAGTTTTGGTTGCATAAAAAACAGATGTCCTGCCAAACATTCTCTCCTGTAGGCTGCCAGTCCATATAGGGGTTACCAAAAAGCCAATCAGAGCTCTTATTTGACATCCACATGGACTTTTTCATGCTTGTGTTGCTCTCCAACTCTTTTTAAATTTAAATGTGGCTCACAAGCAAAAAAGGTTGGGGACCCCTGGCCCAACTTTTTTTACCAATGAGCCACATTCAAATGTAAAAAGAGTTGGGGAGCAACACAAGCATGAAAAAGTTCTTTGCTGTGCTAAATAAGTCTGTGATTGGCAATTTGGTGGCCCCTATGTGGACTGGCAGCCTACAGTAGACTCTACTTGGAAGTATACTTAGTTTTTATGCAATTAAAACTTGCCTTCAAGACTGGAATTAAAAAATAAGCACCTTCTTTGATGCCATCGAGAGCAACATCCAAGGGATTGGGGAGCAACATGTTGCTCACAAGCTACTGGTTGGGATCACTGGTTCCAATGTTCATGATGTAATTCACTATACGTAGTTAGTCTTTTTTTTTCTTTTCCTTGCTGTTTGTTATAATTTGGCCTTTGGTATTGACCTAGGTTTGCATAGAAGAGAACTCGGCATTGACTCATTATGCCTTTATTCCTATAGTTGCAGTTCTGAGCAAAGTTTCCTTTTCAAGGGCCTCATCACGTTGATTCTCTAAAAGCAGTAAATGTTTGCTTTCAAATGGTCTGGGTTGGTTCAGGGTTATTGTCTAAGTTGTCATCCTTTTAATATTTAAATATTTGAAGGAAGGGTAAATGTAAAGTTAGATTGATGACTTTATTCCCTTGGGTCTACATGGGTTTCCAGAAACATGGACAATAATCAGTCATGGTGGCCAATTATTATAATAAGGTGGCACAGAGAAAAGTAAAGAGTTTGTATGTATCTGTGTGGGTTCCAGTGGATACAGGCAGGGTGATGGAATTGACTCTGTTGTGTCAGGGTCATAGTGCCCTTCGTTTTTAAGCTCCACTCGGGCAGGGACTCATGAAAAATGATGAAAAACCACTGTAACGTGTTGCATCAATGTGTTAGCACCATATGAATTATAGGATGATAAATCAGATTATACATACAAGAGACCCAGAAACTGGGACCACATTTGAAAAGGAAAATATGAAGCTGTAGTACTCATTTTATTTGGCTACAGTCTATAAAATCATATCCAAAGACCATTTTAATAGTATAATGCTTCCATTTTATCATGATAAATTGTAGAATGGGTACTTGGCGTCTCTTATCTTTATTCTTGCCTGCTGTTTGTGGGTTGATTTCAGAAACTGATCCCTGACCTGATTTATGACCTTATCCCTCTGACTGTAACTGAGAGCAGAAGCCTTATGATTTCAAATTGGGATTGCCAGCCAATTACTGACCATCATCTTGTCCTTGCCATGTTCATTGCCTGAGAAGCTCTGAGAATCTTGTGCTTTTAAACTTAGTAGTATGTGAGTAGCCAAGTGCATTTATTCCAAAATGAGCTTTGCCCTGAGGGTTTACACCTGCTCACAAAAAACCAGAAATGGACAGCTGGAATTGAGAAACGATTGGAATTAAACATAAACCCTAATATGATGTGAATCTGTGCAAATCATGGTATGAGCTGTCCCACAATATTCCAGAAATTGCTCGGGATAGCCTTAATCTCTTGGATTTATCCGAATCCTACTGAATACGTTTGCCACGAGAATGTTCATTTGACCACAAAAAAAGACTCTTTAATGTCTTTGTCACTTCTCTTCCCTCCTTAATAAATATGACTTATAATTAAAAATAACAACCTGCTTGTATTTTATGGAATTGCCATTCTGTTAATTTCTAATAACTCTCCCTGACAGTTTGGTCTTCTGGAAGGAAACCGACATTCCACGGTTTGCTAAAGTGCAGTAAATTATCTGGCAAAGCTCAAGTCCTGAATAATTTTTTCCGTACATGTGACTGGCTAACTGGCATAGATCATTTGTTTAGCCTCTTCGAGAAATATTCGCCTTCTACATCTCCTCATGCCAACTCAAGTGTCCTTAGTAGACAGCAGAGCCATATTAGATTAACTGTAGGCTCGCAGGATAGGCCTTCTGCTTCCCTCATGACTGAAGCGGTGGTATAGAAAGAGAGCGAATAAGCTAGAAAGAAGAGAAGACAATAATCTAGATATCATCAGCTGGAGGACCTTAGAATTTATTGTCATGCACATGCATGTACTAGGTATCAATTGCAAGTTGCAACACAAGCCTTTTGCTGATTTTGGTTCAAGAAGAAGACGGCAGCTCCATTGTTGTACCACAATTTAGATATACCCACTACTACCAGTGAATGGGTGCTAATATGACTTTACAGTTTTATCTCTATCATTAAGATTTTAGTTTTCAGTAGCTGTACCATAAATAATTATAGGAACGTAGACGTTTGTTTCCTGGCTAAAGATCTTGAGATATATTTAATAAGTTTTGCTGTTTCTGGTGCATGAAGAAGATGACACCTCCATTGTTGTTGCACAATTTAGATATATCCAAACTTCCCCATTGATTGGTCTTGACTTGTCTATATCAAAAAAGATCTACTTTTTTAAATTTCGAGTAGCTCCACCATAAACATAGATTAAGGTAAACCTTCGGACAAAATAATGGTATTTCTTTTTTTTTTTTTTTACTTTCAGCAAATACTGGAACAATAAATTCATAGCAGAACAAAATCAATAGTTAGGTTAATTCATCTGCTTGCCTTATGATGTAAGTTTCCATGGGCCTGTAATCCACCCTATTTGTTCCAGCAAGTCATGGAACAGTTCTTTGTTAGTGACCTGCCATAAGAAAGAAAAAATTCTGATCACAGCCTGATGGATACCTGCAGTATGAAACTTAATGCTCACTGTATTATGTTCGATCTATGCACTCCTTGCAAGTGCATTATCTCCTGCATGGCTTAATGGATTAGCCCTTGTCTGAAACACTCTTTGACACTCAGAGCTCCTTACAAGTCACACACCACTCTTGTCTGGATGTACAGGACATAAAGCGATGACGTTTAGAAGCTCAACATGCACTTTCTGCCTCCACCATGATTTCTCCTTATACAGGGCCAGAAATGTATATCATATAAAGGATATCTAAACTTAAAGGGGTTGTAGAACCCACCAAAATCATTGAAAATGAGGGAATATTAGAAAGTTATTGGCAATATTTTCTTTTTTAGTTTTATATTTATTTTTTTTTCAGGGGAAGCTACTGATTCAAGGCAAGTGGCCTGTAAATGGACTTCAATTAGTTGTTATTTAGTGTTTGTATTTGTGTAGGACCTTAGTAGCAATGCCAAGAGAATACCCACATTATGTAAATGCTGCAGTTGAATGTAACCTTCAGTGGATGCATGATGTATATGAGTTTCAGGGGCTTAACTACAGAGGAGGATACTATGGCCCACTTGCACATCCTGGCCTTTGAATCAATTAACCCCTGGTGCACGGTGATGGTGGGATCCCAAACATGCACATTGTAGAATTCACTGCCCCTGCTTGTTCACCTGCAAATGTGCAATGCTTCGGGTCCTTTTCATGCTTGACAAGGGGGTCTGGCCTCGAAGCGTTGCTCATTTGCAGGTGAACACGCAGGGTTTTATCTAGGGATGCACCAAATCCGGGATTCGGCCAGGATTCGGCCTTTATCAGCAGGATTCGGATTCGGATTCGGCTGAATCCTTCTGCCTGGCCGAACCGAATCCGAATCCTAATTTGCGTATGCAAATTAGGGCCAGGGAGCTAAATCACGTGACTTTTTGGCACAAAACAAGGAAGTAAAAAATGTTTTTCCCTTCCCACCCATAATTTGCATATGCAAATTAGGGGTTGGATTCGGTTCGGTATTCGGCCAAATCTTTTGGGAAAGATTTGGGGGTTCGGCCGAATCCAAAATAGTGGATTTGGTGCATCCCTAGTTTTATCCCTCTTGAAATTGCCGTAAGTGCCAGTGAATTCTTCAATTAACTACAGAGGAAGCAGACCCTATGGCAGGGGGGCCAGCTCAGGGGTATAATTCATATAATTTGAGTAAATATTGGTAAAAAAGGTCAACCTGTAGACATTTTGGGGACCTTAAAAGTAATTTGCGGTGGGGCTCAGTAACACCTAGTTATGCTACTGATGAGTTTCAGGTATGTTTTTCCATTTGTCATTTATTTAACTCTGGAAACGTGGCGGTTCGTTATGTCTGTTGCTTGCAGCGCTGTTGCTAATAATCACGGTTCTTAAAGAGTGATCTGTAGAATCTCTCATGTGTGAAATGTTCTTCTTCACTTTCTGTTGTTGTGATGTTAATGACTGAGGTGGTAAATGTGTGGAAAGCACAAGCAACTTATACACGTAGATCCTAGATGTTCGCTCTGGGGGAAATAGGTACACTATTTTGTATTATCTTAAATGGCATAAAGGAAAAATAATAGCTGGGCAGAAATCTAAGATGAGGCTGCAGAAATTTAATCTAAACACTTGGTTATTTTATATTATCTAGTGTGGCTTAAGTACAGGTGAGGTCATCAGGGATTCAGTAGTTTTAACCAACTCGTTCTGTAGTTTTTCTGATTTGCATTTGTATTCGTCAAGTGGAAAAAATAAGATATAAATGTATAATTAACAACTTCTTTTTTTAGAATGTGGCTCGTGTATAAAAAAAAGTTGGGGACCCCTCAGCTAGATGAAACATGGCCTAGAAGTTTAAAGGGGTGGTTCACCTTCAAGTTAACTTGTGGGATATTGTAGAAGGGCCAATTCTAAGCAACTTTTCAAATGGTCTTCTGGTCACTGACCCCATCTAAAAACAAATGCTCTGTAAGGCTACAAATGTATTGTTATTGCCAATTTTTATTACAGTCTATTCAGTCCCTCTCCTATTCATATCCTAGTCTATTTTTCAAATAAATGTAGGGTTGCTAGGGTAATTTGTACCCTAGAAACCAAATTGCTGACACTGCAAACTAGAGAGCTGCTGAATAAAAAGCTAAATAACTATAAAACAACAAATAATAAAAAATGAAAACCAAATGCAAATTGTCTCAGAATATCACTCTCTACATTATACTAAAAGTTAACTCAAAGGTGAACAATCCCTTTAAGGCTGAGCTTGATATCATTGAGAGTGTTTAAGAGCCAATAAGCATAGGAGGACACCACTGTCTTGACCATTGTGGTTGTTGGTGATCAGAGGGTAGATACATATTATATTTCTATTTGAGCAAGGCCATGAACTGTTGGACCTGGACTTTTACTTTGGATTTTAGTTGCAGTTTGTTATTGAAATTTCCTGACAATGAAGAACCAGGATTATTTAAAGGGCAAGGAAAGGCAAAGAAATAAAATCCCATTTTTACTTTCTTTAATGAAAAAGAAATCTATCTCCAATATACTTTAATTAAAAAATGTGTACCGATTTTATAAGAACCCTGACTGTATGCAGTGAAATTCTCCCTTCATTTACTGCTGTGGATAGGAATTGTCAGACGGTCCCTAACTTCTTGGCAGGGAAACAATCATACTTATGAACAGCAGGGGGACCCCCTGCCTTACTTACCAGCCATGCAGAACTCAAGCAGCTTTGTTTTTTGATCATTTATGACGATCCCTAAGAAGCCCAGATCACACTGAGCATGTGTATGTAGTCTAGTCTTGCAAAGATGTATAACAAAGTTACAAGATGACAGCCCCCTTGGCCAACTTTGAAAGCATAAATCATTTGTTTGATTAGGCTTGTGGTGCAGTAAGTTCATGTTTATGTTTAGTATACCAAATACACCATTTATAGCCTTATTCTATTTTAGACTTTCCTTGCCCTTTAAGTACCTACAAGACAGCTCACTTAATCTGTGCAAATGCTTCCCACTTCCCAGCATCTCTTTTGGAGTAATGTAATAAGAAGGCCAAAGTTTACTCAGATCTAGTTACCCAAAGCAACAAATCAGACATCTGTGTTAACTGGGTGACCAGTAATTGCTACCTGCTGATTGGTTGCTCTAGCACCTTTTATTAAATTAGCCCCTATGACCCCCAAGAAGTCAGTGCTAATACTAGACCCCAGTCCTGCTAATAAAATAAAACACAATTTTCTGTGATATTTTCAGTTGTGTTTTTCTGAAACTCTCACTAAGCCAGCCATCTCTTTGAGCCCAATATTTTGATTGCAGGGCTTTACCCTAATATTTAGGTTGCCAAAAGTCATTCAGTGTATTGATCGGCTTCCTATGACTCATGGCTGTCATGCTATGGCATAAAGATTTGGATTAGCCTAATAATGGTTTCCATCTGTTCTCTATGTGTTCTACAAGCTTCAACACTTTAACTTTTTCTCATCTCTTCTTGTGACGTAGGCATACATGTTTTATAAGGCATAAATGGGCCTTTTGGACGATGGAGACTTGAATTATTTATAGTGGACTGATGGGAAAGATGTAATGTAATGAATGATGGCTGGGTGCATTCCTTATTGATTTGCTGGCTTCAGCACTTGGAATGTGTAGGTCTAGTGCAGTTCTGATGAAGCGAAGGGCAACCCTCTGCAGTCTAGTCATTGTTTAACTGCAGCTTCTATTGACTTTATCCAGCTATTGATCACATTCTTAGCAAGGTAGCTGAATTGAGTTCTATATAAAACCATATATATGTGGTGTTTAGTGTGTGAAGTGTGTATACTGTGTATATATATATGTATATATATATTAAAGTGGGACAGGAGTTTAGAGGCATCAATACACTTTGATTTAGATTTCTTTATCTGAATTAATGAATTATGTGAAAGCTAAACCTCATTGTCAAGGTGGGGTGGGAAGAAACAACTTGTTGTATACTGTACATATTGGGTTTGGGATTTTAGGCCATTGGCCAGTGCTTTGAGTCTTCATAAGCAGCAATAGTAAAAACCCTCTTCTAATGACCTTTAGATCTGTTCTGTTCAGACATAGATTCTTAAACCTTGGAAATGTCCCATCTTGGAGGTCCAAAAGCAGTGGCTTGTGGTCTTGAAAACCATTTATGGTGACATTTTAGGACTATGCCTATTTTCTCTCCTAGATACACATGTAAACTAATATGAAAATAAGGCAGATTAAGATCCCCTAGATGTTCCTTTAACTGTGGTTGAATGTGCCATCCTGGAAAGCTTTGATATATACTGTATTTATATAGTGAATAAAGTACCTTCTCTTCTAAATTATAATGGTATTATAAGTTACCAAGGAGTTTCATGACCATATAACCATATATACCGCTCATGGAACTCCGAGGTAACTTCTAATATCCTCATATTTTACAACATGGGGTACTTTATTTATTATAATACACAAGTTTCAGTGAGTCATGTGACATCAGTGACATCACTAATCATAGTTTTTAACTGAATACATCCGTACTCATCGTGTATAAGGTTATAATACACAAAAGCCGTAAATATCTTGCAAATTATATCCTTATAAACGGTGAGTTCTGATGTCATCAGTTATAAACGGTGAGTTCTGATGTCATTTCTGTCACGTGACTCACTGAAACTTGTGTATTATAATAAATAAAGTACCCCCGTTTGCAAAATATGAGGATATTAGAAGTTACCTCGGAGTTCCATGACCTGTATAAAAACACTCGGCCTTCGGCCTCGTGTTTTTATATGGTCATGAAACTCCTCGGTAACTTATAATATCCTTATATTTTACAAGAGGGGGTACTTTATTCACTATATCTTATTAGACCCAAGGGAAGGCCCTGACCAAGTCATGGCTGTCTTGAACTGGAAACATCAGAAAACGTCTGTGTTAAGGGACACAGAGAATACTTCAGCTAAAGAAAACACAAAGGGAGTCCTCCCTTATATAAATAAATACAGTAACTAAACTAGGTGGGGGCGGGACCTGGTGCAGGCTGTGCAGCCGCCGCCCCTGTGGGGCCCTGTCCCAATTGCACCCCCTGCTCCCCTGGTAATGGACCACTTTTATATACTATATAAATGTATATAAATGACAATGTTTTGAAGGAAATCCCCACTCACCGGTCCTGAGAGTCAAATTTTTTTATTCATCTTTTTAACCAAGATAAGACCTGTGGAGTGTGGCTTTTCTTCAGCACTGGTATAGGGATCCCTTATCTGGAAACCTGTTATCCAGAAAGCTCCAAATTATGGAATGGCCGTCTCCCACAGACTCCATTAAAATGAAATAATCCAAATTTTAAAAAATGAAAACAGTAGCTTGTATTTGATTCCAAATAAAATATAATCCTTATTGGAAGCAAAGCCAGCCTATTGGGCTTATTTAAAGGGGTGGTTCACCTTCAAGTTAACTTTTAGTATATTGTAGAAGGGCCAATTCTAATAAACTTTTCAATTGGTCTTCATTATTTATTTTTCATAGTTTTTTAATGATTTGCAATTTTCTTCTGTTTCTTTGCAGCTTTCAAATGGGGGTCACTGACACCATCTAAAAACAAATGCTCTGTAAGGCTACAAATGTATTTTTATTGCCACTTTTTATTACTTATCATTCTACTCAGTCCCTCTCCTATTCATATTCCAGTCTCTTATTCAAATCAATGCAGGGTTGCTAGGGTAATTTGTACCCTACAAACCAAATTGCTGACACTGCAAACTAGAGAGCTGCTGAATAAAAAGCCAAATAACTATAAAACCACAAACAATAAAAAATGAAAACCAATTGCAAATTGTCTCAGAATATCACTCTCTACATTATACTAAAAGTTAAAGGTGAACAACCCCTTTAATGTTTACATGATTTTCTAGTAGACTTAAGGTATGAAGATCCAAATTACGGAAAGATCTGTTATCCGGCAACCCCCAGGTCCCGAGCATTCTGGATAATCTGTCCCACACCTGTATATTGACATTATTTGGTCTGCACCTAGATACAGTGCTTCTGAAGCCCTTAAAGGGCAAGGAAAGGCAAAGACATAAAATCCTATTTTTACTTTCTTTAATGAAAAAGAAATCTATCTCCAATATACTTTAATCAAAAAATGTGTACTGTTTTTACAAGAAACCTGACTGTATGCAGTGAAATTCTCCCTTCATTAAGTGCTGTGGATAGGAATTGTCAGACGGTCCCTAACTTCTGGCAGGGAAACCATCATACTTATGAACAGCAGGGGGAGCCCCTGCCTTATGTACCAGCCATGCAGAACTCAAGCAGCTTTGTTTTTTGATCATTTATGACGATCCCTAAGAAGCCCAGACCACACTGAGCATGTGTATGTAGTCTAGTCTTGCAAAGATGTATAACAAAGTTACAAGATGACAGCCCCCTGTGGCCAACTTTGAAAGCATAAATCATTTGTTTGATTAGGCTTGTGGTGCAGTAAGTTCATGTTTATGTTTAGTATACAAAATACACAATTTCTACCCTTATTCTATTTTACACTTTCCTTTCCCTTTAAGTGTCAGCATTCTTTTACTCATACAATGTAAATATGCTGAGAATAAAAGCTAGTAAAATGCAGTAAGCTTCTAAAAGGTATTTCCATTAGTTTCCTAAATTGATAGTTTTAAATTCATTTGAGAAGGCTTTATAGTGTAGTTTGTCTGGTTTTGCACTGTGTTATCCATGGCTGGTGGATGTAAGTGGTGCTTTCTGGAATGTCTCTATTATTATGGCCCAAGGCTTCGGCCGAGGACACAGAGCTTAAAGCAGAGTGACTGTTTCAACCCTTCTTGTGTTTGATAAAAGGGTTTCCCTCGTATGACTATTACTCTCACTTAGTAATTGGCTTTTTCTCACAATTCTGTTTTAAATTCACCCGGCTCTCCTTAACCGAGCTAAATATAAGCAAAATATGCAGTTTCCTTTCCGTGACCTTATAATACATCAGCAGCTTTAACCGTTCGGATTTCCGGAATCACCTTCTATTTTTATTCTCAATATAATGCCTATTTTGGTGGGCTGCCTCATAGAGCTTAATAAAGATAGGCTCACTATAGATTTCAGGAAACCTATTTAATACTAGTTATTCATATGCTTTAGGATGGGGTGCATATGGGTTTGCTCGTTCATATGGCATTAGTATACACAACTGTTTTTACTTTTTAAATTCAATTTCCAGGCTCTACGTCATGATACAATAATAAAAACCAAATACAGTCAAACAGGCCCAGATTGTGAATATGTCAAATGCCCGAGGAGTTGCTGTAAGTTGTCAAAACAGTCACTTTTTATTGGGCTTGTTTGTGGTTGGTTGAACCTCAATTTAACTGAGATGCCAAGACCTATTCTGAATATCAGTCTGGACCTGTTTGCACATACCTACCACAGCCTACTCTGTACCATCAGACCACAATGAAAAGTTTATGACCTTTAAAGCCATATGAGAAGTACACACCTGTTGTGGAATTAAACATAAAATAGTCATGTGCCCAGTTTGTTCAGATCCTATGAGGCATCCCTTTGGTTTCCAGAATTCACTTAGTGGAGTGGGGTCAGGAGTTGTTTGCTTATGATGGCTTCTTGGTCCAGTTAGGGAAGCATGGCCTTGTACAGTACCATTTGTCAAACAGTAGATAGTAATCTAATCAAAACTTGTGCTGGTGACCAATAGATCATCACAATGCACTTCAGATGGTAGATCCTGATACCATAACACTATTTAGAGTAGAGGCAGTGGTTCCCATACCGGCAGGCTGGCCACCAAGATGGTTTAGGAGCATTGGCACGGCTCAGCTTGAAGGACATTTAGGGGAGATTTTGGGAGAATGACTGGTTTCCAAGATACAACACACAAGATGGGTTGAGTGCAGAGGACCTTTTGTCTTTGTCTATGGTTTCCAAGATACACCTGAAAGACCACCTTGAAAATCAGTTATGGTGACACTTAAAATTATCTGATGGCCTAGATATTTTTGGAATGTGTTCTACCTCTAACCATATTATTAGCTAGGGGATCCCTGACCAATGCTGGGATCTCCCAAGGGTGGTTTGAGCTTTGCAAGTTTGACAACCGCTGAGTTTAGCGTATAGGCCATACACTGAACAAATTGTAGTCATACTTCATCTTCTTCTCCCATGTACACCACTGGCAAGGTACAAGTTAAAACAAGGTTGAGGGCAAAGGAGATGTAGGCAGACTCACTGCAAAATGCGATTCATTTATTGTATGTTCAATAGTGTTTTGCAATGCTATGTTGCTCAGCAAAAAATGAAACCGTACTATTATTAGAGCGTGCTAAAACTGTCTAAAAGGAAACTGAGGCTCCCTGGCTTTATTAGTCTCTTAATGCAAGAAAATACGTCTACAACATAATGACCTAATATGTGCTTCTTCAGGGTTGGACTCCCTTGATAGAATACCAGAGTTTCTTCTCGGAAGCCTAGGTCCTAGAGGGCTTCAGTCAATTCCCATCAGCCCTTCCTTATTTCCAATATATATATATATATATATATATATATATATATATATATATATATAAATATACAGTATATATATATATATATATATATATATATATATATACACCTTCCACACTTAACAATGTCTACATGTAAATAGCTTTCAGAAAGGAATATTTGAAGTTCTCTGATGAGCTCAAGAGTTCCTATTTTCATACAGACAAGGGTCTGCCATTGGTGTAAATAAATGTATTTTCCATTTTCTGTGTATGCAGTAACCTTTGGAACTGGAGGCTCTGCTTTTGGAGACCCAACAGACCACCCAGTGGACAACTGCTGCACAGTAACTTGTGTACATGGGGAGATATCGCATTCTAATGTTTTCTTCTTCTTGTTTTTGGCAGGTGACATCACGCAGAAAGGTTATGAAAAGAAACGCGCAAAATTAATAGGAGCATATTTGCCTCAGCCCCCAGGTAAGTGCACGATTTTACCTTACACATTTTACCTTACACATTTTACCTTACACATTCTTCATGATACACATTTTTCTTTGCAAAGCCTTTTGAAGATGAAATGAGTGAGAGTAATGTACAGGATCCTAAAGTATTTGTGCAATTTACATGAAATATTTTCTAGTAGTTTATGATATTAGCTGTTGTTACAATGCTGATATAGTGAATTTGAAATAACAGCGCCCCCTGCTGTTCATTATGACCAGCCGGCTACAATCAGATGAAAATTAATTTAATGAGAAAAGGAACATTTTGTGATGTTGCTTCAATTAGAAAATGAAGATAATGAGCAAAGATGAGTTATTTGACTTTACTATGGTCAGTTCTAAGCAGAGCAACGCCACAAGATGTTCCTCTTCTCACTAATGAAATTTTATACATTGTCCAATCAGCTGAACTGACCAGCAAGTGTTGCTTTTCTCTTTGATATATTTTATCCTTATTGTGTTGTACCCAGTTTGTTTTGTTGTCCGGTTATTTACTGTAGTTTGCTGCTTATACAGGTAGTGCTATAGAAATAGTCATGCAAATGCTTTTTGGAAAGTGATACAAAAAGGATTCCTGAATCAATAGTTAACTGTAATGTACAGCTAATTTAGTATATTTTGCAGGGATGGAGCAGGCGTTACCCCCAGAACGAAGAACCCCTGTCACCCCTTCCTCCTCCTCCAGGTATCACCGCCGGCGCTCCTCAGGTTCCCGAGATGAACGATATAGATCAGGTAAGTGACACTGTTGGGCTTACACACGGTATCATACTGGATCATCACAAAAATGTATTTTAACTGTATTTTAAAAGGATACTACACACTCATATTGGTCATTACATTCTATGAACAAGTCTAGAGAGGAGTCGCTGCTATAGAGAGTTCTGGTTACAAGGGCTCTGAATGGCATCATACCACACAACCATGACCCTTTCTGGATTTTTCTTAGGGGATTATAACCCAGCAAGAGGTTTGATGGACATAATAATTTCCTCTAGGGAAAATCGGGGTAACAAAAATGTAATTTTTGTGGTTGTTTATGGTTTCTGTGTTGACTCTGTATGTAAAGGTGTTATAACAATCAGTAGGTCCATCCACTTTGCTGTTCATCAAGTCGGAATGTAACGGGCCAGTTAAAAAATATAAAGTAGAATTCCGTAAATATCGTCGTCGTAATCATTATCAGTTCAGTAAATTGTTACCCCTATACAGAATGTTACCCCACTTGCTGCTGAGCAGTACTGGACTGGGTCCCCAAGGACCGGACCAGAGAACCGGAGACCCAGGAACCGCCCTCACAACAAGATGGAGACAGAGCCAAATGGTATAGAGTTTATCAAGGCTTATGGTGGAAATAAAAAGAATAAGACCTACCTGGAGATCCTCTGGAACTCTGGAAGACCAGTCTGTCAATGTCTCTGGGGCTTTTGCATATAATGATTACATACCCCACAATTCTAGAGAAGAGTTGAGCACTTTGGGGAAGAAATAGGACATAGTGCTTGCAGCAATGCTACCATTACCCCTCCATGACTTGTATCTTCTCCATTGTAGATGTACATACAGAAGCAGTGCAGGCAGCCCTGGCTAAAAATAAAGAAAGGAAGATGGCTGTACCAATGCCCTCCAAACGGCGCTCCCTAGTGGTGCAAACCTCAATGGATGCCTACACACCCCCAGGTAAGTAGCTAAATAATATATCATAGTCATTGTCCAGTTACAGTTATAGTGATGGCTTCTTCTTTTACTTTTCCCTTGGGTCAAGTAAGGAAGGGGTTTTGGTAGGGTCTGATACATGATGGCAAAAACATCCTATTGGGGTTATTTAATGTTTAAATGTCTTTAGTAGCCTTAAAGGACAAGGAATTGCAAAAAAATTAAATTCCATTTTTACTTTCTATAGTGAAAAAGAAATCTATCTCCAATATACTTTAATTAAAAAATGTGTACCGTTTGTATAAGACACCTGACTGTATTCAGTGAAATTCTCCCTTTATTTACTGCTGTGGATAGGAATTGTCAGACGGTCCTTAAAGGGCAAGGAAAGGCAAAGAAATAAAATCCCATTTTTACTTTCTTTAACGAAAATGAAATCCATCTCCAATATACTTTAATTAAAAAATGTGTACTGTTTTATAAGAAACCTGACTGTGTGCAGTGAAATTCTCCCTTCATTTAGTGCTGTGGATAGGAATTGTCAGAGGGTCCTTAACTGCTGGGCAGGGAAACAATCATACTTATGAACAGCAGGGGGAGCCCCCACCTTAATTCCCAGCCATGCAGAACTCTAGCAGCTTTATTTGTTTCCCTGTAGAGCAGTTGGCGACTGTGTAGAGATTTGTATTGGATTTTATTTTTGCCTTTACATCCCCTTTACTGTTTCCAACTCCAGCTGCAGGGACAAAGATCATGGTGTCAGATTTAAACAGATAAACTGGGATTCTATTTGGAGGATTATTTTGCTGCAGTCTCTGGTTCTGTAGGGTTGGAGAAATTTTGTATTAAACAATACAAAAACTATAAAATCCACTTTAGATTACAACACAGGACCCAGTGCAGTCTGTATATTCTGATTATTAATCAGTCTTGCTGTATCGGCTTCTGGCAGATATTATTTGACTTGTGCTGTTTTGATCAATTATGACGATCCCTAAGCTTAGCCCAGATCACACTGAGCATGTGCACAGTCTTGGTCTTGCAAAGATGTATAACAAAGTTACAAGATGACAGCCCCCTGTGGCCAACTTTGAAAGCATAAATCATTTGTTTGATTAGGCTTGTGGTGCAGTAAGTTCATGTTTATGTTTAGTATACAAAATACAGCATTTCTACCCTTATTCTACTTTACACTTTATTTGTCCTTTAAGGCTTAGTGCTCCATATTGCTGAAAGATTCTTTATCTGGAAGACAGGTTCAGAGCATTCCTTGTAATAG
Organism: Xenopus borealis; assembly: GCA_024363595.1. Taxonomy (NCBI): domain Eukaryota; kingdom Metazoa; phylum Chordata; class Amphibia; order Anura; family Pipidae; genus Xenopus; species Xenopus borealis. The sequence continues at coordinate 13,992,775 of CM044441.1, read as the reverse complement.
ATCCTGCACCCGTCTTCTATTATAATTTAGCATAATGCCTCTTTAACTTTGACTTCACTGATTCTATATGATTGAGCTCTTCCACATAATGCGATTCTTACCCCCTGCCGTATATTTTAACCCCCTGTGATGTTATTCTTACCCCATGTAAAGTATTTTGATCTCACCAGACATCATTTTTACCCCATGCAATGTTTAATGGGAGCGTGAATCAAGTAAACAAAAATGTAAATTGCAGATTAGAAACTATTATAATTGCCATGCCCGAGAAAATGGTTTTCACGCATGAATCTAATGTTACATCATTAATGCACATTAGATGAGTATTTTATTCTTTAATTGATAGTATTTGTCATACGCATTGAGCGTCCCTTTGTTAGAAACGTTGCTGTTACAGAAAAGTCAGTATATAAATGTCACATTTAGAAATTTAGTCATTTAACCATTGGGTGACTCGACTTTCAAAAAGAGCTACTCGGGTAATGCACAGTCAGTTAGGGTTGGTGACTCTTAGAGAGAGAGCTGTTTAGCAAAAAAATAAACTGGTATTAGAAATCCAAAACTGCTTATACGTCTACACCACTAAAAATAGAAGAATAATGCAAATTGCAAAAATGCTCAGACAAGCATTCTTAATAAGTTTACCTTTGTTTGTGTTACTGTATTAAATTTGAGTTGTAAATGAATGGCAATCTGTGAGTTCTGGCAAATGTCAGAAGGGCTGTCATAAGATTCCATATAAAGTCATTATTTAGTGGGCTGGTGGGGGGCTATTTGGGCCGCTCTTTATTTGGAATGCCAGGTCCTATTTTGACTTGCAGTCCAGAATTCTGCACTGAAATCCATTTAAAAAAAGAGCAAACAGATTTTTTTATATTCAGTTTTGAAATCTGACATGGGGCTAGCCATTTCGTCAATTTCCCAGCTGCCCCTGGTCATGTGACTTGTGTCAGCACTTTAGGAGGGAGCTGCTTTCTGGCAGGCTGTTGTTTTTCCTTCTCAATGTAACTGAATGGAACACAGGGGGACATGGGTTTTTACTATTAAGTGCTTAGATCTGCCAGTCAGCTGTTATCTTGTGTTAGGGAGCTGTTATCTGGTCACCTTCTTATTGTTCTGTTGTTAGGCTGCTGGGGGGGGGAAAGGGGAGGGGTTATATCACTCCAACATGCAGTATAGCAGTAAAGAGTGATTGAAGTTTATCAGAGCACAAGTCACATGACTTGGGGCAGCTGGGAAATCGACAATATATCTAGCCCCATGTCAGATTTCAAAATAAAATATAAAAAAATCTGGTTGCTCTTTTGAGAAATGGATTTCAGTGCAGAATTCTTCTGGAGCAGCACTATAAACTGATACATTGTCCCATGACAGTATCCATTTAAGTAGTAGGTGTTTGTTCATGTTTCCTTCTGATTATTTGTACCAGAATTCTAAAATAACTGGCAATTTGTAATTGACTTTAATGTGTATGACTATGCCCAGCAAATTAGATGGTACAATAAGGTGCCCAAAAGCTAGATCTGTATCTACCAGTAGACCTTTAGCTGGTGATCAGTAGATCTCAAGACACTGCCAACAAACAGCTTCTCTAGATCTTCCTCATTTCATATATTTATTATGTTAAGGTTTCAGTAGAAATAGTTGTTTCTTAATTATGGTAATGTGCATTTTTTTTCATAAATAAATATTTAAATAAGATTTTGCATGGGACAGAAGTCTAACAATGCTTTCGTGGATGTAGATCATAATGGGACAACATTACTAAAAGTAGACCTCACATTAGTAAAGTATGGGCACTTTTGGTGTAGAGGGGATGACAGAAAGGAGTATTATCAGTACAGTGCCAAGTGATGGTTGTGGTCAGTGTCAGACTGGGGGAGGTGGGGCCCAATGGAAAACTCACCAAAGGGCCCACCACTCTGATCCCGCCATGACCCTCCAAACTAAGATTCCATTGATGCCCAAGAATACTGGTAGCGGCACGATAATAATTGTGTAGTGCCTTCTGACCCGCTGCATCTCCACCACTGCACCACATAGCCTTCTGGCATGCTTAGGTCAGTGGGACCCAACAGGACCAGGCTTTCTCCTGGTAGTAGTGGCTAAATAAATATAATAATGTGTATAATTCATGGACTATGCCTTGTTTATCTTTTTTCTACAGATACCTCTTCAGGCTCAGAAGATGAAGGCTCTGTACAAGGGGACTCCCAAGGTACTCCCACGTCAAGTCAGGGTAGTATAAACATGGAGCACTGGATCACGCAAGCGATCCACGGATCTACTACATCGACCACTTCTTCCTCTTCAACGCAAAGCGGAGGCAGTGGTGCCGCACATAGATTAGCAGACGTCATGGCCCAGACACATATAGGTCAGTGCTCCTTTAGTAAAATCCTTTATCCTCTTCCTTGTGGTTTCTATTGTGAACCGTCACATAGTGATTATATGGAGATTAAGGTTGTGGAGATCATAAAAAATGATTGGGTGCCTGGGGAAAAAATATAAATTGCAGCAAAAGTTCTTCTATTAGCATTTAGGTGGGAAGGATTGTATAAAAGTGCATCTCAATGGGACCAGGGGGGATGTTGGTGGCTTCAAAACTGTATTTAGTTCCGATGCTGATCTAGGCATCGGACCTAAATATGCCCCGACGGAAAGCGTGTGAAGTCAAGGGCACTGGAAGTGACGTCACACGCCGCGTGGAAGTGACGTCACTTCCGCAAAAAGCCTCCTCCCTTCCCCCCCCCCCAGCGCTTCCACCGGATTTCCTATGGAAATCCGTTAAAGTAGCTGGGCGATTTTTTTAAAATTAAAAATACAACTATAAGCACCCAAAACCTGCTGCCCTAGGCATCAGACCTAAATATGCCCCGACTCAATGCATGTGACATCAGCGCGCCGAAAGTGACGTCACATGCCACTCGGAAGTGACGTCACACACTGCGAGGAAGTGCTGTCACATGCTGTGCGGAAGGGACGTCACGTGTCGCACAGAAGTGACATCACTTCCGCAAAAAGCAGGCCCCCTGCCCCTCACCACCCCCCAGCACTTCCATCTGATTTTTGGGTGGCGTCTTCTCTCTCTCTCACTTGGATTATTATGTGTCATTAAATCACACTTTTATATGACAACATCATAATGGGAATGTTGACAATAGAATCTCAGTTGTGTTCCGAGAAAAAGGGAAGAGTTATAAAATAGCCAGACTTGTCCTTTGGGTCATTGAGAATGGAATTCATACTTAATTGTTAATGAAACGTTCTCATTAATACAGGTATGGGACCTGTTATCCAGAATGCTCAGGACCTGGGGTTTTCCAGATGATGGATCTTTCTGTAATTTGGATCTTCATACCTTAAGTCTACTAGAAAATCATGTAAATATTAAATAAACCCAATAGGCTGGTTTTGCTTCCAATAAGGATTAATTATATCTTAGTTGGGATCAAGTACAAGCTACTGTTTTATTATTACACAGAAAAAGGAAATATTTAAAAAAAAAATTGGATTATTTGAATAGAATGGAGTCTATGGGAGACGGACTTTCCATAATGTGGAGCTTTCTGGATAATGGGTTTCCCAATAATGGATCCCTCAACTGTATTATGCTCGGCTTGTTGTTCAGGCAGAGTTTACTCCTTGAACAAAATCCATATGTTTATACAGATATGGGATCAGTTATCCGGAAACCCGTTATTCAGAAAGCTCCGAATTACAGGAATGCTGTTTCCCATTTTTAAATGATTCCTGTTTTCTATGTAATATTAAACACTACCCTGTACTTGATCCCAACTAAGATATTGTATAATTAATCCTTATTGGAGGAAAAACAATTCTATTGGGTTTGTTTAACGTTTAAATGATTTAATTTAGAAGACTTAAGTTTTAGAGATCCAAATTATAGAAAGACCCCTTATCTGGAATGCCCCACATTCTGGATAATAGATCCCATGCCTGTATACTGTATATACGCAACAACTGAAAGCTTAGAGAACTGGCAGGAGTACTTTTTCCTATACGAAGATCCTTTCTCTCATTGTGAGTTTGAGTTGAAGAATGAAAGAGTTTATTTTATCTGTTTATGAAGGTATTTTTCACTATGTGGATCTGCTAAGGATCAAAGGTATTCCAGACAAACCATCAGTCACCATATTTTTGGGTTTTTGGGTGTTATCAATACTTAGAAAAGAAGCATATATTCTGGTTTTTAGAACCAACTGTATTTAATTATCTCAATGATTTGTACAACTATAATTTAATCGCTTAGCGCCGTTAAATGAATTTTACTAAAATTTCCCTTTTTTTTTGGAAAAAAAAAATATATTTTATTATTTTATGCACCGCCAGTTCGTTTTTTATAACTGGTGTATGGCTATTGCACTTAGGTATCAGACAGCATTTGTGACCTCTGGGACAAAATGTTCTGCAATAAACAGAACTGGAATCTCAGCCATAAAGCATTCCTGAACTGTTGCTTTCTGACAGGGCAGAGGAAAACATAACCTCTCTGATTTATTCTTTGGGGGGGGGGTGCAATTCTGCTGGCTTTATGGGTTGTGAGTCTATAGGCAACATATTGGGCTAATTTGTGTTGCTTTTCTTGCTCCCTTTTGCTCTCAGAATTTCCATTGCGCCTGTGTGTGGGTGAGTGTTTTATTAAACTGCAATGATCGTTTGTAGCCCTTTTTATTATATGCTTAGGTGTCTCTTTTTAGCCTACTGTTACCTGAGATGAAACCATGATCATACGTCTAACATGACTTTAATGTACAATCACGCAGGACTAGTGATGGACGAATTTATTCGGCAGGCGCAAATTCCCACGATTCGATGCCGGTGAATAAATTCACAACGCGTGTCTCTTTGTTTTTTACTCCAGCGAATTTTCACCAGGCGAATTTTCGCTGGTGTTTTGCAAATTTATTAGCCGGCAGCGAATCGCTGGAATACGTCAAAAAACGTGACGCGACTCGTTTCGCCATCACTACTCAGGACAGCTAAGAGCAGCCTGTGGCACCCTAAATGTGGGGAACTACACTGCCAGCACCCCAACAGTTGAAGTCGATCAGCAGGTGCTGGGATTGTAGTTCAGTGATGTTTAAGGAACCACAGGTTGAGATAACAAGCTCAAACACACAGATTAGTCTCTACATCTAAAGCCACCAGTAATTTAACACAGCTAAAGATATGAGGGGTCAGACCAGTGACTAATGACCATACAACACACCCCATGATTGTGGGGGGCCTGGACCTGTTGCATGGTCTGCCGTACAGTTCCAAATTTAAATATACTATTCATGCCTGTTCCCCCTGCTTTGGAGTGAAAGTGTACAGGGGACGGCTTAGGGGGCAAGTTGCTAGAGCCTGAAATCACATCTGCTGAACTGAAGCTCGATTTTTAGACATGGAAACATATTATATTGACCCTACGTGTACTATTAGAGTGCACTGAACAGAATTATTTGGTATAAACTGAGCTGCTATAGATGGAGAATTTCACTGGAGTTGCAGGTTGACCTTAGTATATCTACGCTTGTCACTTGACACTAGGTCAGTGCCACTAACTAACTGCCTGCCTGTAAGCTTCATAGTCTGAGTCACTAACTAACTGCCTGCTTATAGGCTTCAATGTCAGTGCCACTAACGAACTGCCTGCTCTTAAACTTCATAATCAGTGCTACTAACTAACTGCCTGCATGTAAGCTACATAGTCAGTACCACTAACTAACTGCCTGTTTGTAGGCTTCATGGTCAGTGCCACTAACTAACTGCCCGCTCGTAGGCTTCATGGTCAGTGCCATTAACTAACTGCCTGCTCATAGGCTTCATGGTCAGTGCCATTAACTAACTGCCCGCTCATAGGCTTCATGGTCAGTGCCACTAACTAACTGCCTGCTCGTAAACATCATAATTAGTGCTACTCACTAACTGCCTGCTTGTAAGCTACATAGTCAGTGCCACTAACTAACTGCCTGCTTGTAAACATCATAATTAGTGCTGCTAACTAACTGCCTGCTTGTAGGCTTCATGGTCAGTGCCACTAACTAACTGCCTGCTCGTAAACATCATAATTAGTGCTGCTAACTAACTGCCTGCTTGTAGGCTTCATGGTCAGTGCCAGTAACGAACTGCCTGCTCGTAAACATCATAATTAGTGCTACTAACTAACTGCCTGCTTGTAAGCTACATAGTCAGTGCCACTAACTAACTGTCTGCTTGTAGGCTTTATGGTCCGTGCCACTAACTAACTGCCCGCTCATAGGCTTCATGGTCAGTGCCACTAACTAACTGCCCGCTCATAGGCTTCATGGTCAGTGCCACTAACTAACTGCCCACTCGTAGGCTTCACGGTCAGTGCCACTAACTAACTGCCTGCTTTTAAGCTTCAGAGTCAGATCCACTAACTAACTGCCTGCTTGTACAGTAACCTTATAGTCAGTGCCACTAACTAACTGCTTGCTTGTAGGCCGCATGGTCAGTGCCACTAACTAACTGCCCGCTTTTAGGCGGCATGGTCAGTGCCACTATCTAACCGCCTGCTTGTAAGCTTCAATGGTGAATAAAAAATATGAAAATAGGGCAAAACTCAATTATTATTCAGATTCCTGGGTAGAAAACACTTTTAATGTCAGTAATCTGCAAGGGCAACACCACATAGGGCAGTTTTGGCCAGTATTTTGGGGCTCCATAGCAAAGCCATCATCTATAGGGTTAATGATACTATGTTTGACCAACTGTGTCTCTTTCAATATCATGACTTACCATTGCTTTTCTCCTCTGAAGGAAATAGGAGGAAATGCAGAGAGTCTCACAGTATGTATACCAGGAGATATATATATATATTTTTTTGTTTCTTTTGCACATTATGCTTCTGAATGAGACAAGTAGGGCAAAGCTTCCGTGCTTGGTTTACCCGTGGCATTCATCAGTATGGAGATGTGTAGATGAAATATGAATTTGCTCTAGAAAATCGCAGGAGATGGGATGCAGAGGTGCTTTATCAGGGAAGCTGTCTGCAGGTTGGACTGGAAGTTGGTTATCAGGAACAGCAGAGCTTGTACCCCTCGCTGTGTTACTAATTAAGCTACAGTCACTTTTCTTCGGGGGGGGGGCATGTTTCTTCATTATGTAAACTCTCCTTGCTCCCAGTAGAATACAATAACAGTCCCTCCCCAACAGAAAGAGGAGTATTTTTCCTATTAAAGGGGTTGTTCACCTTTTAATTAACTTTTAGTATGATGTAGATTGTAGAGAATGATACCGAGACAATTTGCAATTGGTTTTCATTTTTTATTATTTGTGGTTTATGAGTTATTTAGCTTTTTATTCAGCAGCTCCCCAGTTTGCAGTTTCAGCAGTCTGTTTGTTAGGGTCCAAACAACCCTAGCAATCATGCATTTATTTGAATAAGGGACTGGAATATGAATAGGAGAGGCCTGAATAGAAAGACGAGTAATAAAAAGTAGCAATAACAATAAATCTGTAGCCTTACAGAGCATTTTATAACTAGCAGTGTAACTATGTGGAAGCAGACCTTACGGTCCAGGCCCCCCTGTACCCCTCATGGATTACCCCAGCCTTTGCTTGTCTTCCATTCCTCTATAATGAAAAGTCGCCTGTTCTTCTGGACGACAATCTCATCAAACTGCCTTAATGTGTCTTCCCTTCCTCTATAATGAAAAGTTGCTTGTTTTTCTGGGCGACAATCTCCCCATACAGCCTTTGCGTGTCTTCCCTTCCTCCATAATGAAAAGTCGCTTGTTCTTCTGGGCAACAATCTCCTCAAACTGCCTTCCTGTGTCTTCCCTTCCTCTATAATGAAAAGTTGCTTGTTCTTCTGGGCAACAATCTCCCCAAACAGCCTTTGCATGTCTTCCCTTCCTCCATAATGAAAAGTAGCTTGTTCTTCTAGGCGACAATCTCCCCAAACAGCCTTTGCGTGTTTTCCCTTCCTCTATAATGAAAAGTCGCTTGTTCTTCTAGGCGACAATCTCCCCAAACAGCCTTTGCATGTCTTCCCTTCCTCCATAATGAAAAGTCGCTTGTTCTTCTAGGCGACAATCTCCCCAAACAGCCTTTGCTTGTTTTCCCTTCCTCTATAATGAAAAGTTGCCTGTTCTTCTGGGCAACAATCTCCTCAAACAACCTTCGCTTGTCTTCCCTTCCTCTATAATGAAAAGCCGCTTGTTCTTCTGGGCGACAATCTCCTCAAACAGCCTTCGCGTGTCTTCCCTTCCTCTATAATGAAAAGTAGCTTGTTGTGTTGGGCAACAATCCCCCCAAACAGCCTTCGCTTGTCTTCCCTTCCTCTATAATGAAAAGCCGCTTGTTCTTCTGGGCAACAATCTCCTCAAACTGCCTTAGAGTGTCTTCCCTTCCTCTATAATGAAAAGTCGCTTGTTCTTCTGGGCGACAATCTCCCCAAACAGCCTTCGCGTGTCTTCCCTTCCTCTATAATGAAAAGTCGCTTGTTGTGTTGGGCAACAATCCCCCCAAACAGCCTTCGCTTGTCTTTCCTTCCTCTATAATGAAAAGTTGCTTGTTCTTCTGGGCAACAATCTCCTCAAACAGCCTTTACATAGCTTCCCTTTCTCTATTATGAAAAGTCGCTTGTTCTTCTGGGTGGCAATCTCCCCAAACAGCCTTTACATGGCTTCCTTTCCTCTATTATGAAAAGTCGCTTGTTCTTCTGGGTGACAATCTCCTTAAACAGCCTTTGCGTGTCTTTCATTCTTCTATTATGAAAAGCCGCCTGTTCTTCTGGGCAACAATCTCCTCAAACTGCCTTAGTGTGTCTTCCCTTCCTCTATAATGAAAAGCCGCTTGTTCTCCTGGGCGACAATCTCCTCAAACTGCCTTAGTGTGTCTTCCCTTCCTCTATAATGAAAAGTCGCTTGTTCTTCTGGGTGACAATCTCCTCAAACTGCCTTGTTGTGTCTTTCATTCCTCCATAATGAAAAGTCGCCTGTTCTTCTGGGCAACAATCTCCTCAAACAGCCTTCGCTTGTCTTCCCTTCCTCTATAATGAAAAGCTGCTTGTTCTTCTGGTCGACAATCTCCTCAAACTGCCTTAGTGTGTCTTCCCTTCCTCTATAATGAAAAGTTGCTTGTTCTTCTGGGCAACAATCTCCCCAAACAGCCTTCACTTGTCTTCCCTTCCTCTATAATGAAATGCCGCTTGTTCTTCTGGGCGAAAATCTCCTCAAACTGCCTTAGTGTGTCTTCCCTTCCTCTATAATGAAAAGCCGTCTTTTCTTCTGGGGAACAATCTCCTCAAACAGCCTTATTGTGTCTTCCCTTACTCTATAATGAAAAGCCGCCTGTTCTTCTGGGCAACAATCTCCCCAAACTGCCTTAGCATTTCTTCCCTTCCTCTATAAGGAAAAGCAGCTAAGCAGGAATTTTCGAGCGACTTCGGACACGAAGCACAACACGTGATTAGCGCAGGTGACTTTTCATTATCGACGAAGGGAAGAAACGCTAAGGCAGTTCGGGGAAATTGTCACCCAGAAGAACAGGCGATTAGTTAGCAGGCGACTAAATCTCCCCAAATCTGCTCATGTGTCACTACCCTTAAAGCTTTCTGTATATTCCTCTAACTTTAAAGGCTATTGTTGCGCAACTGAAAATAATCCAATTCCGTTACCCTGATAACAGAACTTTGTGTTTTTAACTCACAACAATGGCTCTGCTCAGCTTCTGATTTAAAGAGAAGAGAGAGAATGACTGATGGTTAAATGGACCTGTTATAATGTTTCATATATGACAAATAATTGATGATATATTTGCAGTTTTATTACTTTGTTATTCAGCTGAATAGGTATTAGAAGCCAATGGAATCAGCCTGTAAATGAAATAAATATTATATCAATTACTTTTTTTCCAATTACTTTCTATGTACTATATTTATTTTTGCACGTTTAAAGATTGATTTTTCAACTCCATATTTCTCTCTGGGAGGGGGTCACCAACTCTAAAGAGGGTTGTTTATCAAAGGTTGAATGTATAGTTTTTTTTATACCCCGAACGAACAACTTGAATGGTTTCTTATTTATGAAAAAACTTGTTTTCGGTGAAAAAAAACTCGAATTGATCGAGTTTTCAGGCAAAAGCCTTAGAAAAAAACTGGAACATCATGCAGGCAATTGATATCTTCAAATGGTTCAAGAGACCTCTGCCATTGACTCCAACATGACCTCCACAGATTTTAGATGGTGTTTTTTCAGATTTACTATTTCCAGTTTTTTGTTTATTCCGAAAATGTGAGTTTTGACCAATAAAATAACCTTGAAATTTTTCGTGGAAAACACAACTTGAACCTTAAACATAGACCCCCATTTGCAGGTTTGCAAATGGCTTCCTTTTTTATAGACGCGCGTTTTCTTGGCCCATCCTCAGCAGTACACAAATCTTTGCCCTTTTTTTTTACTCCCTTACCTGAGTAGTTATTACTTATACTACGTTATCTGTACATTGCTCTGGAACAAGAAGGAGAACTGAGAGAGAATAAAACTCTATATATGCAGACTCCCCCAATTTGCCCCCCATCCACAACTTGAATGGAATCTGTTCTCAAGTTAGCCTTTGTCACTAGTACCCTGGCCTTGAGGCAGATCCACCTGTTTGACTATAAGGGCAGTTCTTTGTCTATAGAGTTCAGACTCTTTGTGAGTTCAGAATCCACAGAGTTCATGTAAAATAAACTTTGTCTTTTACTTCAAGTGGTGTTCGGTAATTGAATTTCCACAACACCCTTTAGGCTGTAAGCTCTTGTGAGCAGGGCCCTCTGATCCCACTTTAATTCTGAATCCCTTGTTTATTGGAAGACCCCCCTGTTTGTTTTATATGAATAGAAAGTGCTGTGTAGATTGCTGGCTCTATAAGAATAAATAATGGCGATAAAAGAGATGCTAATAGTCAGGTAAATAAGGCTCCCTGTGTAGAATAACCCATATCAATGAGTGTTACTGATCATTTAGAGAAATATAAATTGAGCATATATAAGCTAGAAGGGAGTGTAAGGAAAAATGGGCAGCAAGTAACCAGTCGTTGTTGGGGTGATGCTGGGAGTTGTAGTTGAATAACTTCTGGAATTGTGTCAGTTGTCCGTGCCTGCTTCAATGTATACGATGCATGAAATTACAAAATAACCCTCTAGAGTTTTCTGCATCCCCCCCTCCATTCATGATGCTAAATCAGTGTACAGATGGAGCTGACTTTTTTTTTTGGATGCATGTGGTGCACGTGCCACATGCATCAAGTCAAACCTGCCCATCTGTATGTATTCAGTGCCCATGTGCAATGGCTTGATGTGAACGTTTTCCATTGCTCTAATCCCCATTGCAGTGCTAATACTAAACCTAGATATGGCAGTGATTGCTAACTTCTGGGAGCTGGAGTTCAGCAACAGCTAGAATGGCACAGGTTAGTTCTCAGTGGCATTCAATATGCTTTTTTTGCAGCTGTTTTCATTAGCTCACTTATCTCTATGAGCGATGCCTGACTTGGGATAAGTTCCTGGGCTTCAGAGTGACCATTGTTTATGTCATTACTAACACATACTTTTCTGTTTTTCTTTAGAAAACCATTCGGCCCCTCCAGACGTTACCACGTACACCTCAGAGCACTCGATACAAGTGGAAAGACCACAGGGGTCAACATCACGGGCGGCTCCCAAATACGGAAATGCTGAGCTAATGGAGACCGGAGACGGTAGGTAGAAAGGTCACATTTTGCTTTTGTAGTGAGTGAATCTTCAGATGGACAGCAGGTTGTCTCTTTATTTATATGGCAACAATTGTCATTTTTGGCTGGGACCTCTATATCTGTAGAACATTGTTGGGTAGACAAGTAGATGGCTTCTTCAGGTGCCCATATGGTGGGGCAAAGCCCATGGTTATTATGTATTACAAGGCGCTTGTTTGTGCATTTGAGAGGAGTTATACATTATTATATCAGTGCCGTGGACAAGTCTCTAGAACTAATTTTCAACCAGTGGCACCACAGCAACATGCTGCTCACCAACCTCTTGGATTTTGCTCTCAGTGGCCTCAAAGCTTTTTAATTCCAGGCTTAAAGGCAAGTTTTGGTTGTATAAGAAACATATGTACTGCCAAACAGGGTCTCTTGTAGGCTGACAGCCTGCATGGAGGCCACCAAATAGCCAAACACAGCATTTATTGGCACCCCAGTTGACTTTTATGATGCTTCTGTTGCTCCCCAAGTTTTTGAGGACATTAAGCATTAGTGCTGAGCAGGCTGGCCCAATAAATTCAGGAGACAGTGGGTTGGGTGGTTTCAACCTGACAAAAACATGTCCTTGGCAGGTTGTGGGTGAGGGGCAGGCCGAACTCTCCCAACGGTCCTACCCTGCTGCTACGTCAGCATGCCCCACGTTTTACTTAGACTGTTGTCCACACAAACGACCAGCCCATCTCTGACGTCCACAAGGGGGACATGGGTATACATGTATTGGATCTGGTATCCAGAATGCTTGGAACCTGGGTTTTTTGTAATTTGGAACTTCTCGACTAGAAAAATATTTAAATATTAATTAAGCCCAACAGGCTGGTTCTGTTTCCAATAAGGATCAAGTTGGGCTCAAGGTACTGTTTTATTATTACAGAGAAAAATATTTTTTTTTACAAAATTTTGATTATTTGTGGAAAATTGAGTCTATGGGAGATGGCCTTCCCGTAATTTGGAGCTTTTCCAGATAATGGATCCCAAACCCAAACACTGATGTTTTGCTGGGTTGGATCTGCGCTAAGAGAGTGCAGATTAGGGTCAGGCTGGGTTCAACATTTCATATCATTGTCTCCTCTCTCAGTAGCTCTAAAGGTGGCTATACACGGGCCGATACAAGACGGCAGAGTATTGGGCCCTCCGACGGGCTTCCCCAAAGTCGATCAGGCAGGGTAAAAATCCAGTTTTATCGTGGACCGAATCTGTAAGAATCTGTATGATCCAATCATTGGACCCTAGCGCCCACGATCAGCCTGATATCACCTGCTTAATGTGGCCATATCGGGATGAAATCCACTCATTTGGCAAAATCAACAAAACTCTATGGAGGCAAATTTACGAAATTCACGTGAAATGATCGAAGTTCGATCAAATTCGATTGAATAACGATCGTAAGACTTTTTCGTGAAATTGTATATGCAAATTTGGCCTCTTCGATCATCGAATAGATCGAATGATCGGATATTCGATAATTCGATGATCGAAGGAATCAAAATTTTAAATTTATTCGACTGCCTACTTCTCCAGATTGAACCTACCGAATTGTAATAGAAGCCTATGGGAAGCCCCTCATAGGCTTCTGAGGCAAAGTCCTGCTCGAATACCATTCGTACGATCGGAGCGTTTGATCGTACAAATTTTTAGGACTCTCAAATGAAATTTGTGAAATGGAACGATCGTTATCCGATCATACGAATTCATCGAGAAATCGTATTGCGAGCATTCGATAAGCATTCGATGGTCGAATGCTTATCAAATTTTGAATTTGGTCAAATTAATTTTGGGGAATAATAGTAAATTTGCCCATATGGCCACCTTAAGGGTAAGGTCACACAGGCAGATTCGGGGAGATTTAATCTCCTGACAACTAATCGCCTCTTCTTCTGGGCGACAATCTCCTGGAACTGCCTTCCCGTGTCTTCCCGTCCGCTACAATGAAAAGTCGCCAACACTAAAGCACATGCCACGCTTCGTTTTCCAAAGTCGCCCAAAATTGCCTCACAAGGAAACTTTGGGCGACTTTGGGAAATGAAGCGCTGAGTGTGCTTTAGTGCTGGCAACGTTTCAAGCCTCTTTGTTGGCATGGATTCACTAATTGCTTATTAGTCATTAAGTATTTGTGCACTCTTGCGCCTGTTATTTCTAGCACCTCTATCCACGATAAATTCAGTCTTTAAAAGTTTAATATTTGTGTTTTTTTTATGTTTTGTTAATTTTTTTTTTAAATATTCCTTTGTTAGCGTTCCTAATATTGCTTGTATTACCGAACCCTACAAATGAGCATTCATTAATCTCTGGCTACGTATTTCTGACGCCGGCTGTGTGATACTCATTTTATGGGATTAAACTGAGAAGCAAGTGACTGGCTCCCTTAGACAAATTAAAATATAGCTCATAACACTTAATTATATTTCTCATGTGTTAGATCTACATGTTCTTTTTAATGGGTCTCTGCAACATAATGTACCAAATATTCAGATTTACAGCTACCCATAGACTCCATTTTGTTCAAATTATCCAGAGTTTAAAAAAAAAATGATTTCCCTTTTCTGTGTAATAATATAACATTATCTTCTACTTGATCCCAACTAAGATATAATTAATCCTTATTGGAAGCAAAACCAGCCTATTGGGTTTATTTCATGTTTACATGATTTTCTAGTAGACTTAAGGTATGAAGAGCCAAAGTACGGAAAGTTCCGTTATCCGGAAAACCCCAAGTCCACAACATTATGGATAACAGGTCCAATACCAATGGTTTTACCTTTTAAACCCCCTCGACTTAGGGTGGTTATTTACTAAAACTCGAAAGTATCTAATCTTTTTTATTAAACCAAGCTTGACCAAACTCCCATCCATAATTTAATTTTATTTATCAATAGTGATGGGCGAATCTCCCCAGTTTCGCTTCGCCGAAAAATTCGTAAATTTCCAGAGAAATTTGCGAATTGGCAAGAAATCCGCGAAACGAGTTTCGGCACGCTTTTGACGTGCGTCGCGTCAACTTCGGCGCATCTTTTTCGTCTCGTGACTCGCGACTCGTTTTTTTCGGCGAATTTTCGCCAGGTGAAATTTCGCTGGCGTTTCGCGGATTTATTCTCCAGCGGTGAATCGCGGGAATTCACCGCAAATTCGCCCCTGGTGAATAAATTCTCCCATCACTATTTATCAATAAAATAAAAAAATTCAGGTCGGAAAAAGACTTGATAAAATCAAGCAAAAACTTGAATTGTACAACTTTTTTGTATTCGACACCCAAATCTCTCGATTGATTTGGGTTATCGTCCAAAAAAAAAAAGTTTATCGGGTTATTGTACGAAATTTAAATTCAGATTTTAAAAGGGACATCTGCCATTGGCTTCTACATGACCTCGGCAGGTTTGAGATGGCGGATTGCAGTTCACATTAGAATTATCGAAGGTGTTTCCCTTTAAAAAAATCAAGGAACTTTTCATCCAGTGTATTCTTCAGGAGCTAATGTTGGTTATTCTGAGAACAACTGATTGAAATGTGTGTGAAGCTAATTACTAGCTACTACATTGCTAATTAGCTATTTGAAAAAAAACAAATTAAGCTTCATATTTTCTGCTCCCTACATCTGTAGCTGTACTGCATCCCAAAATGCCCAACAAACGGCACACGGTGTACCATAACTTTTATTTTGTGCTTTTGTTGCTGAAAGGGCACAAAGGGATAATGTACCATATAAATAGGCTTAACAGGCTTTTGGGGGGGGGAATGTAATTAAAGTCGCAAATAGAAAAACATTGCGCACTAATAAGAGTAAAAATCCACATCTCGCAATGTATTACAGTTATTACATTGCGAATCGTTATCGCGCATTGCAGATTATTATTGCGCACTCTTAAGAAGTGCTTGAAGGTGTTGTAATCGTTTGGAGCAAACATTGCGAGTTTTTCAGTAAGAAGCTTTATTACATTGACAGGGCATTAGCGCAAAGTATAACTTTCGCAAACGGCCTTCCGCTGGCGGAAGTGGTCGCTAAACAGTTTCCGGGTTCGCAAAAGGTATATTGCATTCGCGCAAAGCAGAATTTGTTCACGCAAAGGCTTAATGTATATTACATTCCCCTATTAGTATGTAAGGGCAGAGACACACGGGCAGATTCAGAGAGATTAGTCACTCAGCGACAAATCTCTTCTTCGGTGATTCATTTCCCCCAACTTTCTTCCCCTGCCTTCCCGCCGGCTAAAATGTAAATCCCTGGCTGGGTGGCTCTCAGAGGCCCAAATTCACTAAAGAGCGAAGCGTCTAGCATTAATTCGCCAGCGTGACGTCATTTTGCAACTTTGGAAATTCACTAACACCGACTCATGAAGTAGTTAGACTTGCGCAACTTCGCACCCTTACGCCAGGCGAAGTTGCGCACTGACGAAGGATCGTAATTACGCAAATTCACTAAGATCAACATTTTCCTGAACGTTAGCACTTACACTAGACTTTACTTCGCCTGGTCAGACCAGGTGAAGTTCAATACAACAGATAGGAGGTTGAAAAAAAAATGGAAAATTTCCCAAAAAGACACTGGCGTGTTTTACCATTGTAGGTTGAAAAAGATCGATTTTTTGGGGGGGTTACCTTCCTTCCCCCCCTACATTTCATAACATATGGCAACACAACTATACAGGGGGCACATGTAGGGCAATAGGACAACTTTATTTTATTTATTAAAGGTTTCCTGGGCTTGTGTAGTGTAATGTAGTGGCTGTAACCTATACTTCTATTATACTTCTATTAATATATATTATATATATTAAGTTCCCGCCGTATGCAAATTAGGCATCGCTAGCGTAACTGCGCTTTGCCTGGCAAAGGAACGGTAGCACTACTTCGCTAACGTTCTCGTCTTAGTGAATTTGCATAGTGCTGGCAAAAATTCGCCTGGCAAAGTGTGGCAAACGCTAGCGAAGCCAACGCTAGCGAATTTGCCCATCTTAGTGAATTTCCCCCAGAGTGCTTCGTTTTCCGAAGTTACCCGACATTGCCTCACGAGAAAACTTCGGGCAACTTCGGCAAATGAAGCACTGTGAGTGCCATCCCGTCGACGATTTACATTTTAGCCAGCAGGAAGGCAGGGGAAGGCAGTTTGGGGAGATTAGTCGCCCTGAAGAAAAGGAGAATTGTGGCTGGGCGACTAATCTCCCTGAATCTTCTTGTGTGTCTCTGCCCTTAAAGGGGATGTAAAGCACCAAAATAAAATTGAGACTAACGGAAAGAAAATTCTAAGCCACTTTAAGAAAAACATGTTTTATGCAAATTTTATGGTTTTTAAAGGTAAATCCATTGGTATGAGACCTGTTATCCATAATGCTCTGGACTTGGGGTTTACCGGATACCTTAAGTCTACTAGAAAACAAATCATATAAACATTATATCCACCCAATCGGCTGGTTTTGCTTCCAATAAGGATTAATATATCTTAGTTAATATCTTAGTTGGGATCAAGTACAAGCTACTGTTTTATTATTACACAGAAAAAGGATTTTTTTTTTTAAATTGGATTATCTGGATAAAATGGAGTCAATGGGAGACGGCCATTTCGTTTTTGGAGCTGTCTGGATAATGGGTTTTCGAATAATGGATCCCATACATTTATATTGGAAAGTTGCTTAGAATTTCAAGTTTCTTTCATCAGGGAATTTTTTTTTTTGTGTTTACATCCCTTTTAATTAATATAAAACCATGGGCTTTATTCTGATAATACCACTATACTCTTGGCTGTGGTGATGATAGCCCTGGGTGGTTCACCTTTAGGTAACTTTTAGTATGTTAAAGAATGGCAATTTTTCAGTTAGTCTTTATTTTTTTATAGTTTTTTTTTTTTAGTTATTTGATTTTTCTTCTGACTCTTTCCAGCTTTCAAATGGGGGTCACTGACCCCATCTAAAAAACAAATGATCTGTAAGGTTACATATTTATTCTTATTGCTACTTTTTATTACTCATCTTTCTATTCAGGCCTCTCCTATTCATATTCCAGTCTCTTATTCAAATCTCTTATTCAAAGTGCATGGTTACTAGGGAAATTTGGACGCTAGCAACCAGATTGCTAAAATTGAAAACTGTAAAGCTGCTGAACAAAAAACCAATTGCAACTCGTCTGAGAATATCAACCCCTCCAAATGAAAAGCCAGCATAAACACACACACACCCCTCCACTCTTTCACACAAACCATATATGCCCATATCTATACTAACTGTAGAGTTTAGTATCACAATAGCCTTTGATATTATGTCTGTCCAAAAAATAATCCAAACCCCTCTTAAAAGCATCAACAGAATCAGCATCACAACATCACCCGGCAGTGCATTCCACAACCTCACTGTCCTCACTGTGAAGAACCACCTACACTTCTTCAAATGAAAGTCCTTTTCTTCTAGTCTGAAGGGGTGGCCTCTGGTGATCCTCTTTATGGGTAAAAAGGTCCCCTGATATTTGTATATAATGTCCCTGCGGTACCCCACTAACAACACTGGTCCAATTAGAAAATGTTCCATTCGAAGTTCGAATTTGAATATTCGAATACGAATAATTTTAATATTCAAATAAAAATTTTATTTGAATGTTCGACTATTCGATGGTCGAATTACTTCCCCTTTAAAATTTTATACGACCACCTAGTTCGCCAGATCCAAGCTGCCGAATTAAGTATAATTATTTTTGATATAAAAAAAATTCGATGAATTGAAAGTGGACCTGTCACCCAGACACAAAAATCTGTATAATAAAAGTCCTTTTCAAATTAAACATGAAATCCAATTTCAAATTTTTATTAAAGCATTCATAGCTGTTTTAAGCTCATTTAAAAATCTCAGCTGTCAATCAAATATTGTCTGACACTCCTCTATGCCTTAGGCATAGAGGCGGGGCAGATAATTACTTTCACTTTCCATTCAGCACAGCTCCCCACACATTCCCCCAGTTCTCTTAACCATTTAATTGTGTAGCCAGGACATGGGGATAGACATTTGGTCCCCCATTCTGGTGCACAAACAAGATTCTGAGATGATACAAGGCTTGTCTTAATAACAGTGTCCACAAAATGGCTCCTGCCTGCTTGTTATAATTATGAATTCCCAGACTGAAGAAAACAAGATTAAAATAATTTATATAGTGTAATTAATGTTCATTTTGCTTGACTAATGTGATAAAATAGGATTTTGAATATTTTTTTGGGGTGACAGGTCCACTTGAAAGAATCGATCGATTGGAACGGTTAATCGAACAATTGCATTTTTTCTATTCAATCGAATTGCAGTAAAATCCTTCAAATTTGAATATTTTACTTCACCTACTATTCCCATGGTCGAATTTCAAATTTTTTTTAACTCGAAATTCGACCAATAGTAAATCTGTCCCATAATATTGTTATTTGCTATGAAGTCTAGTATCCTATTCTTTATTAATCCTTCGAAAAGCTTTCCTACCACAGACATCAGACTAACTGGCCTATAGTTTTGAGGCTGAGAACAGGATCCTTTTTTTGAATAGCTGCACCACATTAGCAGTTCGCCAGTCTCTTGGAACCATGCCAGACCTTAATGAATCCTGAAAAATGAAGTAGAGAGGTTTGGCAATCACAGAGCTGAGCTCATTTATTACCCTGGGATGAATCCCATCTGGCCCTGGACCTTTGTTTATCTTTACATGTTCTAGTCTGTTTTGAATTTCAGCATGTGTGAACCATGCATCATTAGATGTATTATTAGAATTGGGACTATTAATAAGTAAACCTTCATTAGCTGGTTCCTCGTTTGTGTAGACAGACAAAAAGTATGCTTTCAGAATCTGAGCTTTTTGCTTGTTCTCATCAACCAGCTGACCCCCCCCCCTCTGATAATAAAGGTTCTACCCCTTCCTGTTTCATTTTTTTTACTATTAATGTATTTAAAAAATAATTTTTTTACTGCTTACTGCTATATCCTTTTCCATAACAATTTTAGCTTGCCTGTTTTTTTTATATGTATAACCCTGCTTCATCTAAATCCTTGTTCATAAAAATATATATATTTTTAGTTGTGTTTGCCACTGGGAAATCTTAAATAGAAAATTGCCCTTAATGGCTGCCCCCTGGGATAGGGTTGCCACCTGGCCGGTATTTTACCGGCCTGGCCGGTATTTTTGATGGTTAAAAATAGGAAAAAAAGGTAAATATATAAGAAGGCCGGAATTTTTTCCAGGAAAAGGTTGCAACCCTACCCTGGGACCATATGATTCACGGTGCACACAAACAAACCAATGTCACACAAACATGGCAGGTCACATGAGCCAATGAATGGATATTTGTATCTTCCCACACCTGCAGTATTTCCTTTCAGGTGATCTCTGAGGCAGCACACAGACCATCACAAAATGGTGGCTCAAGGTAAACGATGGAAATATTTACTGATATATTCCAGTTTGGTAAGATTCTTTAAAAGGCCACTTAGTATGATATAATCTATCCGTTGCTCAAGTATTCATAGGAGGGTATAGGTTTCCTTTAACATGACGCCATGTTGTTGTTGGAACAAAACATTTTTCCTCTGCGTACTTGCAATTATTCAGTGCATAGAAACGGGGGCTGCCACGCTGCTTGCTTCCTCTGAATGATGACATTATTTTTGACAACATTTTTTTGATTTCTGATAAATGTACTTTTCTTTCTGTAGATTCCCTAAAATGGTATTATTATGGAATTTAGGAAGTAGTAGCTTATTTACCAGGAACCTGTGTTCATAGACTCTTATTTCTCTACTTTTAGGAGTCCCTGTGAGCAGCAGAGTGTCGGCAAAGATACAGCAACTGGTGAATACCTTAAAAAGGCCCAAAAGGCCACCGTTACGGGAGTTCTTTGTGGACGACTTTGAGGAGTTATTAGAAGGTGAGGCGACTTTTGCTACAAGAATCAGACACGGAAGCATTGATGATATTTATACAATATGGCAGCACCTTTTTAGGCTGTCGGAGGGGATACTGGTGAGGGCAAATAAATAGTTCAGAGTTTTTAACAGTGTTTTTGAAATGTTTTTGCTGCAAAAAAAAAGGAGGTTGTACTGTGTAAATGGAGCTTTTGTTCGTCGCATGGCGATTTCTTTCTGCAGTGCCGGCTTTTTATAATGGGCCTATTTAAATGCATCTGACCTGAGTGCAATATTCTTGCTGTTGCTTTACATTTCCCTGAGCCGAGCAGCTAACCATAACCACATTATAGGCCGTTCTGCCTTTGTTTTGCCTTTCCTTGAATAATAAACACAGACTATTTACCTTTCAAGGGAAATGCTGCTAAAGGTAATGTTTCCAGGTGATTTGCAAGTGTTCAGCCATGCTGCCGTGCCGTTTAGTAAAATAGTGCTGCATTAAACGGCCAAGTTTCCAGCGTAATGGCAACAGATTGACTTCCAAATGGATCATATTAGAGCTCTTTTATAAAGGTTTACTTTATACTGCCACCGCCCTGTGGTACAGCAGATACCTCTAGGTGATAATAATGTAATAGAAATATAAACATTATAAATTAAATATAAACATATAAACATTGCTCCATAATCCATTGCATATATATATACATATATATATATATATATATATATATATATATATATATATATATATATATATATATATATATATATATATATATATATATATATATATATATATATACAGCTATATATACATAAATGCATATAGTGAACTAACTCTAGATTTTGATGTTACTGTAGCCTTTGATATTTTGCTTCCTAAAAAGCCCCTCTATACCAGGATAGTGATTGGTACCAACCTCTCCACTAATAAATCTACTCTTATATATATATACTATATACCTTACCAGCTCATACCATGGCACCTATAATTCCATGCTTTTGCACTTTTTTGGTTGAAGCCCAATAAAAACCCAAAAAAGAGATTCAGCAATAGTTCCAGGAATTTCACGGATAGCTATTAACCCTTTCACTGCCAGCCATTTCGTCCAAAACGGAACATCTACTGCCAAGCA
>CM044441.1:13931483-13958897 GCA_024363595.1 Xenopus borealis | reverse complement strand
ACAGGTGAACAATGTGGGCAGTTTCAGTCTGGGTCTCAGGTGTGAACAGTACAGGACTTTTACTTCCCCCAATACAGAAATCACCTTTCTCCTATATTATAAGTGCAGCACAAAGTTATATTTCAGCATTGCTCCTTTGCATAACTGTCCTGGCTGGAACTGGCAAGGTAAATCATGATATTCCATCATTGCAAGCAACACTTAAAACCCAAAATTTATGCATCACTCATGTTCTTCCTCTGCCTTCAGTATAATCACAGCTAATTCCCTTCAGGGCTTTGAAGAAGCTAATGCACAATGAAATGCAATCAGTCTTCAGTTCTACTTAACGAAGGAGGTTTTTAACGAAAAGTTCAAAGTCCCCAAATATTTTTTTTTTTAAAAAGTTCTGCTCCTCAAGCATATAACATCATTTTTCATTTTTTACCTCTTCTGTCTCTCCTTTGATGCTTCCCCTCCCACTTGATAGTCGTTCCATATCAATATGCCAATATACTGAACTTACCCTACTACCTCCATGTTGGGCAAGATGCAAGTTTCTTCAGCTTGGAGCTGATGAGCTCCTAATTCATTCTTCATTGTCCAAATAAGGTAGGTGCTAAGGTCCATAACTGTACAAAGAGAAAAGCTGATCTTGCCCTAAACTAAAAGAGAATAAGAAAATGAGAAGATATAAATTATATTAGAAATCAGGCTTTGGTTATTGCCTAGTTTGTTGTTCCAGTTGTCCAGCATTCTAGAGAAAGCATCTCTATCAGCATCTCATTGTCAAGTATCAAAAGAGACTTAATGGAATACCCTAAACAGTGGCAACATGTTCCTCACCAACACCATGGAAGTTACTCCCAGTGGCCTCAAAGCAGGGGATTCCAGAATTGGGGACAGGTTTTGGATAAAATCCAGGTGTGCTGCCAAACAGAGCCTCCTGTAGGCTGTCAGTCCGTATAAGGTCTACCAATCACAGCCCTTATTTGATGCCCCCAGGAATGTTTTGGATGCTTGTGTTGATCCCCAACTATCTCGGCATTGGAATGTGGCTGACGGGTAAAGTTGGGGACCCCTGTCCCAGAGGCTAAATCTCACCCTCTGGTTTTTAAAATGCAGCCATGTGACTCTATATTTGCTGATCATAAAACCCTGCTCAATAATAGCAAAACTGGTCATAGATGGAATTTAATCAACAGACTGTTGCTCTGCTTAGAACTGTCCAGAGGCATGTCAGATAACCCTTCTCT
Organism: Xenopus borealis; assembly: GCA_024363595.1. Classification (NCBI taxonomy): domain Eukaryota; kingdom Metazoa; phylum Chordata; class Amphibia; order Anura; family Pipidae; genus Xenopus; species Xenopus borealis. The sequence continues at coordinate 13,957,662 of CM044441.1, read as the reverse complement.
GCGCACCACCTTCTTTTTTTGAGGCGAACAACATCACAAGACAATCCTTTTCCTTGCAATTGAATTTTCTGCAGACTGTCTCTGGTTGGCCACAATGAACAGACGGCCCTATTGTTTCCAATTGATGAAACTGCCTCAAAAGTGCACTCTGCGCAATTGTACATTCATTTTTGTTGACGGTTTACATTTCCTTTAACAACAGATGCATGGATTAACCATTCCCGGATGGGAAACACTGACGCCCATCCAGTTTCGGCACTGCTAGAGGGCTGCAACATTAAGCAATTTGTCCACAGGCTACGTAATCTCTTGTGATTTGATGATGGCCAATTACCTTCAGCTCATCCAGTGCAGAGTCTGTTTATTTAAAAAAAATTTCCCTCTGACTCCTTATGGGATGTTTTCTTCTTAAATTGAACTAGTAAATATTTAAAGAGTCATGACATTAATATAAGAGACACAGTTCCAGGTGAGTTCATGTTTCACACCTACACTTGGTGACGCACGTTGTGCTCTGCGTGAGACTTGCTTAGAATAAACACAACGGCGGTGGCGCTGCAAGCTCACAGAGAGAACATCTATACTTGCCAAGTCCTTGCAGTGACTCACCAACTCCCCAGGTAGCTGCACACAAATTTGCTTTGCCGCAGAAGGTGACAGGCACTTCATTCCGCATGTGTAACTCAAGCCGGTAGAGGAGAATATAATAAAGGATGTGCGCTGTATTAATAACACGAAGCACCGACACCTACACGCACATGGTTAAAAAACGTGAGGGCCTGAAATGCTGACTCTTAAAGGGATACTGTCAAGGGAAAACATATTTTTTCTAAATGTATCGGCTGCTTTCTGCACTGAAATACATTTTTTTAAAAGAGCAAACTGATTTTTTTATATTTTATTTTGGAATCTGACATGGGGCTAGACATATAGTTAGTCTCCCAGGTGCCCCCAGTCGTGATTTGTGCTCTTAATAAACTTCAGTATCTCTTTACTGCTACACTGCAAGTTGGAGTGACATCACCCCCCCCCCAGCAACCCATCAGCAGAACAATTGAAAGGTAACCAGATAACAGCTCCATGGTAGGTATAAGAACAGCACGCAATAGTAAAAATCCAAGTCCCACAGTGACACGTTCAGTTACAGTGAGTAGGAAAAACAAAAGCCAGTCAGAAAGCAGTTCCATAGTATAGCACTGGCTCTTTATCAAAGCACATGACCAGACAAAATCATCTAAGATGGCACCTACTCATCAATATTACAACTAAATAAAAATACAGTTGCTGGGTCAGGAATTACATTTTATATAGTAGAGTGACTTATTTGCAGTGTAAAGTAGCAATAAAAACGATACCATAAAAATCACGACCGACTATATGTTGTTTTAGTCTTCATATAACATAAATATATATATTTATAAAAATATTGTCTTCATTCGTTATTCAAGTATTTTTCTTACTTGGCCTTTCTTTTTGGCATTCTCCTGCCATAGATGCATTCAGGTTGAATACTGACCTTATAGCAGGAGCCCCCAACTTTTTTTTTAACTGAGCCACATTTAAGTATAAAAAAAAGTTGGGGAGCAACAGAAGCATGAAAATAGTTCCTAGGGGTGCCAAATAAGGGCTGTACTTGGTTATTTGGTAGGCAGACTAGCACAAGTGTCTGTTTGGTAGTACACCTGGTTTTTATGCAAAACTTGCCTCCAAGTCTGGAATTCAAAAATACACACCTGCTTTGAGGCCACTGGGTGCAACATCAATGGGCTGTTGCTCACAAGCCTCTGGTTGGGGACCGCTGCTTTAAGGGCTGCCTAGCCCGTCCAAACATCTGACATCAATATGCCCACAGTTGATCACTGTAACCCATGTGAACTGCTCAGACTGGGGGGCCCACCGGGGCTGCTGTCTCAAGGGCCCCCCATTGATGACCCCCTACCCGTATCTCAAAGGCCCACTGGGACCATGACGTGTGCTCACCCCTCCCCGGCGCACACGCGTGCTCTAGTACCCTTTCCAGCCAGGAGGAAGAGGTTCACAGTAGTGATGACAGTGAGCTGGTCTGTCCACTTTAGGATGAGTGATAATTCTAATGTGGTCAGTTTTTAAAACCGAAGGACCTTCTAGGGACACTGAGCTATGAATTACTTAATAAGTGAATATTCCTATTTTGTTTATTGTTCTATCAAAAGCATTTTTCACATGGGTCTAGCTAGTGCAGTGATTCCCTTCCACTGGCTCGTGAGCAATGTTGCTTACCAATCGTTGGATGTTGCTCTCAGTGGGCTCAAAGCTCAAGCTTTAGTTGCATAAAAACCAGGTGTACTGTAAACAGCACTTTCTGTAGGCTGCCAGTCCATGTAGGGTCTACCAATATCACACCCCCACATACTTGTGTTGATCTCCAAATTAAAAAAAAATTGAATGTGGCTCACATGTAAAAAACTTTGGGAACCCCCGATCTAGTGAACATCATTCTGTGTCTAATATAACTTGTGCCACATAAGTAGAATATATTAGAACAAAGACTGATGCTCACCAGATGGAGCTTCCACCATTGAACCTTCACACGTGTGAGTGAAGTTCCTTGAAGTGTCCTATGTGTTGATTATCCCATGAACAGCCAAAGAAGAGCCACATGAGGACCCATATTGGATGCATCCAAATTCCTTGTATCTTGCCTTTCATGCTTGAAATCTCTAATGCTACGTTAGAGAATTCAGGCATGAAAGACAAGATGTTATATTTCCTTAAGGAACCTTTGTTTAATGTGCTTACCATGCCATAATACAAGGTCAGTCAGATGACTGTTCAAATGAAGCCTTTTAATTGCTACAATTATGCCCGGTCAGCTCTGCCTGCATTTGACATTTTCATTGCTCAGAGATGGGTAAGCACTGGGTCTGTGTGCGCTTTTATGTGATGTGTGTGTAATGATAGAAACAAGAGCTTGATGCCGGTTTATTTGAAGCTCCCATAACACAAACATTGGGTATCAGTATCATTTGGAGGCAACAACTGGTTCATTTGTGTGTGCCCTTGATACTTTTTAAAGGCCCACCCAGGGGGGTACAATGAATTTCTAGAAAATAATTAAATGGAGGCTATGTGATAGCAGGAATGTACCATGGCTGGTGCAGGAATATGAGGACCATTATTTTGGGGGTCCTTGGTTATGAACTAAATTCTAACTGGATCAATAGATATCCAGTGAAAACTTCATCACAATGAGTCTTGGTTTGGCTGTAAGGCTGAAAGCCACCAAACTGTCCCACCATAAACTGTGCATATAGTGCTCTAAAATGATTCTTAAGCATTGTATATACACTTTCTTGTATATTAACCACTTAATAATGAAGTGATACAGTAGTTCACTTCAGCCTGTGATTGTTGATGAGCTACCATACCTACAATATCACAGGGGCAATAAAAACTGATACTGATTGGAGGTTCTAGGTAACTGCAATGATGGTCCCGTTGCTTCAACTTTAGGCTAGATCTTTACAGGTGATGGCTTTCTTCATAATTTAGGCCCAGTACAGAGCTAACAGACAAGCTCAGCGGAAATGAATTCCAGTTGATTTACGACACGTTAGTTTGCCGTGGAGGGAGTAGTGTAAGCGCTTTATCAAGAGCCCTGTTGTACAGGCGGTGTGCCTTGTCAGAGTCATTTGCTTGATCTATGACTTCTGCAGCAAGCCAACTGGGCTTTATATCAGTCTTTTGGATGGGAGAAGTTTGCCTGATGACTTTAATGTGATTTTCTCATTCACTTAGTTGCAGATTGTGCCCTTGTTTGGCAAATCCTCAAAATCGGGGACTTGCCTGAAATGATCCCGCTAGCTTAGAAGTGACGAATGTAAATGTCCATAAATTAATGTATTTCCCTGGTAGAAACATCCTGTTTCACTCAGCAGATCTTTCTTGTATTGCTTTGACCTGTGCAGTCGCTGGAATGGATCCAAAGGCAGCCTAGCTTTCATGCACGTGGTATGACAAGGCCAAAAATATCTCCAAGTTGCAGGTTTTTTAAGACATTGCCAAATAAAGGCATTGAGCAGTTTCCTCTGCCGTGCAACATATAGTTTCCTATTGCAAAATCAGGACAGTATCAATCAAGTCTTCTCCAGAGGTTTGCCTTGATGGAACTAGCATTGTGTAGGTCTTCGTTTTCTACTGTACTGATCTTTTTCAACCAAAATCCCTTGGAATTAGGATACGCTAAAGCTGAAGGTCAACATCAAGGTCTTAGGTTAGATAAATAAGGCCCAGCTTAGAATTTACTGGACCACAAAGCAAGATCTTGCTTTGGGCTCTCTGTTACATTTTAACTTCGGCAGACATTTTCCTTCATGTGGCTGGTAAGATTACATTTTTTAAAGGAGATTATGCTGTTATTTCTATAAATTGGTTACATTAGTAACACTCCAAATAATATTTATGCTGGCCACTCTACAAATGTGTATTTGGGAACCTGCCCTTTTCTACTCTTGCTATAAATATAAGGCTTAATATGTACTCATTGATGAGGCATTCACCATTGAAGGTATTCACCCTGAATATCTTGGCATTGGGATATGCTGGGAATTGAAAGTCAAAAACTTAAAAGGGTGGTTCACCTTCAAGTTAACTTTTAGTATATTGTAGAAGGGCCAATTCTAAGAAACTTTTCAATTGGTCTTCATTATTTATTTTTCATAGTTTTTTAATGATTTGCAATTTTCTTCAGTTTCTTTACAGCTTTCAAATTGGGGTCACTGACACCATCTAAAAACAAATGCTCTGTAAGGCTACAAATGTATTGTTATTGCCACTTTTTATTACTTATCATTCTATTCAGTCCCTCTCCTATTCATATTCCAGTCTCTTATTCAAATCAATGCAGGGTTGCTAGGGTAATTTGTACCCTAGAAACCATATTGTTGACATGGCAAACTAGAGAGCTGCTGAATAAAAAACTAAATAACTATAAAACCACAAACAATAAAAAATGCAAACCAATTGCAAATTGTCTCAGAATATCACTCTCTACATTATACTAAAAGTTAACTCAAAGGTGAACAACCCCTTTAAGAGTCTTAGGCTGTTTACAGAGGTACAGCTAATATTTTACTGGGCCACAAAGCAAACTCTTTTTTGCAGCCCCAGTTCCTTAAACCTGGTAGAATATCTGTTTGAGACTCATATTAAAACTGGACATTATTAGGTCTCTGGAGGTTTCCGTATGCCTACTAACCCAATTGTTACACCCAAGGCTGGATTTCCCTAGAACATGGGTCACAACCTTTTTTATCTGTGAGACCAGGGTTTGACTGGGGGGCGGGCCCACAAGAGCCTCGGGCCCACTGGGTTTTTCCCCGGGTGTCCCGCTAACCCACTCCAACCCTGTGTGAGACACATTCAAATGTTTCAAGCATGAAAAATGTTCCTGGTGTGTCGAATTAGGGTTGTGATTGGCTATTTGGTAGTCCTTATTGCTCCTGTTTTGAAGCAACTGGGAGCAACATCCAAGTGGTCATAGAGAAACTTGCAAACCACAGGTTCGGAATCACTTCCCTGGAACAATATCTTTCTCCTCTTTAGGTATGTTCACTATAACGACTCTTAGGAGGCCATTCCATTCCACCTAGCTGATCTCATTGTATTGTGCTGTTAAAGTCACATTCTTCCAAAATAGTAAAGTTTATTTTTTTTTCTTCTCAATAATTCCTGCAGTTTCAGTGTCCAAGTCATTCTTTCTGCTTCTACTGTCCTGCATATTATAAAATATTTATATCATGCAGAGGCCCTCAAAAGCATCTATCAGCTTCAGCAGTTATAGAATGGTTTTTAGCTGCTGATACCTCTCCAGTGGAAGAGCTTGCAATGTTTGTTTAAAAGTAAATTTCTTTTGAGGAACAGGCACGGATAAATGATAACCTTCTCCGCCGCCAGCCGTCTTAGTGAGTTTGCCGTGATCAATGACCTCTCGGTTTGATTTTTCACTGTGGAATATCGAATGAGATGCAGTTGTTATTATGTCAACTTCATTTATTTACAAATGATATGCTGCTGATCTACATGTGGTGCCTTGATTTATTCCAAATGAATCATGTTTTTGAGACTTGCCTGATGTTTTCTCCGAGAGAGTAAAAATGGCACATTTGCTTTGTTTTGTGTTAAAAGTTCTCATTTTCTTTACCAGGAAAGTTATGGACCAGGAGTATGAAGGTGGCCTACAATATACTGCATAAACTTGGCACAAAGCAAGAACCAATGGTCCGACCTGGAGACAGGGTAAGAGAATGCTTTTATGGCCATCAGAAAATCTTAGGAAGGCCCATCTAGATGTGTAATACCTACAGAAGATTCCATTCCCAGGATACAATAGCAAAAATTGGGTGGGCTGGACTGGAGATTTTGACATCTGTTTGGGTCTCCTGCCCACCCAGTCCCCAGTAGAAGAGATCACGATGGGCCTGAAGAAGAAGCACAGCTGATGGGTGAAGCAGGTGTGGGAATTGTGAGCTAAGGGAGGAGGAGGCTGGGGGGTGTGAGCGGGTGGTGGTGGGAAGCCATGGGGCCCAATATCTTGAAATCCAGCCCTGTATTTATCAATTGTGTTTGGAATAAAATATGAAATAAAAATGCTTTATTGTTACTGCACTGTTACCTCCAGCTGAACCCCAGGGCACATATATACACTTACAGAAGCCTTGGATATTATACAAGAAACAAAGTTGGCTTCTAGTCTAGTGACCAATAGCAACAAATTTGCAGGTAGATATGGGAAAACTTTGCACCCCGTGGAACATAGCCTTTTTTGTTTTCTGCAAGCTTCTTGGAGAGTTATGGCTTTTTGCCTCCCACGACTCTCATCCATATGCCTGAACCCTATAAAATATGTGATTAAAAAATAGAATGGCTAATGAGTGTACCCCGAAGTTGCAAAAAGCCGAATCTGAAAATACACCATCTCAGACCTGCCGAGGTTATATATAATTTAGTGGTAGAGGTCTCAATCCTATTTGGAATTGTCTGTGGTCTGGGCTGGAATTAGCCCAAAAATCTGACTATTTCTGGCTATTCGGCAAAAATCCGACTTTTTGGGGAAAAACCTAAAATATCTGAGCAATTCGGGAAGAACCTCCAAAAAAATGTACGATTCAGTTTTCCCCTCTATTTTATTGAGTTTTCCCCCGATCCGATGAGATTGTGCTTTTTTAATAACAAATAAACTTAAATGGTGAATTCTAGCTTGGTTGGACTTTTTCATTTAAAACAGAACAAAATCAGAGGCATTTGGATTTTGACAAATAACCACCTAAAAATCCAGTGTTCCTCTAAAAACTATCCTGGAACATGAATGTTAGGCCTTTGGTCATGGGGGCTGATTCCCCATCAGCATTTTTTGGCTGGCTGAGAGGCCCCCTATCTTGTTTATGAGGCTTAATGAGAACCTCTTTAGAGTTTATGTGAGCGTTAAAGATTAACAAGAAGCAAAAGTTTTTGACTATTTTTACAATGCACTTTTGTTTTAGAACCAGCGGCATAAAATATAAAGCAGTTGTAACGGTACAATAGTAATTAAAGAGCTGTCTCTAGAAATAGTTTGTTTGTAGCAAATTATGGGTTTAGCATGTGTTGACTCCCACAATGGGATTAAAAAACATCAATTAGAAAAAGAAAAAACATTTCAGAGCAAAAATGATTCCAGATTTCAGATATAAAACCATGTTTAGTGCACCAGTGAATTCTATGGCTTCCATCTGTACTATATGTCCTTTTTCCAGACAACAGAACTGCGCAATTACTGGGTTTTGAAACATAATTATGCCTTCTTGGGCCATGACATTTCACAGCACATGCAGATGAGATGTGAAAGAAAGGCCTCCAAAATTTCAATTATTGTATTGCTACAGCTGTAGGTTGGTGGTTATGGGATTATAAGTCAAGGCGGCTGAGCATGTTACACCATGTTTGTTGGCCACTACGCTATCCAAAAAGTTCTATCTTCATAGCAGTTCATAGTCGCTTCAACTGGGGCAGCCTTTGAAAGGAGAAATTGCTCAGGTTACATAGCATAAGATCTGTAGACTATAATGGTGTTTTACAGAGCTTTCTCTGTTATCTGCTATTTAACCTGCCATTTAGCACTATGTAAATTGTGACAAATTGTTTTGTGACAAAAAGTCAAGCGATTTCCCTCCCTGCCCCTAAATTGCATATGCAAATTAGGATTCGGATTTGGCCAGGCAGAAGGATTCGTCCGACTCCTGCTAAAAAAGGCCAAATCCGAACCCTGTTTGAAAATGCAGAATCCCAAACCGAATCCTAGATTCGATGCTTCATTATTCTAAAGCAATCGCACCAGTTTTACCCATGTAGGGCAATAGAACATTATATTTCAATTAAAAACAATTTTTTGGTCTTACTGTTCCTTTAATGCTTACAAACAGGCCTTGTTGTCTGTATATGGGAACTTGCACATGGACCTAGTGAGATGACGTATGCAGTAATATCATTATACTGACATATTTCTTTTTTTTTTAGGTTGCCCTTGTATTCCCAAATAATGATCCAGCTGCATTTATGGTTGCATTCTACGGCTGCTTATTGGCTGAAGTTGTACCTGTCCCCATTGAAGTGCCACTCACTCGGAAGGTAAGGCTGTTTCAGAGTTTTTGGGATGAATGTAAAAAAAAAATCATTTTCTACCATTTTCTTCATTTCGATTACCATCTTGGAGTCAGGAAGAAATTTCCCCCTCTGAGGAAAATTGGAGAGGCTTCAGATGGGGATTTTTTGCCTTCCTGTGGATCAACTTGCAGTTAGGCAGGTTAAAAAAAGTTAAAAGGTTGAGCTTGATGGACGTGTGTCTTTTTTCAACCAAACCTATTATGTAAAAACAATTCATCCTTAGATAAATCTGCCACTAAAACACACAAACAAAAATATATCATTACCATATTGCTGGAGGGTAAGTGGGAACTGGTTTGTTATGCTCCATTTATAACAACTCCAGAGCAGGTGCTTGTTTCATAAGAGCAATGCATAAACTTTAAAAAGTAGTTCAGGTGTAGGATCCGTTATCTGGAAACCCATTATCCAAAAAGCTCAGAACTATGGGAAGGCCGTCTCCCATAGACTCTATTTTAATCTAATAATTTAAGTTTTTAAAAATGATTTCCTTTTTCTGTGTAATAATAAAACAGTAGCTTGTACTTGATCCCAACTAAGATATAATGAATCCTTATTGGAGGCAAAACCAGCCTATTGGATTTATTTCATGTTTACATGGTTTTCTATACTTATAGTATGAAGATTCAAATTACAGAAAGTTCCCTTATCCGGAAAACTCCCATTCTTTATGGCAGGTTCCATCCCTGTATATCCTTCTGTTTGGTCCTTAAGGTGGCCATAGACGCACAGATAATATCATACGAAACACATTTTCATACGATATCCGGTGTGTGTATGGTGGGAAATGAGATGACCGATATCGTCAGAAGATTAAAATATTGGTCGGCTTTTTGATTGGGCTGGACGGAAAATTTTGATTGGATGCCTTTGACTGCACCTTTAACATCAGCCATTGTTAACGCTGAATCGTCAGATACAGGTAGAATTCTATTGTTTCTACCTGTATATGTGACGATTCTGCTCTATACGTGTGCGATCTTTCTTGGAAACATCTTTTCCGAGAAAGATTGCAATTCTTACGTCTATGGCCAGCATTAGTGACATCATCACTTATAATCAGTATCATAATAGTGATGTCACTTGTGTCAAGTTACTTCATGAAAAGTGTGTATATATATAATATATATATAATAAACTAGGGATGCACCAAATCCACTATTTTGGATTCGACCAATCCCCCAAATCCGCTGCAAAAGATTCGGCTGAATACCAAACCGAATCTGAACCCCCATATATATATACAGGTATGGGACCTGCTATCCAGAATTTTTGGGATCTGTGGTTTTCTATAATTTGGATCTTCATACTTTTAATTCTACTAGAAAAACTTGTAAATATTTAATAAACCAAATAGGTTTTGCTTCCAATAAGGATTAATGATACCTTAGTCGAGATCAAGTACCAGCTCCTTTTTTACTATTACACAGAAAAAGGAAATCGTTTTTAAAAAATTGGATTATTTGGATAAAATGGAGTCTATGGGAGACGGCCTTTCTGTAATTCAGTCCTTTCCAGATAACGGATCCCATACCTCTGCGTGTGCGTATATATATATATATATATACAGTATTATCATTATTATCATTGTCATTATCATGTTGGACTAATATTTTAAACAGTTAACTGTTCTCTGTCCTTATTTTGGGGAAATGTCTGTAGGCAAGCCATGTGCTAACCTGATGCATCAGATGCAGAAATAACACCGTAGTTCTTGCTAATCTTCATGCTCCGTAATAAAGCTCAGAGGGACCCTTTCGTGCTTAGGCATAACTTTATTAATTGCTGTCTATTTGTGCCGCACGAGTTGTTTATTCCTATAAGGAGCCGTCACTTTTAAGCTGTGCCGAATACAGAGAACGGCAAGTCCTTGAGCTGTAGATCATATGATCTAATATCTGTGGCCGAGAAACGCTGGGAGATAGAGGCAAATGCCTGCACTCACAAAGATCTGATATTGCTATTATAAAAAGGCTTTTTATTACCTTGCTTTTTCTCTGCAAAAAGAGAGCCTTTCTTGTAAAAGGGCAACTGAAATGGATACAGAGTTCTGACTGCAGAATAATAAAGACGTTAGCCCTTATGTCTTTTCTTCTTCCTGAACATCTTCTTCATGTGGGGGCGGGGTTCACCTTGAAGTTAACTTTTACTATAGTCATCGAATAGCAACTTTTCAGTTGGCCTTTTTTTTCTTATAGCTTTTGAATTATTTGCCTTCTTCTTCTGACTTTTTTCAGCTTTTAAATGGGGATCGCTCACCCCATCTGAAAATCATTCTCTGTAAAGCTACAAATGTATTGTTATTACTACTTTTTGTTTCATATTCCAATCTCTTATTCAAATCAATGCATGGTTTCTAGGTTAATTTGCAGCCTGGCAAGCAGATTGCTGGAACTGCAAACTGGAGCGCTGCTGAATAAAAAGATCATTAGCAAATGGTCTCAGAATATCACTTTGTACATCATGCTCATTTAAAGGTGACCATTCCCCTTTAATCTCCACTGGTGTCTTCAGCTGGCAGAGAAGTGTCCAAATCCACTTACCATTCGCTTCAGCTTTAAACCAAATGTCACCAGCAGTAACAGGCAGTTTTAGTCAAACAAAAAATTGAAATTGCAAACTGGGGAGGTGCAGAATAAAAAAAGCTCTACAACTTCAGTAAAGCTGGTGAGAACTATAATAAATGAAAATACAGCCATGCAATGAGTTGGCGGCACGGCTATGTAGCCATGGCACCCTCTGTGTTGGCTCAGGGCTCTCCTGGCTCAATTCTGCACATAATTGCCCTTAGGAAAGGTCTTTCCTATGGGAATGTCATTTCCCTTACTCTGAAGCTGAGTTGTTCAGTTACACTGTGCTGCTCATTAAAGTGGAAAAGTCTCCTTCGCAAGAAAAGAACCCTGTGTTCCGAGTATTGTCTGAGCTCCACACCACTGTCACTGCAGCCTTTGTGCCGCCACCAGGACATGTCTGAGTTATCTTTTTTATCCACTTCACTCTCCTTTTTCAGATACACCATTGGCTGCCCTCAGAACTCTTTGCTTCTGATTTTTCCCTTTTATTTCCACATCGCTCTGTTTCAGATTTATGTTGTATTCTTGCTCCACGTCAAGGGGGGAGAAAATTGGTCTTCGCATGAAAGGGAATTGAATTCTGCAACTGGTTGTGGTGTGAAGAGCATTGATGTGGAGTTTACTGTCTAAATTATTCATATATATATATATATATATATATATATATATATATATATATAATCCACTTCAGTTTTCTCATCAACACACACAATCAAAAGCATAACTGATGCTTTTTATTACTCATCTTTCTATTCAGGCCTCTTCTATTCATAGTCCAGTCTCTTATTCAAAGCAATGCATGGTTGTTAGGGTAATTTGGACCCTAGCAACCAAACTGCTGAAATTGCAAACCGTAGAGCTGCTGAATAAAAAGCTAAATAACATGAAAACCAAATGCAAATTATTTCAGAATATCACTCTCTTTTCTTTCTTTTCAAATTCTTCTTATTGAATTTTATAATAATCCAGCAGAAAACAATACTTGTGGTCAGGGCCGCCATTAGAAATCACGGGGCCCCACACATTTTTCGGGGCCCCCTGGGCCCAGCCCACGCTGACACCCAAGCCCCACTCTTGATCCCGCCTACTCCACATCAAAGATCACACTAAAAACTAAAAAAGTAACCCCCACACACATGATGGTCACGGCTCCCTTATAAGTTAAAAAAAAAAAACATTGGCACCAGGACCCCCCTTACAAGTTAAAAAAAAATTGGGGCACCAAAAAATATTTTTAAAAAAAACATTGGTGCCAGGGCCCCCCTTACAAGCCCCAATGAATATTTTTTTTTAATAACCATTGGCACCAGGGTCCCCCTCGCAAATTAAAAAAAAATTGGGGTCCCAAAGAATATTTTTTTAAAAACATTGGAGCCAGGGCTCCTGTTACAAATTTAAAAAAATTTGGGGCCCCAAAAAATATTTTTTTTTAAAAAAACCCTCACAAATTAAAAAGAAATTGGGGCCCCAAAAAATATTTTTGAAAAAAACATTGGTGCCCAGGCCCCCCTTACAAGTTAAAAAAATTGGGCTCCAAAAAATATTTTTAAAAAATATTGGTGGCCAGGGGATTAAAAAAAAAACACACTGGTGTCAGTAGAATTGAACTCGTGGCTTCAGGACTTCAGTTATAGATGTTTTCATGACTTCGGTTCTTTTCGCCGATTCAGGACATCAGTGTCGGCTCCTTTGGTGACTTTGGGTCTTTTTGCCGCTTCAGGACATCAGTGTCGGCTCCTTTGGTGACTTTGGGTCTTTTCGCCGCTTCAGGACATCAGTGTCGGCTCCTTTGGTGACTTTGGGTCTTTTCGCCGCTTCAGGACATCAGTGTCGGCTCCTTTGGTGACTTTGGGTCTTTTTGCCGCTTCAGGACATCAGTGTCGGCTCCTTTGGTGACTTTGGTTCTTTTCGCTGCTTCAGGACATCAGTGTCGGCTCCTTTCCTGACTTCGGGTCTTTGCGCCTCTTTAGGACTTTGTATTTGTTCGGCACTTCCGCATTCTGCCTCAGGACTTTGCGTCGAGCGCACAGCGCTTCTGCGCTCATAATATAATATTAATATTGCAGCGCTGCCAGGCCCTCCTTCAGCCCCAGGCCCGGGACACTTGTCCCCCCTGTCCCCCCCTGATGGCGGGCCTGCTTGTGGTAAATTGACAAGATTATAGAATAAGCGAATATCACTCTCAAGGTCACACTAAGCACAGCAGCACATAACCTGATATTCACAGTTTTACACTGAAAAGAATTAAACGTTTATCTAAGGAAGGTGCACTCAGCTATTTTACATTGGTTTTACTTACAGTGGTTTTACTTCCCCTTTGTTGTTTAATTTTTAGCGAAACACTGCCCTATAGATTAGCACAACATCAAGCAGAAGGCAATTTCCAGGTAATAGAGAGCTGGAGACTGGGACTAATGTGCGGGCAAATTCTCTCTAGTCTAGACTTAACATGCTCCGTGCGGCGATAGATTTAGTTTAATTCCTTAGGCAGTTAAATGGCTGAGAAGAGAAAACGGCAAAATTGATCCCAGATTAAAAATGTTACAGGGAGTCAGAATCGGCACACTCCGAATTCCCCCAGCAATAAGAAATGGTATTAATTTAAAATGTAATAAGATTTGTATGTGCTCGTCTCTCGGAGTTCTCACGGAGCGCTTTCCCTTCCACTAAGAGCCGTATGATGCTGGGGATTGGCGGGAGCGGGAAATTAATTCCTTCTTTTTCTTAGTCGCTACGTCTTGCTATCTTTATACAGGTATAGGACCCGTTATGCGAAAAACCTACGGATGACAGAAAGGCCGTCTCCCATAGACTCCATTTTATCCAAATAATCCAAATTAAAAAAAAATCCAACTAAGATATTATTATTATTAACATGTATTTCTATAGCGCCAACTTATTTCATAGCATAATTAACCCTTATTGGAAGCAAAACCAAGATCCAAATTACGGAAAGATCTGTTAACTGGAAAACTCTCAAGTCCTGAACATTCTAGATAACAGGTCCCATTCCTGTACCAGCAAATTATGGGGGAATATCAAAACATTGCATCCACTTATATATATAGATGTCTGAACGCAGTAGCTTGTTTATACAAACTATAGTAGTACTTATCTGTTATCTACTGTGTATCCTGTGCTTGAATGGCTGCCATAGACAAACAATTACAGTAACCGGCACACAGGAAGCGATGCAAGTGGGGGTCAACCCCTACGTGTTTATTACGTCAAATGATGCCAGCCCCCGAAACATTATGCATCATTTGACATAATAAACACGTAGGGATTGACCCCCCACTTGCATCGCTTCCTCTAATTGTTTGTTTATCGTCGATACATGGGAGTGCCGTTTTCCCACGAGGACTGAGCACCAGGGATCAGCTGGGAAGGCCAGGGTGTGTGATCAAACTTCCTTTTCTTGAATGGCTGCCCCCATGGCTACACAGCAGCTTGTTTATATAAACTATAGTAGAGTTTCTGCAGCAAACAGTGTTCCTTTAAGAGAGAATTCAACCCTTATGGGCAAAAAACCCTCCCCTGTGCCGGCCCCCCTCCCTCCTCCCTCCCAGGCAAATGCCCCTAACATGTTACTTACCCCTCCTTCTAGGTCCTCTCCAGCAGAGTTCACAGTAGCCATCCACATGGATTCTTGGGCCTATGTTTGTAGATCTCTTACATGACTAATAGTTCCTAATTGATTGAGTAACAAAACAGACCCTTCTCACTTAATGGACTTAATAATCAGCTGCACTCAACATTCTCTTTGTGCTCAATACAGAGGGGCATTAGCCTGGATACCTGTCATACTCATCTATTCCTTATATAATTATTCTATTTCATTCTTATAATTGTTATTATTAGAATTGTACTTATACTGAGTTCCATCAGAATGACTGTTTTTCTCCTCCGTGTGTTTTTCAACAGGATGCAGGAAGCCAACAAATCGGCTTTTTGTTAGGAAGTTGTGGGGTTACTGTGGCCTTGACGAGTGATGCCTGCCATAAAGGTCTGCCAAAGAGCCCCACGGGGGAGATCCCACAGTTTAAAGGTATGTCTGATATGGATATGGATATGCTCTAAAGACCTACGTAATTTTGCTGAGTAACTTTTGCACCTTATTTTTTTATTCTTATTTTGCTTTAATATTTGCCTTCCCATGTGTCCTCTTGGCTGGCTCAGAAGGCAACTTGAATGTAAATATAAATTGTATAGGTATGGGTTCCCTTATTCATAAACCCGTTATCCAGAAAGCTATAAATTACGGGAAGGCCATCTCCCATAGGGTCAATTTTAAGGAAATAATTCAAATTTTTATAAATTATTTTCTTTAATTTTTCTGTAATAAAACATTACATAGTTACATAGTTAAATTGGGTTACAAAAAGACAAAGTCCATCAAGTTCGACCCCTCCAAATGAAAACCCAGCATCCATACACACACCCCTCCACTCTTTCACACAAACCATATGTGCCCATAGCTATACTAACTATAGAGTTTAGTATCAAAATAGCCTTTGATATTATGTCTGTCCAAAAAATCATCCAAACTCCTCTTAAAAGCATCAACAGAATCAGCATCACAACATCACCCGGCAGTGCATTCCACAACCTCACTGTCCTCACTGTGAAGAACCACCTACGCTGCTTCAAATGAAAGTCCTTTTCTTATAGTCTGAAGGGGTGGCCTCTGGTGATCTGGTAAAAAGGTCCCCTGATATTTGTCTATAATGTCCTCTAATGTATTTGTAAAGTGTAATCATGTCCCCTCGCAAGCGCATTTTTTCCAGAGAAAACAACCCCAACCTGGACAGTCTCCCCTCATAATTTAAGTCTTCCCTCATCCCTCTAACCAGTTTAGTTGCACTTAGTCTCTGCACTCTCTTCAGCTCATTTATATCCCCCCTAAAGACTGGAGTCCAAAACTGCACTGCATACTCCAGATGAGGCCTTACTAGGGATCTATAAAGAGGTATAATTATGTTTTCATCCCTTGAGTTTATGCCCTTTTTTATGCAAGACAGAACTTTATTTGCTTTAGTAGCTACAGAATGACACTGCCCAGAATTAGACAACTGTTAGCTATAAAAACCCCAAGATCCTTCTCACTTACGGAAACTCCCAACACACTGCCATTTAGTGTATAACTTGCATATATCTTATTTTTGCCAAAGTGCATATCCTTGCATTTATCAACATTGAACCTCATTTTCTAGTTTGCTGCCCAGTTTCTCAACTTAGACAAATCACTCTGCAAAGTGGCAGCATCCTGCATGGAACCTGTAGTTCTGCACAGTTTAGTGTCATTTGCAAAAATAGAAACCGTACTTTCAATGCACACATCCAGGTCATTAATAAACAAGTTGAAAAGCAAGGGACCCAGTATAGAGCCCTGCGGTACCCCACTAACAACACTGGTTCAATTAGAAAATGTTCCATTTACCAACACCCTTTTAGCCAGTTCTCTATCCATGTTCCAAGCCAACATTCCTTAATTTAACCAGTAAACTGTGTGGAACTGTATTGAATGCTTTAGCAAAGTCTAAGTAAATCACATCCACTGCCATTACAGAATCCAGGTCCCTGGTTACCTTCTCATAAAAAGAATCAAGTTAGTCTGGCAGATCTATTACGCATAAAACCATGCTAGCACAAACTCATAGTATTATTATTTGCTATGAAGTATCCTATCCTTTATTAATCCTTCGAAAAGCTATCCTACCACCGACGTCAGCCTAACTGGCCGATAGTTTTGAGGCAGAAAACTGGATCTTTTTTTCAATAGCGGCACCACACAGCAATTCGCCAGTCTCTCGGCATCATGCCAGACCTTAATGAATCCTGAAAAAATAAGTAGAAAGGTTTGGCAATCACAGAGCTAAGCTCACTAAGTACAGATGCAGTCACTTGGATTGGTAAATTAAATGCGCCGTGACTCAGGGCTAATTGAAGAAACTGTGTTATCCAAAGTTATCTTAACTCATTTAATGCATTTAACCTTTTCATTAGCATACCAAAGCCCCATTGTTTTCAATGGTGAACTCTTTAATTGGATGGGATGCTGTGACACAATATTCTGTGCTAAGTGGGATAAATGGGATAGATTAGTTAAGTCACGACGCATTTAACACAAAAATCCAAGTGATTGCATCTGTACACTGGGATGAATCCCATCTGGCCCTGAACCTTTTTTTATCTTAACATGTTCTAGTCTCTTTTGAATTTCATCCAAACTTAGATATCATGAATCCATAATGGGGGCAAAACAATTGTATTGGGTTTATTTAATGTTTAAATGAAATTTTAAAGTAATGGAAAACCACATTACAGAAAGATTCCTTATCTGGAAAACTCCTGGTCCCAAGCATTCTGGATAATAGTTCCCTTAACTATATTTTCATTATTTGTAATTTATTGCATAAACAAGTTCCTCCTTGATGAAACCCTGAGCAAGTTAAATTAAAGGAATCCTTTTCATATCCACAAAGTAAAATTACTTGATTCTTCCCACTAGGTTGGCCAAAACTGCTCTGGTTTGTCACGGAATCCAAACACTTGTCAAAACCACCGCGGGACTGGTTTCCACATATCAAGGATGCAAACAATGACACTGCCTACATTGAGGTAGGTTGAATCTCACAATGTTCTTGTCCCATGCAAAGAATCCAAGGAGTAGAAGAATGCATAAATTATTTTACTAAGGCACACTATTTCATATTTGAAAGGCTCACCTCACCTCACTCCTGAGGTTTAGACCAATTTTATTTGGTGCACTTTTCAGCTTGTCTGACATTTCCAATTCAAGTGAATGGAAGCCAAGAGAGGTCATCATGGGCTATCTTCAGTTGGCTGAATTACGCTGGACTGGAAACCATCCATGCAACATTAGCCTAAATTAGTTTATCTACTTCCCAAAATCTTCAAGAGTCTGCAAGACAAGTATAACTATAAGATGAAACAGTTATACATTCACATAATGATAACGAAATTATTGGATAAATCAAGGGGATTATTTATAAAAATCCAAAACATTTTTGATAATTTTCAGTAAAATAGTCTGACCATATTCGCACAGATTTTTCTTTTTATTTATTAATCCATTTTTCTGAAAATGTACGGTGCGTGAAAAAATTAAATTGTGAAAACATTTGAATCATACAAATTTTTCGGATTTATGCCCGAGAACCCCCCAAATCTTTCAAATTTTTTGAGTTTTGACATTTATCAAAAATCCCTAAAAAATTTGCCAAGTTTGATTCTCATGTTGAACCTGGATAAACTTTCTCTTCCCCCAAGATGAGCTACAACTCAAGGGAAAAAATCATTGATCACTATAGATCACTACCCTTGCTGGCTGTATTAGCTGGACTACAAACCACCACATGTGACGTTAGCCTAAATTATTTTATCTGCTTCCCAATAAAGTCTTTAAGAGTCTAAAAGACACGAATAACTACAAGATGAAACCATTCTATATTCGCATAATGATAACTAAATTATTGGGGAAATTAGGGGGATTATATTTCAAAATCCAAAGATTTATGATCATTTTCAGTAAAATAGTCTGACCAAATATATTTTTTTCCTTTATTTATTAATCTATTTTTCCAAACATTTACTGTGCTGGAGAAAACTCAATAAAATCATGAAAACATTCGAATCGTACAAATTTTTCGGATTTGATGCCCGAAAATTTTTTTTGCCCGAGAACCACAAAATCTTTGGATTATGGCAGGTAACCCAGCGCAGATCAGGATATCTTTGGGACTTCCCTCATTGATTTCTACGTACTTTTCTATTTGTACTCGGGGTTTAATAAATTCTGAAAAATTCAAGGTTCTTTTTCCACTAGTTTGATTCTCATGTTGAACCTAGATAAACTTTCTCATCCCCTAAGATGAGCTACAACTCAAGGGGGAAAAAAATCATTGATCACTATAGATCTGTACAGAAATGGACATCTATATTTATTTCTGTTCAACGTCACCAAAAATGTCTGCTGAGGATTTCATAAGTGCGTATATATAGCCCGTGTCCTCCTGATGCTGATGGCATGATTCATTGTATGGAGTCACCTACTGTATGTATGTGGGTGGATATGTCTTCATGAGAAATGAGCCGTGATGTGTACAGCTAGTTAGTTTAATTCATGTGGGACATATAAAAAAGTCAGGACTGAAGGGTCTAAATAGAATAAAGGAATCCTGTTCATTTGTAGACTTGCTCATGCATAGGCAAACGACTTTTGCATGGCTGATGTTGGCAGTTGTGGTCCCTGTGTAGCTCGAGGACTCCAGGCTAAGTCTCTCATATATAAAGTTGACCTGATAAGCATGTGATGTTTATGAAAGACTGAGGCTGTAGGCTAGCTTGTGATGAACTTGAAACTTTTTATTAGCCATAAATATTCTGTTTTTTAAAAAAGTGCTCAGTGATGACATACCTCTTTTTGTAAATAATAAAATGTAACTGTAGAGACCCATGACCGATTAAATTAGCCTGCTACTTTGTGCCCTATGGTCATGGAACTCCTCAATGACATTTAATATCCTTATAATTTACAGTAGCTGGATACAATTTCCATTTGTTAAACATGGCTTGTCCTTTGAGTTCTGCGCCTTGTGGTCCTTATAATAGATGGATACTTTACTGTAGGGGTATATTGCCAGTACGCATTTGGCTTTATTGACTATTTAAAAATACCATCAAATTTGGAATTAAAACAGAGGGGATGAATTGCGTTCAGCTTTACTGAGGTGGCTTCGTTCCTTCTGGGCATGTAATCTTCTCGGAAGCTGAATGAACAATAGAATTTATTGGCGTGTTTCTTATTCTGGGATGAAAAAACAGCCCCTTTAGTGGTAATTAGGCTTGCTAATATATGATGCCATAATAGGAATGTTATTGGGAATTACAATATTCAACAAAATTTCTCTCCTTAAAACTTGACAGCTAGGTATAAAAATGAATGTTCTACATTACCAGGCCTGCCATGTTAATCATGTCTTTTAAGAAGTTACTAATCTAGTGTTCCTCAAAATTGTTTCAAATTCTGGTTTGTCCTCTTTTACTTACCCTCAACCCCATAGGCCCTGTCGACTCCACAAAAGGTTGTCGGGCAACCAGTCATCCTGTATCCTGATAGCACCTGCTCTCCTCCATCTCTCTACCCTTGCTCTCCTCCACCACCCTTGCGCTCCTCCACCACTCTATCCTTGCTCTCCTCCACCATTCTACTCTTGCTCTCCTCCACCACCCTTGCTCTAATTTACCACCCTTGATCTCCTCCACCACCCTTGCCCTCCTCCACCAATCTGCCCTTGCGCTCTTCCACCACCCTTGTGCTCCTCCACCAAGCTACCCTTGCTCTCCTCCACCACCCTTGGTATCCTCCACCACTCTACTCTTGCTCTCATTCACCACCCTTGCTCTCCTTCACCACCTTTGCTGTCCTCCACCAATCTGCCCTTGCGCTCCTCCACTACCCTTGTGCTCCTCCACCACTCTACCCTTGCTCTCCTGCACCACTCTACTCTTGCTCTCCTCCACCACCCTTGCTCTCCTTCACCACCCTTGCTCTCCTTCACCACCCTTGCTCTCCTCCACCACCCTTGATCTCCTCCACCAATCTGCCCTTGCGCTCCTCCACCAAGCTACCCTTCACCACCCTTACTCTCCTCCACCACTCTACCCCTGTTTGGATGTAGTACCTCCAAACAGGATCAAGCTCCATCCAATCAGTGCTCAAAACATAAGGAAGACATTTACAGCTGATAATATTGTGTATTTTCTTTCATAAGAGGAAAAGAACTAGACAGACGCAGATCACTGAGCCATGAAGCACACTACATCAGTTTCCTTGCAGGGCAAAGGCCGCATTGTATAATGCACGCTAAAACATTGCAGTGCGCCCTTGCCTTGTGCCCTCTAGAAAAGTGTCTATTTGTCATTTCCCAATGTGTTGCTTTGTTGTTTCACATGCTGATAGTTACACATTCTGTTCCTGACAGTACAAAACCTGCAAAGATGGAAGCGTGCTGGGAGTAACTGTAACAAGAATTGCACTTCTCACCCACTGTCAGGCTCTAACACAAGCATGTGGATATACAGAAGGTAAAGTCTTCTCCATACCTGATCTGTGTCTTGGGATTGCTGTAGTGGGGCAGATTTGAACCCTGTTATTGCATGGCCCCAGTATCATGTATGTGGTTGTGCCATGGTACTCGTAATAAATACTATACTGTCTAATGTGTGACCCTTTACTCTCTTCAATAGCGGAAACCATTGTGAATGTCTTGGATTTCAAGAAAGATGTAGGTCTGTGGCATGGAATTCTCACGGTATGCCCTTTTTTTTATTGACTGGTAAAGTGGGCTTTAAAGAAGGCATATACGATTGGTGAGAACCCACCTACTAGTGTAGGCAATAGTGAATAATATATGGTGCTGGTTTTACATTGGGCTAAAAAATTAATACAATCTTTAAAATATCCCACTTTATTGGAGCTCTGCAGATCTGCTATGGTCCCTGTCTGAGTTTTAAATGGAGGGTGGGTGTGTCCTAATGGTGCCAGGAGAAGGGGGATAGCCAATCACAGACCTGCAGCCGCAACAGGCAAATAAAGGCTTCAGTTCCCTATTAGGTCCTTCTAGCTGCTGATTGGTTCCTATCCTACAGTGAGGTGTACTGAGTGCCACCTAGTGCTCGGTCGGCAGGAAATAGAACAGATGGGTGGAGCTAGTAGGGTTTTGGGGGTTTTCATTAAATCAATCCTCAATACATAATTTATTTAAAGGAACAGTAACCCCAAATTAATTAAATGAAGTTGTTTTAAAGGAATGACAATATAATGTACTGTTGCCCTGCACTGATAAAACGGGTGTATTTGTTTCAGAAACAAAACTATAGTTTTTATTAAAAAAAGATGTTCTGTAGCCTTGGGGGCAGCCATTCAAAGCTGAAAAAAGGAGAAAAGGGGATGGGAAAATGGGATTCTTCAGAGCTTATCTATTATCTACTGTGTATCTTGTGCGTTAATGGCTGCCCCCATGGCTTCACTGAAGCTTGTTTATATAAACTATAGTAGTACTTATCTGTTATCTACTGTGTATCCTGTGCTTGAATGGCTGCCCCCATGGCTACACTGCAACTTGTTTATATAAACTATAGTAGTACTTATCTGTTATCTACTGTGTATCCTGTGCTTGTTTATACACAGCAGCTTGTTTATATAAATTATAGTAGTATGTATCTATTATCTACTGTGTATCCTGTGCTTGAATGGCTGCCCCCATGGCTACACAGAAGCTTGTTAATATAAACTATAGTAGTACTTATCTGTTATCTACTGTGTATCCTGTGCTTGAATGGCTGCCCCCATGGCTACACAGAAGCTTGTTAATATAAACTATAGTTGCATTTCTGAAGCAAACACACCAGTTATACCAGTGCAGAGCAACAGTACATTATGTAATTTTTTTTTTCCGTTACTGTTACTTTAAGGACATTCCTTCTATTTTTAAAAGAGTATGATTGAATATAATGTATAATGTATTTTCCCCAAACATTTACCCTAAAATAAATGTTCTTGTGTGTGATACTCAGTGTTCCCTAGACCCTCTGAGATGAACATTTTGTGTAGATTTATATCCCTTGTTCCGCTTATAGCATGCCAATGCCCTGGCTAATAATAATAGACTTCTATTCTAGCACAATGACTTCTATTTTACATCACGATTCCCATGTGTGTATAGTTCTGCACAATGACTTCAGCCACTGCCCAGTACTTTTAAAGCCAGTTAAAATCAAGGCTATGTTTTCTAGCCAGGACTGTCACCGGCAGGCTTTCTGGAAAGAGATCCGAAGGGAATTGCTCATGTTAAACCCAATAAAAATCAGTGCTACTTTTACAAGTGGCCTTTGGATTTCACACTTCCCAGAAGTGAGCAATAAATTGGCACCTACAGAGCAATACCCGGAGTTTTTATTGCTTGCATCTTCATCCGCGGCGAAATTTATTCCGCAATGTAAATTTCAATTTCTCTCTATGAATACTGGAAAACAATATAAAAAGATTTCAGTTGAAAATAAATGTCCTCTGCGAGGGCGCACCGTGTCTAGTGACGATATTAATCAGTGCCATCTATCTGAGAAATGCTCAAAATAAATCAGAAAGCTGTGAGTGTGGCTGTAAAAATGCCCCTAAATTATGATGGGCATTAGCCTGGAGATCATCCAAGCATGCGGCGGGGAAGGCATAATGGGACGTAAAATTCGTAGGTGCGCACGGATGAATTGCTCTGCAAATGATGTTTCCGTTGCTGTGTTTTTATTTTAGAGCGTCATGAACATGATGCATGTTATTAGCATCCCGTATTCCCTTATGAAAGTGAATCCATTGTCTTGGATACAGAAGGTCTTCCAGTACAAAGGTAAGAGAAATGACAGCCCCTCATTGTGCAGGGAACACCAGGTTCTACAGCAGGGTTTCTCAGACTGTCAGACCAAGAGTGAGCAATTGAGTTCTTGTCTTTGGAAGAGCAGTGATCTCAACGCCTCAAAAAAGTTGGAATCTGCTTAAAAAACTTGGCTGCCCTTGGACACCCCTTGAAAAGCTCCAGCTGAAGGAAGGAGGTCATAGCAGAAATGGCACTGGTTGGACCTGCTGTTGTAGTCCTAGTGAAGACTCTTTGCTCCTCATATATGAATCTTCTATGGGATCAATTTATATAACTATCGTGTTTCCAGACTTATATAGACCTATTGTAATTTGGTCAATAATATTTCAGATGGGTGTTGACTATGATAAGTATGGCTGGTCTAGGTGAAAATCACTTTTCAAGAAAAGCTTTTGTTTAGAGAACTTTAGCCAAACAAAATTCCCAGGATCCTTGGTCAGGGGCATAGTTATAGAAACAGCTGTCCTGCTGGGGTGTTCTAGAAGCACAGATAGCACCATGTAGGTCAGACTTTCACATGTTTTGAAATAGATCAAAACACTAATTACACTAATTAAAGGACAAGATAACTGGAATGAAATGTATCCCAGATTGGTGTTCCTGGACAGCTATCTGCATTGCCACCCCAGTTGGACCCCCCTCCCCAGTGTTCTTTAATTAGTGTGGACTCTTCACCTCAACCCTTGATTATTGTTTCCATACACATAAAATTTTCAATTCAGTGGCAGGAATCAAGTATCTGTTGGTGGCCCCCACTTTATATCAGTTGTTGCACCTTCCTTATAATGACTAGATTTGGAGAATGATATCAACAAATCAATATAGATTAGAATCTGCAAGAAAAGAATAATAACGGCAGTAGGTAGAGGACACACAGCAACATGGCAGCCATTTTCAGGTGTCCTTTAAGGAAGCAGTGCATATTAGAGGATACATGCAACTTTGGCATTGTCTCGCTAATGACATTAAGGGGATTAATTATCAAAGGTCGAGTTTTAGAGGTGTTTTTATACCTGGAATGAACTCACAACTCAAGTTTTTTACGATTTAAGAGAAAACTCAAATGGAAAAAACTCAGTGAATTTGAGGTGAACAACCTGAAAATTCTAATTAATTGAGTTTTTTTGTGGGGAAAAAAAACGCACATCATGAAGGCTATTAACATTTTCCGTCATTGACTACTACATGACCTCCACTGGTTTAAGCTGGAGTATTTTCAAGTGTTTGAGCTATTTCAGGGTATAATAAATCTAGAAAAAAAACGAGTTTTTATTTTTAACCAGAAGATTTGAGTTTTGACTGAAATATTTCAGGTTAAATACAACTCAACCTTGAATAAATTTGCCCCTAAATGGTATGTGTTATGGCCTTATCTGCTCTCCCAGCAATAATAGCGTTGTCTCTCCTTAGCTAAAGTTGCTTGTGTGAAATCAAGGGACATGCACTGGGCGTTGGTTGCACACCGGGACCAGAGAGACATCAACCTCTCCTCACTGCGCATGCTGATTGTGGCCGACGGTGCAAACCCCTGTAAGTATATCTATCCGTCTCTGGATTCAATACAAAGCTTCATTTTATATCTTTAGTCTAATCATGACTTCAAAGGCCAGTTCTTGAGTGGGACCCAACAACCCAAGATGGTGAGAAGATGGTAGTTCAGGGATGTCTGAAGGTTGAAGGATGGGAAAAAAAAAGATTAAATATGGTCTAATGTTGATATTATTCTGTTGATAGAAGTTAGGATTATTATAGTGAATGAAGCACAGGCAATATAACTGTTGAAAGCAGTGATTCCTCTATTATATTTTTTTTTTTAACCACAGTAGATTCCAAGAGAGAAGGGGATAAGGGGCAAGCTCGGAGTGGAGCATCTCCATAGGTGGACTGCTTGACTGGACATCCCCTGTAATTGGTTGATGTCACCAGAAATGAAAGCATGCTGGGATCTTGAGCAGGTCTCTCAGCACGGGGCCGCTCTTCAGCTTTGTAGGGAATTTGGCACCGGTGACATTAGCTTGATTGCATGTTCTTCATTTCAGCACAATGGAGAAATGCAATATCACTTGATGTTATCACTTTCTATTTTTATAGAGGATAAAGCCTCCCAAGAAGCCAGTGTGGAGCACAGATACATTTCTTCCCAACACTGTTTACTGTATGCACCATTTATACACCACACGACACTGGAGCAAAATATCAAATAGTATTGTTTTGTTTTTGTTTCAGCTGTTTCAGATATGTCAAGATTTTAGAGTAAATCAAGCTTCAACGTTGGCACATTTACAGATCTATATTAAAAGACATTGATTCTAGTGGCGGAATCTGCTGAGGCAGATAAAAGATAAATAACTATATGGTAAAAACAAACATGTAGAATATATTACAAGGAGGAGGCAGTAGTCTACTTGTGATTGTGTGTGTATGTATATATATATATATATTTATATATATATATATATATATATATATATA
>CM044441.1:13912884-13929585 GCA_024363595.1 Xenopus borealis | reverse complement strand
CCCCCCCCCTTTAATACATACAGGGAGATATAACGAAGTACACACAGTTTATTGGAAATTAATTAAAATTCCCTAGCTCATGTTATTGTACTATCGGCATCATTGCAGGATTACTACTACTACTACCATCTTTTGGTTGTTAAATGAAAGGGTTTATTCTCCTTTATCTTTTGCCTTACTCTGGAAAAAATTATAATTACAAAATACATAAAAAGATTATTTTAAAGGGCAAGGAAAGTGTAAAATAGAATAAGGCTAGAAATGCTGTATTTTGTATACTAAACATAAACATGAACTTACTGCACCACAAGCCTAATCAAACAAATGATTTATGCTTTCAAAGTTGGCCACAGGGGGCTGTCATCTTGTAACTTTGTTATACATCTTTGCAAGACTAGACTACATACACATGCTCAGTGTGGTCTGGGCTTCTTAGGGATTGTCATAAATGATCAAAAAACAAACTGCTTGAGTTCTGCATGGCTGGTAAGTAAGGCGGTTGCTCCCCCTGCTGTTCATAAGTATGATTGTTTCCGTGCCAGAAGTTAGGGACCGTCTGACAATTCCTATCCACAGCACGAAATGAAGGGAGAAGTTCACTGCATACAGTCAGGTTTCTTATAAAAACGATACACATTTTTTAATTAAAGTATATTGGAGATTGATTAAAGTAAGTAAAAATGGGATTTTATTTCTGTGCCTTTCCTTGCCCTTTAATTTAGATGAGACAAGGATAAAATTTTGTTGCTCCTCTATCCAACACAAACGAGAACGACCCTGCTTACTTGTACCCAGTGGCATAAATCAAATGGGTTCATATTCCACAATGAGAAGGCCCTGAGGAAAAAGGGACCCTTATCTGTGCAGAAGAGTTGGTGGCCCCATGTATAGCCACTTGTCTTCCTATATCTGGTTCCTTAGCGGTGGAACAATAGTCTATTGAGAAGATGGTACTAGGGTCGTTCAAGGCAATGTCCCTGGTTTCGGTGAGAGAAGAGGACCTGTATATATTATAGGGGTTTACAACACTGAATTTTCAAAATATTTAATTCTATGAAAGTGCCATGCACTTAGAAGCTTTTACAAAATTCTAGGTACATTTTAGAAACATTGCGTTAACTATATCTCAGATTAAATACGTGTTCTGGTAATAGGTGGTAGAATTATACACCATCCTTTGCCTTTGCTTGGAGTCCTTCCCCTTATCTGTATTTGCTTCTCCTGTGAATGCCGAGAGGAGATGAATGTGATTGTAGTTTATTCTTTAATCCAGTGCAGCTCCCGGGGAAAAGTCTAGAGAGGAACCACTCGGAAAGTTGCTGCTGTTCTTTAAAGAGTCCTTTATCATTTGTCATCCCGTTGATGTGAAGGCTCTCATAGCTTCCTCCCATTGTGCTTTGTCTCCAGGGTCCATTTCTTCTTGTGACGCTTTTCTCAATGTCTTCCAAAGCAAAGGTCTGCGGCAAGAAGTCATTTGTCCCTGTGCCAGTTCACCGGAGGCTCTTACTGTAGCCATCAGGAGGTACTGTACAATGTGCGCTTAATGAGACCGACGCCTCGCATGGGTTCTAAATAATACCGCTCATCACAATATTTTTCACCTATTGCTAATCGCCCATGTTGAATTAATGGGCCTGGCTAGTTTTCCTCTTTACGGTTAGTTGCCTAAATTGACAATTAAGGAGAAAATGTGGTGCGTTTTTCAGTGTCATTGGCAACCTGCAGATTCTCCACTTACTGGGCAATTAAGGTCTCTCCTGACTCTTCCCGCTCTGCATTTCCAGCCTGCCCTTTTATATGCTGTTGACTATTTAATTTCCCCACTCTGGGAATATGAGGCTGGGGTGGAATACTCTGTTCTCTGTATGTAGTTTCATTTCCAAGATGAAAATGAAATGGGTTTCATGCTGAGCTTTCAAGCACACTCCCCACTAAAATGGCATTAACTGGTTAGCGCTAGGTGATACATCATTTCCTAATGTGTCTCTGCCCCCCATCTGCTGCTGTTAAAACATCTAGAAATGTTCAATTGTACATTAGCTAGGGAAGTGGTCTTGACGGCATTGTTCTGCAGGTCTGGATAAGACCTTTATATGACCTCTTAATCTATACTGTGAAAGATGGTGCAGCCCATGGTACATGGTTAAATATTACCACCAGCTGCTTATCCCACCCCAACTGTGTCCCAGCATGGAAATAATGGTCAGTTATTGTCTAGTACTTTTCAAAATTAGGTGGCAGCACCTTGTGGTGGGCACTTGGACTTGGGTTGGGCCCAATGGTCAACTTCTTGTGCAGGAGGCATTGGCAACAATCAGTCCTTCAGTATTTAATTCTGTGTGTGTAAACCCTTCATTATGGAAGCCTGTGTGTGTTTGTAACCTTCATCATGCTACCCTGTGTGTAAATCTTATAACACTGTTGTCTGTATGTGCAACCTTCATCATGCTAGCCAGTCTACAACCTTTACCATGCATGCTCATGCGTTTGTGTGTGTGTGTAATTTTCATCATTTTAGTCTACCTAATTTTGTAGTGATCCCTAACCAGTAGCTCGCGAGCAAGGTGATGCTCACTAACCCCTTGTATTTTGCTCACAGTGACCTCAAAGCAGGTGCTTATTTTTTAATTCCAGGCTTGGAGGCAGTACAAGGTGTACTGCCTCCAAGCCAAGAATTAAAAAATAAACCACCAGTCCACACAGTGGCTACCAGATACCCAACTACAGCCTTATTTTGCATTCCCTGGAACTATTTTCATAGTTGTTCCCAACTCCTTTTACATTTTCGGGTAAAAAAGGTTGGGGACCCTTGCTCATCTAGTTGTTTCATTATATGAATTTTGCTACCCTGTGTGTGTGTGTAACTTTCATCAGATTATCATGTTTCTACTTAATGTATCCTTCTGTTCATGCTATGCCCCCCTGAAGCCTTTCATTGAAAAAGTTAACCAGCTGTCATTGTTGAGCCCGTTCTCGCTTTAACCTTTAATTAAGACGTATGGCTGCAGAATGTTTTTGGTAACAAACCTCTTTGCAAAACACAAGTCAGCTTGTGTCATATGAACTGTTAGAAGAATGCAAATAATTATCCCTGAATGGAAATGCTAGGCATGCTGGCTAAAAATTACACAGCGGAACCTCCAGGGGACTGGAAAGATGCTGAATGTTTTTTTTTCTTTCTGTTCCAGCTGCATTTTCCTGGGCTATTTTAGTAACTAGATATTCTCTGCGTGTCATTGTACTTGCATTATCTTCCAATTTGCGGCTTAGAGTGAAGTGGGAATGTAGTAAGTCTGCTCACCCCAGAAAATCGCTCTGACATTTCAATGTGGCCAATCTTCCAAGGAAGGCAGCATAAATAAATAAATAAATATATATATATATATAAATATATATATATATATATATATTCGTTCACTGTGGTTTTATATATATATAGAGATATAGAGCTACCATAGACTACAGGAGGGGTTCCTAAACTTCTCCCCGCATTGGCCAATATCTTCTCTACCAACCATGGTTATAAAAAAAAACTCAAGTCATTCTGGAATATGGTTGGCTCTTGCAGAAGTTTGGAATGAGCTAAGATGAAGAAGTTGCATTGGTGCACTGGTCTCGGGAGTAATGCATCATCCATTAGTGGACAAAAGTTGGTTGAACGTGGAAGACAATTCTGTCCACTGATGTTATACATATGTCTTAAGCAGTGGTTGGGAGCTTTCAGTTCCTCCTATAGATGTCACAAAATTATTAAGGACACCCCCTTAACTCATAAGAAGGTTACAGGTGTATGAAAACATTACTAACAGTCATTCAGCCATAGTTCCATCAATATACAGAATACTCTATTTGTCGTTCATGCTAAGGTGCTAATATCAGGAGAAACATATTGTCATTCTCTCCAAATCTCATCCTCGTGGTCTTGAAGCCGAGCTCTCCGTCCAATCACTGATTCAGGCCTCCAACGTTCCAAACAAATAGTTGGGAAACCAGTGACCTAGAGTGTAAGTAGGTTTATTATGAAGCCAAATGTACAGAGGAGAACCCTATGGTTATATGTATATGACGAGTCTCATGTATCCAGCTCATAGTATACAGTATTTAGTAGAATTAAGTCAAAGGCAACTGGACTTTTAGAGTTTTCTTGAAAACTTTTCACCACTCATCCGAGTCGCTTCTTCAGTTCAACTGAAGTGGTAGGGAATTCCCTGGTATTTAAACCCTTGAGGGTAGTAAAAGAACCATTTTGATTGGATCTATGTGACTTTACTACCCTCAAGGGTTTAAATGGCAGGGAATTCCCTACCACTTCAGTTGTAATGATGAAGCTTCTCGGATGAGTGGTGAAACATTTTCAAGAAAACTTGCCTTTGACTTACTTCTACTAGATACTGTAATCCTGTGGTCAGGCTTATGGTGCATAAACCTAAACTTGTGTAATAAGTCATGGGATTGGTTTTAATTTTTTCTCTAAACCATCCCACTTGTGTAGATTGCTTATGTTCTCATGCTTTGATGAATGTGAATTTACTGTATTGGTCATTAATTGTTCTTTGTCATAGGCCAACTGATGACAGCAACCAGCCTCCAGGGAGGGGGGTTTTATCAATGCAAGGCCTCACCTATGGCGTCATTAGAGTGGACTCGGAAGAAAAGCTCTCTGTATTGACAGTGCAAGATGTTGGAACAGTGATGCCTGGTGGTAAGGAAATTAAAAATTTTTTTATATTATCAAGCTTGCACATAACTGGCCATGCATGGTCAAAAATGATTTTAGTGTACATTCTCAACCAAATGGTTAGGATACTAAAAATAAGAAAGAAAATATGAGTGCTTAGTCCTAATGGACATGCCATTGGAAGTGCCCTATACACGGGTCAATAAATTGCCGACTTGGTCAACTTTTATCAGTCCTTGTACAGCTGCCATTAGATTTAGGAATTCAACTTAGATATGTAGCAGCTATGTTTATATTTTACAAATTGGGTTGCCACGTTCATGCTTTAATACCAGCCATATATGAAATCCTCTTGCCTACAAGTCAAATTAGCAGTTAATTTAGTTGTATATTGCATGTGCCAGCAGTAAGTGGAATGCATCTGAATTATTTGCTAATTAGACATGTAGGATGTGGATTTAATATGTAGCTGATGTTAAGGGGATCTATTTGGCAACCCAATCTGCAACTTAGCTTAGCTGGTTAGTGTCAGGTGATACTGGGAAAGGAGGTATCTGGATACCTATAGCTTGTGTCCCCTGTATGAGGGCAAGGAGATCATGTTATTGCGATAGTAATGGTCATGTAAGGCCCCAGACCACAGATAAATATACAGTAGTCTATTTGCCATTCATGCTAAGGTGTTAGTATCAAGAAGAACATATAGTCATTCTCTCCAAATCTCATCCTAATGGTCTTCAAGCTGAGCTTCCCCCAACCATTGCTCCAGGCAACCTAACCCATAGATTGGAAACTAGTGGCCTACAGAGTAAGTAGATTTATCATTAGGCCAAGTTTACTGAGAACTCTACAGAGAAGAATCCTATGGTCATATGTCTACAAAGATTTTCATTTATCCAGATCATGATTTACATTACCTAGTAGAATATCTAGTGGACTTTTAGAGTCCACTATCAGGAGATATTGGGAATGGAGGTAGCTGGATACCTATAGCTTGTGTCCAGGAACGCTATCAGGGGGGGACAGGGGGGAGAAGTGTTTTGGTCTCAGGGCTGAAGGGGGGACCTGGAATGCTGCACTTTTCAAAGAACCGGTCCCCCCTTGACAGCTCTGAAGCCTTGCTTCACAAAGTCCTGAAGAGGCAGAATGCAGAGGTGCCAAACATATGAAGTACTGAAGCGACAGAAACACCTGAAGTCACGAAAGGAGCCGACACTGAAGTCCTGAAGCGGCGGAAAGCCCCAAAGTCACGATTTTTTATTTTAAAAATATTTTATGGGGCCCCCATTTTTTTTTTACTTGTAAGGGGGCCCTGGCACCAATGTTTTTTTGAAAAATAATTTTTGGGGCCCCAATTTTTTTTTACTTTTAACTGGCTCCAATGTTTTTTTTCTTTTTTACTTATAAGGGGGCCCTGACCATCAATATGTGTGTGGGGGGGTATTTTTTAGTGCTGATCTGTGTTTGGTCTTATTTTGGGTAGGTGGGAAAACTTGGTTGCCAGGGTGGGCTCGGCCCGGGGGGCCCCACAAAAATTTTGTTGTATGGGGCCCCGTGATTTCTAATGGTGGCCCTGCTTGTGTCCCCTGCATGAGGGCAAGATCATGTTATTGAGACAGTAATGGTCATGTAAGGCCACAGAGCATAAACATCACATATGAGCTAACCGCATTGTTTAGCAAAAGAGATGGAGAAAGATGAGTTTACACAACATTGGTAACAGCTGCTCTCTGCTCCAAGCCCACAGCCGCCTTCATTTCCCCCCTGTAAATTAGCCCTCTAGGAAAATCGACATAACTCTCTACTATGCTGGAGCATTTCATAATTGTGTATCTGACTATTAATATACACAATGCAGGAAAATCTGTTCCTGACTAATTTGGTGCAGGTAATCAGAAACCTTCCTTAATTATGAATTGCAAACGAGGTAACTATTTCTGCACGATTATTAATTATCCACATCATTGCGGTGGCAATGTTTCCATATGAGTTGAGGTAAATCAACTATTATTTCCCCCCCAAAGGAATACATATCATTTTCCACTTTACCGAATATTCGTTTTTTAGCTATTGTAACATGCATGGCATTCTTAAGCTTCTATTTTGCTGCATTTTTTTTAAAAAAAATTGTAATGAAATTGAGCTGCAGACGCAATACAGGTATTTTAAGATTAACAAAGACTAACTAGGACTTTCAACTAACCCTCCATTGTATTATGGATACAGAGAGGAATCTGCAACATGGGACCTGGAAGTAGTTTTAGCCAAAGTCATGCTTTTTCTGTTGTTACAAACAGAAATAATGAAGGGGAGCAATGTATGTACTGAACCCTGATGTATTATATATCTAGTAGAAGTAAATCTAGAGCAGCTGGACTTGCTGATTAATCAATGAAGATGTTTCACTAGTCATCCGATAGTCTCTTCCAATAATCCAATCACAATCGTGCATTGTGGCTATCCAAAGAGGTTACACTGCACAATTGTGATTGGATTATTGGAAGAGTTTATATCGTAACCAAAATTTTGTGAAATGGCAAAAATTCTCTAAAATGAATTGATGTCATATTTTTTTTTGTTGCGTGATGCGTTGTGGCAATTTTTTTTTTTTGATGCAAGAATTTTTGCAGTGAAACTCTGAGAAATATTTTGCTCATCACTATAACCTGTATGCCAAGGATTTCCCTTACTAGTCAGTTGAACTGAAGAAGTTGAAGAAGCTGCTCGGATGAGTAGTGAAAGTCTTCAATGATCACTCAGCAAGTCCAGTTGTTTTAGAATTTCTTATATTAGATATGCCATGACCTGGAGGAATGAAAACCTACATAGACCTAATGTATGATGTAAACAGCCTAAGACTACAGAGATAGGGGATGGAGGTCCTGAATTTATTTTAGTTTTGATATTTATTTTCTTCTCCACAATGATTTTGTTCTTTACCTCTTTGGAACTCATCTTCTCAGCCTTTCCAAAGTGGATGACCTAGAAAGGTCAGTTGCAGAATCATTTTCACGGAGATAACGGCCAATCAGCATGGGAACATCAGTCATTTTCTTCTTGGGCTCCACTACTTCCCAACCAACTGAAACTGTCAACATCTCTGATGGACAGTTTAGCATGTTGGAAGACATCATTACACGAACATAAATAAAAAGGGGACCACAATTTAAACAAAATCTTTCAGTATATAATTTAAGGCTATGCGATAGGTTAATGAAGTTGAAGTAATGTAATTGTTTCCCCTTTGGGGCCCACTACTCCTTCCTATGTTATCCTTTTAGTCTTGTTTATAGTTGAGGATTAGGACTTCCCTAACCTACATTTTTCCTCTCTATAGCTATTATGTGTGCAGTGAAGCCAGATGGGATTCCACAGCTGTGTCGGACGGATGAAATAGGAGAACTTTGCGTCTGTGCTCTTGCTACGGGTACATCCTATTATGGCCTCTCCGGCATGACCAAGAACACATTTGAGGTAAGTTGACAGAAGGACACCACAGACAATCATAAACAAGTATAAAACTGGGTAAAGAGAATGTTCTTGGGCAGGAAGTTCCAGAGGAGCTTGTTATTGTAAGTGCAATGTGGCCTAATCTGAATAGAAGAGGGTGCATTCCTTAGGGCGCCAGCTGGTTATAATACAAACACAGGTTTACACAGGTTACATACATTACGGTACTGTTGCTGTTATACATTGTCAAATGTACTGCAAAAGGCCTCCACTTATTGCCTTAGGATGCTAATAAACAGATTTTGTCTATAATTTTGTTTTAGATTTAGGGTGGATATGTCCAACAAGAACATTAAACCGATACCATTGCTTTACAATAAATGACATTTTGGGCTGGTTTGGTGTTGACAGTAAAGCATGTCTCTCCATGTATTGCCTTTTGGGGAGTATCATGAAACAACATGTTGTTTAGAAATAGATAGCAGGGTAAGTGGCATGTAGTGAAGCTGACTCTACTATGTGTGTGTAATTAGAAAATCAGACTGTAAGCTCCCCTTGGGTGGGGACATATATACATAAGTATATTTATGAACTAGTGATCACCTCCTGGATGAACCATTGGAAAATATCATGTAAAGATATGCATTTTTATTTGAGATTGTTACCATTTTTGGTTTGAAATAGGATTGATTCATACAGAAGGGGATGGCTAGTACTGCTACTAGGATAGAAATGGTGCAGGACCTCGTACGCCCTGCCCAATGAGCAGCTCAGAGATGCCTGGTGCTCACAGTTGGAGACTCGGACACCTCACAATAGTAGTCCAGAAGAAAAACACAATATCACACAGGTCTGCAGGAACAGTTCAAGTGTTTATTGCGGAATGCAGTGCAACGTTTCACGGCAACCCCCTTTTTCAAGCATGGTTGACAAAAGGGTTTGCCCCGAAACGTTGCACTGCATTTCTCAATAAACACTTGAAGTGTTCCTTCAGACCTGCGTGCCATTGGGTTTTTCTTCTAGTACTCCTACAAACCCTAAATAGGTATGCAGCATGTGCCCACCACCCTAACTTCTACCTTCCTTGTTACCCTCCACCCAACTAACACTGGACTGAGGCGTATGGAATAGGACTGATACAGAAGAGTGGATAATGGACAAAGTCCCCAACTTTTTTTTTTTACTAAGTTAGATCTTGCAACTGTAAAGTCTGAACATCCCTGATAGTATAGAGCAGATACGTACACCCACACTTGACCCCCACAATACAGACTATATTTACAGAGCAGTCCTACACAGTCCACTAGCTCTCCCATTTACATTATGCAAATTCACTTTTTTATTTTGGAAAAACATAGAAATACGGCTGGGAATAAATAATTTATGTAAAAGATAGTAAAGAATGAATGCTTCAGAAAGGAGAAAATAAGACCAAAAGTGCCTACCAGGCCCTGCTGGCCAGTCCAACCCTGGGTAGAGAAGTTATTGACGCCTTACAGAGATTAATAAAGTATAGTAGAAGTTGTAGAGTTATGTGCATAGAACAAAAGTCCATTGACCTTCATCTGTTATGGTAACTATATTTTTAGACATTTGTAGTAGGAGCTACATTATCCTATGCATTCAATAAAAGTCACAGAGAGGTCTAATGTTTTTGCCTAAATCTCTTTTCTCCATAAAAAGGTTTTCCCAATGATGAGCTCAGGAGCACCAATCAGTGAATATCCATTTGTACGGACAGGCCTTCTGGGATTTATAGGACCAGCTGGGTTGGTCTTTGTTGTGGGGAAAATGGACGGTCTAATGGTTGTCAGCGGACGACGGCATAATGCTGATGACATTGTAGCAACCGCCTTGGCTGTGGAACCCATGAAATTTGTTTACAGAGGAAGGTATGTTCTGATTGGAAACGTTGAAAGGCCATTTTTGGTGCTTTTTTTTTTTACCATACTGAAGTTATTATACAATTAAATATAACTATATTATTGAAAAGATATAAATTAAAATTAAAAGTCTATAAATCAATTACATGTAGTTTGTGTTCAGCAATTAATTTCAGTTTTCTTTACCTTTATAAAGCTTGTATGAAGGTACTACTGGCTCAGCTTGCAGTTTTAGCCATGCTCTTGCTGTAGCCTGGCCACAAGCTCCATATTACCTCTTACATGGCTCCTATGGTGTTTTTAATCCCATTACAAGTAGGCAGAAGAGGATTTGGCTTGCCATGAGTTGTGGCATGACATCATTGGGGGCAAAACCAACTGAACTGTTCATAAGTGGCATAAATGTCACTTTCAGTAAGTCTGTAAGGGATATAGAAAAGGCGATTATTGCTGACACTCACACTTACAGAGTTGAGCCCATTGTTCTGCTGAGAGCAAGCCGCTGTCAGTCAGAGCTGACTAATAGAAGATTGCTAGGCTTTGAACGGATCAGTTGCCATGGCAACCATGTGTACTACCGACACCTAAAATGCTACTCACAGATGGTAAAATGAGAAAGTATTTTTATTGCAGTGCATTTAATTAGATATAAATATTGATGCATTCAAATATTTAAACACAATCAGCCCAGGAGAGAAATATGCATGCTTTACTTCCACTTCACAATAGAGGTCGGAATACTTTGTACTTTCACATTGCAAGTCCTAGTTACGTTATGTACACAACTCTAATCTGGTTTCATTTCTTTAATAGTTCTATGAATAAACTGGGTCTCAAATACAGGTACAAGCCCTATCCACACCTGAGGTTTACCGATTTAACACAAATGTACTTGTCTTCTGAATACAATTACAAGGGAGGAGGCAGTAGAGTCTCATGCCTTGGGTGTAGAAGGTGCAATGGGAGGGAGAGAAAGTATAGAGCAGCGGGGGCCTTGCAGGCTGACCAACCAGGGGGAAGGGGGTGATTGCATGTTGGTCATGTGTGCAGGAAGTGGGAGCCGAGCAGGTAAGGTGACACTTCAAGTAGGATTCTTGCCTTGGACGCCAATACTACTTGGCCCAAGTCAATGTCCCCACCATCTTATGTGTACTTCAGAATGTTTTTTAAGTATATTACTGCCAACTTTCTTTTTACCTCTTTTGGTACAAAGCCGTACAGTCTCTCTGCATGGGGTTCCTCACAAAATGCAGTGGATTATTGGTCAATCTAATTAGATACTTCGGATTTTTTAGACTTTCTTAGACCTTCTTCGCAATATGGTGGGGGCATTCTTTTTAGCAATATTGAACTAGAGCCTTCTAATTGTCTAGACTTTCTTAGACCTTTTTGCAAATAGTGGGCATTCTTTTTAGTAATATGGAAATAGATCTTTCTAATTGTGTAGACTTTCTTAGACCTTCTTGGGAATATGGGGGGGGAGGCATTCTTTTTAGCAATATTGAACTAGATTCTTCTAATTGTCTAGACTTTCTTAGACCTTCTTGGGAATATCATCTGTTCCTTCAACTCCCAGTGGAGTATAGGGCATTCGTGATCTATTTTTTGCTATTCTCTTGATCTCATTCCATGTTTTTCCCATCTTTATAATTTTTTCTTCCACTGATCTTCTCCATGTTTTTCGAGGCCGTCCCCTTCTTCTTGATCCCTGTGGATTCCATTCTAGGGCTCTTCTTTCTAAAGATTCCTTGCCTTTCCCGAGTGTGTGGCCTATCCAACCCCACTTCTTTTTCCTTAACTGAATTTCTTTTGGTAGCTAAGTAGTTTTTTTCCACAGTTCTTCATTTGTCACTTTCTCTGGCCATTTTTTACTCATAAGTCTCTGCAGGCATCTGTTTACAAAAAAAAAAATCTGGATTTTTGTGGTAATAGGTTGTCTAAGTTTCACTTGCATATAAAAGGACTGCTTTCACATTAGTATTAAAAATGCGAACTTTGGTTCTTTTTGAGATGTTTTTATTTCTCCATATAGGGTACAACTGGATAAATGCTCCATTTGCTTTTTTTTCTTGGGAATATGGGGGGGGGGGGGCACTTATTTTTAGCCATATCAAACTAGATCCTTTTACTTGTCTAGACCATCTTAGACCTTCCTGCTAATATGGGGGATGAGGTATTCTTTTTTAGATATATTGAACTAGGTACTTCTAATTGTCTACACTTTCTTAGACTGTCTTCAAAATATGGGGGGGGGACATTATTTTTAGCTTTTTTGAACTACATATTTTTAATATCTAGACTTTCTTAGACATTCTTTGGCATATAGGGGGTGGGGGGCTCTATATATTCCACTCCAATAGCCCTAACCTCACTGTGGCCTTGCCTAGAGTAATGTGGCCTAATGCATCTGCATAGTAGGAAGGATTAAGCCTCTTTCAGGAGAAGTTATGGAAGTCCTTTAAGAGGCAAGTGGTGATGAGTGAGTCATTTACTGAGATTTAATTATAGGCCGATGGAGTTCTAGCAAGAAATTGCATCTATAGTTGCCATTATTAAATTCATTCACTTGTGCAACTCATCCAGCCAGTTGATTGATTGCCAGCTGAGATCAGGATATATTTTTCCTACCTTGAAGTTAAACCCTTTGTGCCCCAGCACAGTGTATATTTGAGTTTGGACAGTTTTTTTTAGTCCTATATTGAACAAAGTAGAGGAGTGGCTAAAGAACATCATCCTATTTTTCCTGGCTGGAGTCTTGATCGATCATAAATTAATTAATAAAACCTATATTATATAGGGTGAGTCTGGTATGGACAGTCTGTCCAATAATAAAGGGAATCATATGGGGTTGAGGGTGCCTGCCTCTTTATTGCACATGCAGATACAGTATATGGAGGACTGTTATAGACAAGCTCTTGCCAGCCTTGGTAAATTAAATATTCATGTCAGCAAATACATTGCGCTTTATAGGGCATTGGATATAAATATTATGAGACCTAGAAAGTGTAAGTGACCTGAGAATGTGCTGCCGCTGTTGGTGTAATTATCCTAGCAATGGTACATCTGTAAATTTAATTACATTGGCTTCAGTATAAAAAATAGAACAGTTTAAAGGGATGTCATGCATAAAAGTGATATCAGCCAGACACCTTCAATGAAAGCCTCAAATTAATTTCAGGGCTCAGTTTTTCATTATATATTAACCGTCCCTAGAAACTAAATGTGACTTGGGCAACCAAGCAAGGCAAAGGAGAGAGCTGAGGTGCTGATGAGTCCCATATGTTTTCTCCCAGTTGTAGGACTACTAAATACTAACACAGGTCAAAGCGTTGTGTGTTTCCTTTAGTGCTGCTCCAGCAGAATTCTGCACTGAAATCTGTTTTTCAAAACAGCAATTTTTTTTTTTATATTTAATTTTTAAATCTGACATTGGACTAGACATATTGTCAGTTTCCCAGTTGCCCCCCAGTCATGTCACTGATGCTCTGATAAACTTCAGTCAATCTTTACTGCTGTACTGCAAGTTGGAGTGATATCACCCCCTCCCACCCCCCAGAAGGCAGCCCCCTAACACAAGATAACAGCTGCCTGGTAGATCTAAGAACAGCACTCAATAGTAAAATCCAGGTCCCACTGCAACTCATTCAGTTACATTGAGTAGGAGAAACAACAGCCTGCCAGAAGGCAGTTCCATACTAAAGTGCTGGCTCTTTCTGAAAGCACATGACCAGGCAAAATGACCTGAAATGGAGCCTACACACTACAACTTGTTGGGTTAGGAATGCCATTTTATACTGTAGAGTGAATTATTTGCAGTGTTAACAGTGCACTTTAGAAATAAAAACTTCATAAAAATCATGACAGAATCCTGGTTGTAGATACACATTGTCTCACGTTAATGTCAATTGGGTCACCATGATGCAAATATCTCTATTGAGCACCCAGTGGAACTACAGTCATTGATTTAGTGTGCCACCTTCTGCTGTGCTGTGGTCATGGATAGATCCTTCTCTGTGGTTCCAAAGCTGCCCCAGTTTTATTAGATATTGGTGGGACAACTCCATCATCAAGCAGTATTTCTGACCCAACGGTCGAACTTGGCCAAGACCTGCGCATGTTACTAACCAATATCATTTGCCTTCTGCAGGATAGCAGTGTTTTCTGTGAATGTGCTACATGATGAGCGAATCGTTATTGTGGCAGAGCAGAGACCTGATTCCACAGAGGAAGACAGTTTCCAGTGGATGAGCAGAGTTCTTCAGGTAAATGGTCCTTCTTTTGTCAAGCTCCAGTAAATGTGGGTATTTTTGTGGCGTGTCAGTGGTATATTCTAGCAAATACTTGCTGTATATAATTAAGCCCTTTCATGCAGACAAGTTTAAAACTCACATCTATCAAGTTCAACCTTGTGCTCAAGTTAAACCCTTGAATTCCTTCCTTGCCCCAAAGGGACAAACATAAAAGTCCCTTGGAATAGTGCTAACCAACCCTTTCTTCAAACGTAATCTAATATATCTGCCTGTACAACCGTTTCAGGGAGAGCATTCTTGAGAAATGGTTTATGATATAGCACAGTTGCCCTTGGGATGGGCCACATGTTGGGTATCAATATAAACATTACTGTGCATTTTTGGGGGGCATGATTTATTGATCCATGACAAAATGATAGTTTATATAGTTGCTTATTTATTGTTTTTGTTTGTCATCAGGCTATTGACGGTATACACCAAGTAGGGGTGTACTGTTTAGCATTGGTACCAGCAAACACACTCCCCAAAACCCCTTTAGGTGGCATTCACCTATCAGAGACCAAGCAACTGTTTCTTGAGGGATCACTTCATCCATGTAACGTGCTGATGTGTCCACACACGTGTGTAACAAACTTGCCTAAGCCAAGGCAAAAGCAGCCAGGTAAGAATAGGACACTCTCTAACATTTTCAATAGGTTCCTGTTGATTGTTTCCAGACTAAGGGTGCTATAGTGAAATGTTTTAGTGCTGAACTGCTCGTTTCTCTTACACCCTGGGGCATTAGCTTCACTTCACTGGAACATTAAGCAAGAATTAATCTAGGGCTACATCTTCTTCATTGTCAGTGGTTCCGATAGTGGCATCAGTCTATCAAACAGAGCAGCCAGTGTAATCCATGAAAATAATATGACTTGATTGATT
The DNA here is from genome assembly GCA_024363595.1 of Xenopus borealis. Taxonomy (NCBI): domain Eukaryota; kingdom Metazoa; phylum Chordata; class Amphibia; order Anura; family Pipidae; genus Xenopus; species Xenopus borealis. The sequence continues at coordinate 13,914,403 of CM044441.1, read as the reverse complement.
CATTCTTCTTTCTCTTGAATAGAAATTGGCCCTGCCTCTGTGATGGTGGGGAACCTGGTCTCTGGGAAAAGAATTGCACAAGCTAGTGGACGGGATCTTGGGCAAATAGAAGATAATGATCAGGCCAGAAAGGTAAAAATATTTAGCTTAAAGGGAATTTTAAACAAAATCAATCTAGAAAGTGTTTATAATAAAAATAAATAGGCTTGACAGTATGAGGACATGGGTCTATTAATTGCACAGAGCATAAGTTTGCTGCGTATTTGTGGAAGTGGAAGCACTTTGCATTGTCATTTGCTTTCATTGTTCTACAGTAGAAAATTCAATGCCATAGCAAGACTATGGTAACAGGGTGGCAACATGGCCAAAAATATTAGGCTCTATGCCAATGTCACATCAAAGGGACAGCAATAACAGGTATAGGAAGGCTGAAATGGTTTCAACCCTAATGGCAGTGCAGATGGGGCATACTTACAAAGGCTCCAGGCGAAAGTACTAGAATTGGAGGACTAAGGAGCTTAATGAGCCTACCCCATCCTGCCCTTCCATTCTGCATTCTTGGAAACAAGGGAAGAATGACATAGTGATGTCTATGAAGGTTCTCATTCATCCAGGTTGTGGTATAGAGCTTTGAGTAACTCAACTCCAGATATGTCTCCATGATAATGTTTTCCATGTATGAGTGAAGGAGTGGTGAATGAATGTTATAGCGATTTATGTTAACGGATCCGCAGTCGGGGAAATGCCCCTTTCTTTATTTCATCACACCACCAGTATGAAATTGATATTGGTGGTGTGATGAAATAAAGAAATGGACATTTCCCCGACTGCAGAACAATTGTGTGTGAGCGGATCCATTAACATAAATCGCTGTTGCTGTGGGACCTTGCTGGGTCAACTCATGACCAGCACCACCACTGCAGTTTAAGTGAAGGGCAGGAGTGCAGTGGATTTTAAACACAACTTCGAATGAATGTTACACCACAAAGGAAGGGGGGTGTTAAACTCAAAGAGCCTGAATACAGCTGTGCTTACAGGAAGGGAAAATCTGATTTATTCAGAGGAACACTACTTCCATGTGAGTGGTCTCCACAGCAGCATATAATGTCCTTTCTACACCCTGTTGTAGTTGTTTCTAGTTGATGTGTCCCAATTAGGCCACTTAACTAGAGGTTCCTCTCAGGAGCTGTTTAGCATACTGGAACTGGAATATCCATCAACCGCGATCTTCTCTACCACTGACAGGGAAACGACTCAGAGAAAGATCAAATCTGATCATTATTTCTGCAGGCACATAGGCTAGCTGAGGAAGGTGAGAAGATGTAGCTAATAGTTACATAGTTAAATTGAGTTGAAAAAAGGCAAAGTTCATCAAGTTCAACCCCTCCAAATGAAAACCCAGCATACACACACACACACACACATACACATCTCCACTCTTTCACACAAACCATCTATACCCATATCTATACTAACTGTAGAGTTTAGTATAAAAATAGCCTTTGATATTATGTCTGTC
>CM044441.1:13892495-13910688 GCA_024363595.1 Xenopus borealis | reverse complement strand
CCCTGGTTTATATTTTTGGCATTCAGGACCAAGTAAAGTTTAATTCTGGGTATTTCACTGGCAGTACAGCCAGGCAAAGCTAAAATGACACATGGGTAAAGTTTAGTAAGGGTTTCCTGCTGTGGATTATATATATTTAGATCATGCTAAATTATAATAGAACAATAAATGTAAGAGCCAGCAGCCCAGCCCGTAACTGTGACAAGTTAATGGTTTCTGGAGAGAACTCCCGCAGACGTCTGTGCATCAGTCAAATGCTTAAATGGAATGTTTTATCGGAGAAACTACCTTTCTAATGACTTAGATTCATAGATTCATTTCATGGGCTTGAGTGTTAATCCCTTTTAATATACCCCATGCAGGTTTTGCACTAGCACTGATGTTCTGATCTTGGTGCTTCATCTAAACAAGCAGTTAGTCTAGTATATAGGAATACCTTTGTTGCTTTAGCTTTATCTAATCTACAGGTTATGAGAAACCTATGCCCCCCCTTGAGGGTCAACGTTTGGTCAGGGCCCCTTTAGACCATGAAAATATTGCATATAGAGGAAAACATTGGTGCATCAGCCATACCTATGAGAATGTCCAGGAAAGCTAATATGTTTTCACCCGAAATATCAACCTAGTTGACCTTAATGCTGGATTACAGGTGTAACTAGGAGAACAAACAAACTCTGAAGAGTTACAAAGTTCCATTGTGATTGGATTAGTGGAAAAGTTTATATGCCAAGGACTTCCCATACCAGTCAGTTGTACTGAAGATGATCGGAGTAGTGAAAAGTCTTCAATGATTACTCAGCAAGTCCAGTTGTTTTAGAATTACTTATATTAGATATACCATGACCTGCATGAATGAAAATCTTCATAGTCATAGGAGAACAAATAGGCTTTCTCCCTCCTAATCCCACCTTAACTAGCCTTCAAGCTTCATTCCATCCTGTCACTGTTCCAAAAAACTCCCAAGATGTCCAGCCCCACATTTTGGCAACCAGAGGCCTACAACATCAGACCAAACTGAGCACAGGGTCACACCCGTATTAAAGGCAACAACCAGATCTTCATTCATGTACCTACCATTTATTACATGCTGGGGTCTTCTCTGCACAGCGGGTCAGTTATAGGACATACATTAATGGATTTATTTAGGACTTAGGGTCTATGCCAATGTATTTAGTACCCATGATGGCCAAAGTGTAGAAAGAAGCCATAAAATAAAAAAAGCTGTCAGGATGAACTCAGAGACTGGACATACAGGCAAGCAAGAGGCAGAGAAGAACCAGAAAAGACAGTGCGGGATTTATATAGTAAGCTAGGCAACGTTTCCTCAAGTCTATTAAATGCATTCATTATTTTAATTACATTAGAACAGGGAAAGCTAACTGTCTGTTATTAATAAATGAAAGCTTGGCCACTTTAATTCTTAATCCCCATATGTCAATTTCTTCCAAAGAACTGTCAAAATAATAAGCCATTATTAATAGATTTGTAGCTTTAAGTCTAATCATCTGTTCGTGTTGCATGACTTGGGCTTAGGTCAAGTGGAGTTAGGTCTATCCGATATATTTTTGGCAATGAGTCTGAGTGAGTCAGTTTTGTGCAGTGGAAAACAGCGAAGAGATGATTCCAGACAACCTTGCTACATGGGCCAAGTACATATTAGCATATCAGTGCTTGTCATATTCAGCAGCGACACTGAGCAGCAACCTTAGCTTAGTGAAATCAAGATAATGACACGAGGATATTGATAGAGCACAGAATAAAAAGCTGGCTCTTTCTCGTGTATTGTTTGTCTGAAATATAATGGAACTTGGAAAAGGTTTGCATATGAATAGCACTGTGTGCAAAGAGTAATTCCCAAGGGCGTCTGTCTCCTAAAATACTGTACATCTGTCTTGGGAAGGTAGACAGACCTGCTCATTAGAGTGCAGAATCTAAGGAATGAGCAAAGTGAGAAATGAATCCTAGGCTGGATAAGGGTAAGCTTCTCTGTGGTTTGAAAGACTGTTGAAAGGAAGAGGGATCTGGAGAAAACTTGGAGCATGGGAGGGAATACCAGAAAAGGGGTTCAGTTCTACAAAAGTCTTGAATGTCTGTAGGTCAAAATATAATATTTGGGTTGTTGAGAAGCAGAACAGTACAATAAGCAGTTTGGTGTGTACTTGGAGATCGATTCAGAGATTTAGAGGGGGCCAGGGTGGTCAACTGCTTTGAATGTCAGGGTTATTGGTCTAAAAGGAAACATAATCCAAAATAGGTAATGGCATTGCAGAAGAAAAGCAGTTGGTGGAGTGTATGAGACTGACTCCTATATATACTATGGACTGGAGTGGTGGAAACCTCTTTTTTAAACAATGTTCTACTCTGGTCTAGACTGAGAATCAAAATAGACCCTAGCATTCAGGTTCACAGAGGTCCAAACAGCCCCTATCAGCTCACTAGCTCACTTAATAGTGACTATCGGTGGTCAGTTACAGCAGCTGTTTGCTGGCATTTGACAAAACTCTCAGATTGCCAATCTGGGCCTGGTTCTAAATCGCGGTTCCTTCTTTCCTGATAATACAGCCTGGAAGTAACCAGTCAGTTCAAGAACCAAGATTGTTTTGGAGACTGGCCTTCTAAAAATGTATGGAATGAGACAAATTAAGCATTCAGTTTTGCGTTTCATTAAATGTGGGCACTTTGTGCAAGATTCCTTAAATGTTTAGTTATTTGCCAAATCAAAACCTTAATTTTATGGGACATTAAATCTCAAGATGACGGAAGGCAAATTCTTCTCACATATCATACTGCTTTGTCAGTTGAACAAGTTTAAGGCTCAGATTCGCTTTACCACTTGGCTGAATATTTGGTGGAGCATTCAAAAAAAATCCAAAAATTATTGAATCAGGTCTTTCATTGTAAATGTAATTAACCATACACAAAGATGGGCTTCTTGGCATCTTTCTCAACATTCAGTAATGGCAACACAGTGTTAACACAGTAGCTTTGTGCCACCTGACTATTTGCCTATAAGAATTGTGCAAGTATGGGATCAATTTACTGTTCTGTGTATGTTCTTTACCCTCACGGCTAAGAGCATTTTTTTCTGTTGCTTTCACCACTTACAAATGGAGGTGTTACGTCAGGTGAGCCATTTCTATATATCTCTCTAGGATATAATGAGAATATAGTAACAGCCACTTGATATCAGAGCACAACATGTTCTGTTCTCACATCTTTATGAATATATTAATTGTTCTCTCCATTTTCTCTTTACGATAAGTTCCTGTTCCTGTCTGAGGTTCTGCAGTGGCGAGCGCAAACCACACCTGACCATGTGCTTTATACACTACTAAATTCAAGGGTAAGTCATTGCATTCATTGCTAACAACAACCATGTTGTCTTCTGGATGGCAGTTGTGGACAACATGACTTGTTCCACTGGACTTAGGATGTATAAAGCATTACTCGAACACAGATTTCTAGTCTAACCCAGAACCCTAATGCATTTCTGGGATGATAAGGACTTGTCACTTTTTGTTGTAACAACATATAGTTCCCAATTTAGGTTTAGCCTAAAAACAGATAGTAAAAGTGGCCATACATGGGAAGATTTAAGCTGCAGATTTGAGTCCTTTAGACCAAGTCAGAATCTTGTCTGCCCAACCTCTGAAGGTGCTACTGGACTGATATCTGGCCAAAAATGACCCAGGTGTTGATTGGGCAGGTTTGATTTTCTTGTTGGATCGAGGACCACATCAGCTCATTGGTGCAGTCCTTCCCTGACAGCCCCTATTCTGGTTGTTGTAATCCAATCGTTTGGTCCTTTGGTGGGCATATCATGGGAAAGATACACTTCTCTGGTGGCCTTGCAGAACAAGCAAATCTTATAATGGATGGCCACCTCTAAACAATTACACCATTATTATCTATTTTAGAGTTGTTTAATGCTATGGGGCGAATACTACTTTTAGAGGTGTTTAATGCAATGGGGCAAATACATGTTTCTGCAAATGTATGTCCCCTTTAAGTTCAAAATGATTGAGGTAGAGTAGGAGGATGGGTTACTGTCTTAAATGCTGGGACACCAATTTGAAATGTAAAAAAATACATGAAATCAGTTGACCTACTCTAACTTGGTGGATGAGATGAGGAAACGGCAACATGACTATGATGAATCCTTTTTATCTACAGGGAACAATAGCCAACTCTCTAACATGTAGCCAGCTGCATAAGCGAGCAGAGAAGATCGCGGTCATGCTTATGGAAAGGGGGCATTTACAGGACGGAGACCACGTGGCTCTGGTTTATCCTCCAGGTAAGCAAGCTTTTACACAGCAGCTTCTTGGTGACTGCCAACTCATAGAACTGAGACAGTCAAATATAAGGCTACACCTCCCAGTGAAATAGTGTGTATTGGCACACCATGACTAGCAGAAGGGTTCTTGCTGACATGCTCCATCCTGACTGGGTGCTGATTTTCTGATCTGTCTCTCATGCAGGAATAGACCTGATTGCAGCATTTTACGGCTGTCTGTATGCCGGCTGTGTGCCAATAACTGTTCGACCCCCACATCCGCAAAATATAGCAACTACGTTACCCACAGTGAAGATGATCGTAGAGGTAAGGGGGAAGAAGACCATTATTAAGCCATTATACTCTGGGAGAAGGAGGGTCTGTGCATTTCTAGGGAAGTCCAACTTCTGTTTTTTATGCTATTAGCATTTATTTTTTTATCTGTGAATCGGACTATAATGAAGTCAAGTCAGATCTATCTTTCTCAGCATTTGTGAGCCAACTTTAGTGACCAAACCATTAGTACTCTACAACTAGAGGCTCTGCCATTATAATGCACTTCTTCAAGAAGTTTAGGAGTCATTAACCAGTCCCCTGAGCACAAGTGTAAAAGCATTAAGGGGTGCAAGAGCACACCTGTTAGTACTCATCTATGGAGTGTTGATCAAAGAGAAGCGCCAGGAGGTGCACCCAAAGCCTTGTCTTTAATGTCTGCCCTAGAGCCAGTGGCACAGACCGGGCACAAATGTGGGCTGACTATCCTGCCTCTCCGTACCTTGCATGTCTGTATTACACACATGGTCTGGGACTAGTAAAGGGCAAGAGGGAAGACATGACTCCCTCCGTCCACCTCTTTTGAACTGAGATTTACCTAACAAATGCAGCAGTCAATTTTAGGCACAGTCCACAAATCTTTGCACTCCAAGACGGAGCACAGAGGCCTGAGGCTATTTGCACAATGCCCTGGAAAAGTGCAAAAGAATGACAGATTGTGAATAAGTCATTGTAAATATGACCCCTAATATCTCATGTTCAACCAACTGATCTAAATGATCTGCTTAAATAAAGCATTTAGGACTCACCAGAGAACCTAAGGTACTTTTTTACAACAATTATATGTAGACAGCACTTAATGTAATCGACTTGTGGTAGAAATAAGAATGGTCCTTGACTGGGACACACTAGGGCTTGGGCCCACTGGAAGATCCTCTATGACAACTTTCAAACAAAACTTCCAGTAAAATCCACTATGCAGTTTTGAAAGTTCTTTGGGTATTTTTCCATGTTTGTTCCAAATTGTTTTCTGCTGCTACGGCACATTGGTTTGAAATTAACACGCCAGCAGAAAGAGAACTTTTGATATTTAAAGGCCACTGGGCAGAGCTCACCATCTGAGACCTTGGGCATTGCTATCAGTTCAGAAGGCCGCCAAGAGGGATGTATTGTTACAGACAGGTTTAGCTGCTGCTGTGTCAGTACTTTAAGGAATGGACGGCATTGTATTGAAGCTCTTTACTGTGAAAGCAGTAATTCTCTTTTACCAGCCGCTCATTGGTGCGGTGCATTAAATAATTTAATATCTGAACAAACAGTTTTGATGCATTATCAAGCAGGAAATGTTAATAATACCCAATGAGTGTTGGTTTAAACGTACAATAAGAGAGGGATTCAGATTTCTTTGTTCTTTCTTGCAAAACAGCCTATTAGTTCTAATTACAGGCATTTTAATCTGTATTTCAAATTACTTTCACTTTTCTCCCAGTTGGATTAAGTGTGCAGAATAAATCTCATGTTTTTTAAGGGGAACATCAGTTAAGAGACTGGCTCCTAATTGATGCTTAATTATAAATCAGACACGGCCAATATTAAGGAGCTCCCTCCCAAAATAATAATAATGTCTCTGCCCTTTGTGTTACATAAGGATATTCCGTGTATTTCATGTTTGAAGTCTTTGCGTGTGTTTCTAGAAAGATGTTGTTAATTAGTGGGTAATTAGTGTTAAGTTCTTGTATTCACGCTCTTATCATATTGTAAAGCCTTATTTAAACATCAAGCAGCTTGTTGTATTACACAGTAAATGTTCTAATGGTGTACAGCCCCACAGGCTGCTTGTGACTGATCCAGTCCCCATAGGTTTCAGCCTGTTGGTGTTCCAGCTATTGCAACCTCCTAGTATCTTCAGAGTTTCAGTTGTGATTGTATGTTCTTCATTTACACTGGTTTATGCCCAGCTTCAGATTCATTCGCTGTAAGTTTTCCACTTATGATGTTGGTTTAAAGAAGCTGTGTATCTTCTCTGCAGCTGATAGGCCAGGGCAATAGCCCCTAATGGTAACACTGAGACACAAATGCCACAGGGAATAAGACTTTGCCATCCATATACTGTAGAGGTAGTTTTAATGCTGAGAATCTGGAAAATGTAAAATGACTTAAACCACATAGACCACTGATCCTCGGCCAAAATGTTGCTCACCAACCCTTTGCATGTTGCTCCCATTGGCCCCATGCAGGTGTTTATTTTTGAATTCCTGGCTTGAAGGCAAGTTTTGTGTAATCTCTTGCGTAGAGTTGAATCAGGAACCTGGTATTTTTGGGATGTCTGAGTTACCACTGTTCTATGTAAGCATACAGCTAAGGCCCTGGTTCACTCCCATTGCTATACTAGTGATTGCAAATAGGCATGGCTTGGCGCACCTGTTATAATCTGGCCCCATGTGATCAGTGTAAGCCAATAGGCTGCCTATAAAGACCCCTGCTTTGCACTGAATCATTGCCCCATATAGGTTTATCTTCATAGTTCCTGGGTGTATTGTCTGATCCTTGTTCTTGACACTTGCCTGTTAATTGAATACCCTTTGGATTCTTATTGAGTACCATGAATCTGTTTGGTTTGACCCTGGCCTGTGACCTTTACTATGCTTCTACTGCTGATTTGGTTCTGTATTGTCAGTTTGTTATTGACCCGGGCCTGTCCATTGACCACGCTCCTTTATCCTCATCCTTTCTGTGTACTATGTGCAGTTCCTTTGTCTGCCCAGAACTTTCTCCCTGGTCCTGCTGTCACACTGGAATAGAACTAGGGGTAGGCAGAAGAACCGATATCTGCCCAGCACTCCCTATTGTTGTGCCCTAGGCAGGAGCCTCAGTTCCGACTCCCAGTTTTATGAAAGCTAAGCTGTGAGACAAAAAAGGGGCCATTTGCTAGGTGGAAGACAGGGTGCAAAGTGCATAAACAGCCATAATCCACCATCCCCCCTTATGTCCCTATTAGTCCCAGTAGAGGTATATAAAGTTCACATTAGGGATTTGGTAGTTGCCACCAGCCCTATGGCAAGCGGTAAGGACATGACTGGCCTGTGCGCACACAAGCTGCACTTTCCACCTTATTTTATCATAGACGAGGTGCAGAGCACAGCCAGAGTCTTTACGTGAGCACCTTAGGGTGCACCCCCTTAGTGCTCTTGCAATTCTGTTGTAAATGCATATTTCCATATTCTGAATTATACTCTGATGGGCTTCCAAGTACAGACATTCCGTATGACAGTTTTGCTGCAGTGGACAGGTTGTACAGAGCTAGTTCTTTTTTTTTTCATGCTCTCATAAACACTCCATTAAGCGTGTAATAGAAAGAATTCTCCAGCCCAAATGGACTTCGGTGCAAATTGTAAGAAGGGAACCATGGAGCGCACATAAATAGGCAATCTGAGAAAATGGGCAGTTTGGGTAAAATACACAAAGCAAACGAGTGATAAAGGTAGTTAACGCCAGGCCTAAGTAGCAATTTGGTAAGTAGGTCCCTACTTATTATGCAGCCCGGCTTAGTAGCTTTGACTGAATGTGCCTAATGTTCCTGCACTTAAAGGGGGATTCTGAAACAGCCTTTTTTGTGTCAGGTCAGCATGGGCCGCAGCTGTATTTAACCTACATTGTAGCTGAAATCACAGTGTCCCGAAACATTTAAATGCTTGATAATAGGACCACGGGGTCTGTAACACCGAATTTGTCTTCATTTTTGCACTTTGCTTTCAGTTACATATCGGTTTGTACATAGATAAAAAAAATAATATCACCTACGAACATTAGAACATTAAAGATTCATCCTAATCCAGCAAATAGAATTTGAAAGAAGCACAAGCCCGCACAGCTGATAATTTACCTGCTGTCATTTTATTTCATATTAGGTGAGTCGCTCTGCCTGTCTCATGAGTACTCAGCTTATATGTAAACTGCTACGGTCGAGAGAAGCAGCTGCTGCCGTAGACATCAGAACGTGGCCTCCAATTCTGGACACTGGTGAGGACTTCTCTGCTGTAAAATACTGCAAGCAACATCCTTAGATGAAGTTACAAGAATATCATGTTTGATGGATAGCAGTGTATTAGCAGTACCAGTCAAAGTAGACAACAGACATGGCAGAAAATTATCTTATGCTTAACCCTCTGTGGTCCTGCCCACGGTCCCAACGGTCAAGAATTGGGAAATTGGGTATATTTTTAATGTACCACACTACATGTTTCGGGCAAGCATTCCCTTTTCTAATTGGGGCATCTCCATAGTGCTACTTTAATGTCCATGGAGTACCCATAAGTGGAAACTCAAGAAGGTTGGGTGGCTAAATCGTAACAGGAGATTCTTAGGGTTTGAAGGAAACAACAAAAGCACTGAACCTAAATATATAGAAAATTAGATAACACTCAACAGCTTTTATCTGTATTCTGAGGGGCATATTCATATTGCATCAAAGTGTATTTTAAATGTTGAGGGCCTTTCATTGTATTAGATGTAGAGATGGAGGCTCCAGCTCTATGGGGCTCAGAAGGGCAATGACACAATGCTATTTGTTGATTTGTCGTGGCTACAAAATGCAAGAAAATACCTTACCATAGACGATACTGAGAATTGTCTCTGCAAAAACCCTCAAGTTGTGTTTACAGAAATGTCTTCTTATGCATTTTTGAGTGTGTGATTTGAAAGTTTTAGCACCACCTTTCATTGCCTTAAGCCCTAGTATTGTTTACGTACAACTTCTAATTCAAGGACAAATGATTAGGAAACAAAGGTCTGTAGTCTTCATGGCCCCTGTTTTATGGGGTATTCAACCAGGATTGCAAGAATAATTAGGACAGTTATCCTAACGCCTTGCTCTAGTAGACTTAAGGCATCCAAATTACAGAAAGATCCATTATTCAGAAAACCCCAGATCATTCTGGATAATAGGCCCCATACTTGTATATATAAGAGAGCAAATTGGCTTTCTTTCCAAAATAAATATATCTTTTTATATTTTGGTTCTCTTTAAGACAGTAGTTCTCAAAACCTCCAACATTTTGCTCTAGTAGATAGTCCCAATAGTTCAGTTTGAAGATAATTTAGGGTGAAACTGGGGTGAATACTTGTTTACTGCCATAGATATACTTGAAATTATATCTGTAAAATTTTTATTACAAATATTGGGTTCTCAAACAAAAACAGTCTGAGAATCGATTGATAGAAATACAGTGGGGCTTATATGTTTCAGTTGTAATTTGTCTTTTTAGATGATTTGCCAAAGAAAAGACCATCCCAAATCTACAAACCGTCTGACCCAGAAATATTGGCTTACCTTGATTTTAGCGTGTCTACAACTGGAATGCTCGCTGGGGTGAAGGTACCTCCTACTCTTTGCTTACTCTTTGCCACAATAAGTAAAAGATGATTTCCCAGTGATGCTCAGGAACAAAGGGTGTTTTACCTGGGGTCTTTGGGCTGGTAAATCTAAATAAAAGCATAACATATATATATATTAGGAATCCCACTGACATCTGAGTATATGACCAACAACTGGAGGTGCCACAGGCTGGATGTCCCTAATTTATGGATTATTTCTCCATTATATGGGGACCCCATGCTTCCCGTGTCTCTCTAACTCCAACCTTGTTTTCGGTTGTTTTTTTACTGTAGAAAGCTTGGGTTAGTCTATGTTTTTTTTAACCATCCAGGCCAACCTTGATTTTTTCAGTTTCCATAGACCTTTCTGTAGTTCCAGTTTGTGTGTGTCGGATACTCATCAGTTTAAATTTACCTTATGCTCAGTATTTCCTATCCTTTAATTCCCTAGGATTTGTTTTGTTACATTAATACAAGACTTGTTTGTGTCTTGGTATCTTAACTTAAGGGGAGTGGGGTTAATAAGGCCAAGCAAACAAAACATTTTGGCATATTTCATGTAAATTAAGTAAACATTTAGACTGCCTCTCTAAAAGTTGTTATTTTAATGTTGATCCTCTGCTAAAACCCTCAACCCCTGCCTCCAGCCACTACACTTCCACTAGATGATGGAACATTGTTGGTGGGAATTGCTTGCACATCAACACAAGAGCATTATTGAGGTTGGACAGTGATGTTGGCATCAATGGAATTATTCCACCCCCTGCTCTACAAATCAATTCTCCTTGGACATTAATTTGTGCATGAGGGCATTATCCTGCTGAAAAAAGAACGGGCCTTCCCCAAACAGTTGCCACAATCTACGAAGTCAAGAATTCTATTTTACGATGCAGTGTCACCCATGTTGGCAATGCTGGGTGTGGTTTAATATAGCCAATTCCAACAATTAGAAGAGGTGTCTGGATACTTGGACATATAGGGGCAGATTTACTAAGGGTCAAATTGTTGAGGGCTTTTAGCTATCAAAACATAAACTATTCGCTTGTTTTGAGCTCGTTTTCAGCTATTCTCCAGAATCGTATGATCGAACGATTCTACAAAAAGTCGCAGAAAAAAAAACGTTTGAATATTCGCCAAAATCGTACGAATCGAACGCTTGAAGCGTTTGATGGCACAATTGAAATTCGGCAAAGACAGAAAAAAAAACCTATGGGGGATTCCCATAGGCTTCTATTGCAATTCGGTAGGCAGTCGAATAAAAATTTAAAGGGCAAGTTCCTTGACTGGCGAATAGTCAAACGATCGAATATATATTTATTGATCTATTCGATGCAATCGAATATTCAATATTCGATAGTTGAAAATACTTAATTTGCATATTCTAATAGTCGCAGAATCGAATAGAGACTATTCGAATCCTTCACACGAATTTTGTAAATCTGCCCCATAGTGTATATCGTGAGCCACATTTAAATGTAAAAAGACTTGCCCCCATATGTAATATAAGGCACTAAGTTTGCCTAGGAGCAGTAACCCATGGCATCCAATAAGATGCTTGCATTTAAACAGGTGACTAGTATACGCTACCTGCTGATTGGTTGCTATGGGTTACTGCACCTGGGCAAACCTAGTGCCTTTAATGACATAACCCCATTGGAGAGCAACACAAGCATGAAAAAGTCCATTGGGATGTCAAGTAAGGGCTGTGACTGGCTGTTTGGTAGTCTCTGTGTGGACTGATAGCCTACAGGAGGCTCTGTTTGGCAGTACACCTGGTTTTTATGCAAACCTTGCCTCTAAACCAGGAATTCTAAAATAAGCAGCTGATTTGAGGCCGCTGGGAGCAACATCCAAGGGGTTGATGAGCAACATGTTGCTTGGGAGCTACTGGCTGGGGATCACTGGTGTAAACTCTACACTAGCGTACCTTAACTCTAACCAGTGGCTCCTGAACAACATGTTGACCAACCCCTTGAATGTTGCTCTAAGTAGCCTCAAGCAGTTGCTTACTTTTGAATTCCTGGCTTGGAAGTTGCATGAAAATCAGGTGTACTGCCAGAGTCTCCTCTAGGTTGCAAGTCCACATAGGGGCTACCAAATAACAGAGTACCCCATGGCACCCCATGACTTTTTCCATGCTTGTGTTACCCTCCAACTCATTTTACATTTGAATGTGGCTCAAGGGTGAAAAAAGTTGTGGACCCCTGTGTTACATATTAGTGCAAAAATAGGAACACCCATCTGATAGTACATTATTTGCTGCATTCATGTCATTAATAAGAGGGATTTGACAGCCTAAATTTCTTCTGGAATAACCCCGACTGCATTTGTATTTATTATTCATATCTATGGGTGATAATGCTGATCATTCTTTCAAAAGTTGCAGTAGCTATAAACACACACTGCTTTGTCCAGGTCTTGGAAATGCGATAAAAATGCAATTATTATGAACGCATAAGAAGCTTATGTGCTGAAGCCAAGTTTTTATCTTCAGTTCATTAGGAATCGATGTGAAATCTGCACCCAACCTATTAACAACTGGTGGCAGCCGTGACTCCCAAACCCCTGTGAATTTCTCATCAGATTAGTCTGCTATTGCTAGTTTCTCAGGGAAAAATAATATTATTTGTCATGATGTAGTTTAAGTCACTTTACTTTCTTTGGAGATAAGAGATGGCGAACAGTGCCAGCCCTGAAATTATTTGCATTAATATATGTCGTTGATGTAACATTTCATGCAGCGGGGAACAGGGAGTGGGTATTTTGCTTACAGTCCGTCTGTATTTCTCATTTTGCTTTGGCACAGGGACGTACATGCCCGGACTGTTTGGTATAGAGTTATTGCTGTTTGATTTATGGCTTGTACAGCCATTTATTTACAAATGGCTATGCTGATGGCAGATAAGGAGCTATGAAATAGATAAAACTAAGACGATACTTTTATCTGCTTTTTTCTTCCTTAGACAGACAATAGAACCAGATAATGATTGGCCAATGCAGATGCAATGATTAATAAGTGATGCCAGTATTGTGGCCTAGAATGCTGTTCTATGCCTGGTTTTATGAATTTACCCATGACCAGATAGATGTCTTGTTCATCCATACCAGCTGTACAAGCCGTTCATCTACATTGACTGTTTCATGAGCTCAGTGACTGTCCTCATCAGCACTCAACCAATAAGAGCTAGCCAGGCATTTCCCAACAAAAAATACTCAATTTTTTATGTTGGCCACATTGTAATCCTGAATAAAAGACACGATCAGTAATAAAGAGCTAATAGTCATGACCTAAGCAATACAGAGCACATAAGTTTTTTGTGGAGCCTGTCTTAGATCTGTTCTCTATATTGCAGATGTCCCATGCAGCCACTAGTGCCTTTTGTCGTTCTATAAAACTTCAATGTGAGCTGTATCCATCTAGAGAGGTTGCTATATGTCTGGATCCTTACTGTGGCCTGGGTTTTGTCCTTTGGTGCCTCTGCAGGTAAGCTTGGGACTTCAAAAACCTACTACACCAGAGTAGGCCTCTCCATTACAAACACTTCTCTAAAATTAAACTTCCAGTAACATCAGAGTGTCTACCAAATGGGTAGACATTTGTTTGTCACAAGTAGCAAAATATAAGGCAGTGGTTGTCTGACTTTTTGAGTTTAAGCCCCTCATTGGAGGTCCAACTTTTGTTCAGGGCCCTCTTAAATCAGTCTAGAACAGCAAATGCATTATACACCAAAATGTAATCCAAATTGATGTTTAAGCTTAACTTTCAGGGGCATTTAAGAAAGTAAATAAACATTTTCTCCAAATGACCCCCTAACTGAGCTTCACCTGCGCCCACTGTTCCAAGTACGATTTGCCAAACTTACCAACTTGAGAGTTCTGAGCAGGATTTCAGATGAATATGTAAAATAGTTATCTACAATAAATTTACTCACTTTGCAACAGCTGACAAGTCCTTTCAAAACAAAATAACTAACAATGTAATATGATGGCTTCAATAAGTCCTCTTGATGAATCCTGCTCCTTTCTGGCTGTGGAGATAACTACATATAGTCATCCACAAACTGGTAAGGGCATCACTCGTATTAAGATCAATCAACTTTATTAAACAGCTGTAAAAAACAGTTCAATGTTGGGATAGGCACATGGCTGACTGATATGACTGCATCGATCCCCTTACCAGTTTGAAAACAAAATGACTACTTTGTGAGTCAGTGACTGGGCTATTAATACAGTGGTAGCCCAATCACATCCATTAACACAATTTGTAATTAATTAATTTATTCCTTACTCAACATCCAGCTTTGGTGTATTAATATTCAAGTGTGCATCCTTACAGTCAGCAGTAGACCATGTTTCATGGTGGCTGAGAGGAGTTTGCTTTGAGTTATCT
Organism: Xenopus borealis; assembly: GCA_024363595.1. Classification (NCBI taxonomy): domain Eukaryota; kingdom Metazoa; phylum Chordata; class Amphibia; order Anura; family Pipidae; genus Xenopus; species Xenopus borealis. The sequence goes on along the minus strand of CM044441.1, from coordinate 13,896,376 downwards.
AGCAGTTACCATAATACTAGAAGGTCGGGTTTATTTTCTATAATTCCTCCTTTAATCAGCTATGCAGAAAAATGCAGGTTCCCTATGAAGAAGAGATAACCATGATTATTTGTGAAGGGAATGGGTGCTGTGCTCTAAAGTAATGGAGCTTGGCTATGTTTATCAGATGGCTAGAAGATATGAATTCATTTCCAGGGTATATAGAATGCTGTATAGTAAGTTCTGCTATGGTAAATGTATGAAAGTTTTTGGTGGGATGATGGGCACATGCTAATATATCTCATGTCTTTACAGTGTTTATTCAGGACACCAGTCTATTCTGATTCCTCCTTCAGAGCTGGAACTCAATCCTGCCTTGTGGCTCCTGGCTGTCAGTCAGTACAAAGTGAGAGACACATTCTGTTCCTATTCAGTCATGGAGCTTTGCACCAAGGGACTTGGCTTACAGACTGAATCCCTGAAGGTAACCTGTTTCATCACTTCTAATTGCACTGGGGCGCATTCTAATTCATGTACTTCTAAATAATGGTATATCCAGTCTTCATAAAATGGCATAAGTCAACTGGATATTTCATTTTCCTTATCATTATGTGCCCTGGTGGTGTGTAACCAACTCAAAGCCATCCTTGCTTGGACTCTTGCTGAGTGACACAGATCAAGTATTAACCTGGATGCTTAAATAATATGGCATGGACAGCCTGACCCGTAGGATCTGGTGCTGTAGAATATGCATTCTGTTGCAAGCAGAAGCCAATGAAAGCAGTAGAAACCTAACTGCTCAAACCTCACGAGAGCCAACTGGCTCTGCAGGAACATGAACAAAATGTAAAAAAGTCCCTCTGCGTTAAGTATAACATTTGGTTTGAGTTCAGTAGAAATGTAAAAAATAAGAGCAACATGCTCACAAGCCACTCGTTGGGGATCACTGCTCTATCATGTTCCCACTGGAAACAACGAGAGCTATTTTTATCCATCTGCAAGCAACAGTTACTTATCTTTTTGTGTGACCAAGGTCTAAGGGTTACCATTGGGTCGTTTAACGGTAAGACTTCAGCAGGCAAAAGAAGCTTAGATTATCTGTGATTAACCAAGATGACCAAGTCATGTACATATGAATGAGAACTACACCTAACAACAACCTTTTTTAGAATTCTAAAAAAGGTTGTTGTTAGGTGTAGGTTGTTGTTAGGTGTAGTTCTCATTCATATGTACATGACTTGGTCAGCTTGGTTAATCACAGATAATCTAAGCTTCTTTTGCCTGCTGAAGTCTTACCGTTAAACGACCCAATGGTAACCCTTAGACCTTGGTCACACAAAAAGATAAGTAACTGTTGCTTGCAGATGGATAAAAATAGCTCTCGTTGTTTCCAGTGGGAACATGATAGAGCAGTGATCACCAACGAGTGGCTTGTGAGCATGTTGCTCTTCGACCGCCTGGATGTTGCTCTCAGTGGCCTCAAAGCAGGTGCTTATTTTTGAATTCCTGTCTTGAAGGAAAATTTTTGGCTTTGTACTGCCAAGCAAAGCCTCCTGTAGACTACCAGTTCTCATAGGAGGTACCAATAACCAATCACAGCCCATATTTGGCACCCCCAGGAACGTTTTTCCATGCTTGTGTTGTTCTCCTACTTATTTTTAGATTTAAATGAGGCTCAGGGGTAAAAAAGGTTGGGGACCGCTATGATAGAGTATCCATGTGTAGCCAGCTACTACGAAGGATGTCATAGTGGAAAAGTTCTTCCATGTTTCTCCTTAAACATTATATTCCCAACTGTAAATATGGCCTTGGGAGCTTTGCTAATTTTCACCCACCCTCTATGGAGCCTCTGTGTTTTATTTCTCTCCTTGAAATGTAACCTCGGGCCAGCATAAAACCTAGGATGCATAGCTTTCTATCAGATATGCCATGTCAACATGTGGGCTTGAGACGTGGTAACCATCTTATCATCAATGAGGTTTTGAATCATACTCATTAATGCAGCACATCCAATAGCAAGAGAGCCTCTTGCATTATATTCCTCAACATTATGGAGTAATGTAGAAAAAATTTGAACTCAAAAATAAACTGTTAAATACATATAATTGTAACAAAAATTATGTTTATTTGGGAAACAGGTTTACATAGTACTCAGGATGTTGATAATTATCATATTATTGGAAAAAATTTTCACTGGTCTGTGCTCATACTTTACTTCTTTTGTGATGGTTCCCTGGGTGCTCCGCCTCCAAAACCCAATAGAGATACAAATGTAGATGAAGTATGGGAATCATACACATTCGCAGGTTTCCTGCAATTTTAGCTTTTTATTTGTCACCACACTTGTGGTGACAAATAAAAAGCTAAAATTGCAGGAAACCTGCGAATGTGTATGATTCCCATACTTCATCTACAATTATCATATTATTATTATTATCATATTTTCTGTTTCTTACAGGCAAGGGGGCTGGATCTGTCCAGGGTACGGACCTGTGTTGTGGTGGCCGAGGAACGTCCTAGAATATCTCTCACCCAGTCTTTCTCAAAGTTATTCAAAGACTTGGGTCTCCATCCAAGGGCTGTAAGCACATCGTTTGGCTGCCGAGTTAACTTAGCCATATGTTTGCAGGTAATTTCCTTATCAGATTAATGGTTTCATGGAGAGGAGTGAGAGATTTAATGCAGTCACTAATATGGGCATAAAACCAGTTCTCCACCTAAATACATCACTATAATGCTTTCAGCTTGGTGCCATTTGCTGTACCCGCCTGCCGTGCTAATTCATTGTTGTCGTGTCTACTTAAACTTGTTGTAATTCACATATATAAATCTTCAAATTCCTTATACAAACACTGCTTTGTGTGCATGTGGAACAGACCACCACAAGAGCAACTTGAGGGATAGACACAAAATGGAATTCATTTTCCTGCAGCTCTTTAGATGTTACCCCGTTCCTAAATACTGCTTCAGATGGAAATATCAAAAGGTTGCGCTGGATAATATCAAGCCTAACAGATGTGGCACCCAGTTGTTTTTTTTTAACAGAATTTGTTACAGAGTCATTAGCTTCAGTGTCCAATGTTACAAATGTGAGATGATAATGTTACGCTTCAGACCAGTGTAATGACCAGCACAGAAGGAGCATCAGGGAACACACAATGCAGTATCCTAGACCAGTTCATTTTTTTTACTCTTTGGTACCCAGCAGTCCTCAGTTTATGGTAACTCCAACTCCGACTCTGTATTACTACTGTATTTGCCATGCTGAATGAAAGAAGTGAAGTACACAACATACAAGGCATTTTACCAATGCCAAATCTCAAACATATAAACCACATGATTTGGTGATTCTAAACCAACATCAAAATTAAACTACATAAAGCAAAACAATTGGAAAACCTAAAACAACTTATATATAAATTGAACATGGCATATAGCAGTAGAATAGCTGCTGAGTACAATCCAAAATTAACTAAAGTGTTGCACCAAATTATTCTGCCTTATCCTCTTTCATAGGACTTCTTAAATCTGATTATTTTTGTATTGTTTGTATTAAAAGTTATTAGGAGATGGAGTCAGTACATTTCCGACTCCAACTCTGACTCTTCAGCTCTGCAAGTCAATGTGACTTTATGGTCCAAGTCTGCTTCAAATACCTTCGTAAAGTCATCATTAGGCACAAGTATAGGAATTTAAGCCTATGTCCCTCTGAACCTGCTCCCAAGGCCTCGTTTTTGTGTTTCTTCTTGCCTGCAGGCTTGGGTTTTCTCATTCACCTGCTTTCAAATTTAGTTAGTTGTGGGCCCATTCTAATGTCGCTTAAAGGGATCCTGTCATGGGGGAAAAAATTTTTTTCAAAATACATCAGTTAATAGTGCTGCTCCAGAAGAATTCTGCATTGA
>CM044441.1:13871359-13885791 GCA_024363595.1 Xenopus borealis | reverse complement strand
CTCTTTTGAGAAATGGATTTCAGTGCAGAATTCTTCTGGAACGGCACTATTAACTGATGTTTTTCCCATGACAGGATCCCTTTAATATTATGGTCTTTACTATGTGCGTGTGGGAATTCCCCAAATTGTTTGCTCAAAGTAGGGATTGTCATTATATAACATAGACGTGTGTCAGCAATGATGAGTGTGGATTAAACAGCAAATTCCAATCTTTAGAAGGGGTTTTGCACCCTGATCTTACAGTGTATATTGGAATATTCAATTTGGTTATGTGGGAAGGTCAAGTAAATAAAATAAATGGCGACAAATCTTAGAATTCATGAAACATCTGGCAGGACAGGGTTTCACACAAGTGAAATGCAGCCCAAAACCCATGGGACCCAACTTCTGTGACCTACCTGTGCCGACTTCTTCCTCCGACAGTGTCTGTTTATAAGCATGCGTCTATGATGTCAGAGATGGGCAGGTGGGGCTAATAAAGAGAAGCGCTGGGTGGGTTGGGTCAAGTGCGGATTGGAAGAAGATACGTTAGGATCACGTGTGCGTCACTATTTCAGACTTCCCCAAAACGTTGTAAATGGCGTGAATTTGGTGTCATGTAAGACCACCTGTAATAAGCACATATTTTTTGATCCACGCATCATTTTACTACAATATACCCGTTGGGCGGTACCAGAATTACTCCACTTGTGGCCCGTGCTTCTTGTTCTGGTACATCTGGCAGGAGGCCTTAAAACTTGAACCAGAAAGCTTTGTGGAGCCCCATCCTCCCCAGACAGTTGCAATGCAGTCAATGTCTATTGCTTGATGCCCACCGATGTTATAGGCCTTGGGTTGGTCCTATTGCCTCTTTGCTATTCAAGTCTTGAAACTGAAGTCCAAGTCATTGCACCCTGTTATCATTCCAACCATTCAAAGACTTTTCTCCCATTTGTTTTTCACAGTTTGTATATTTGACATTGTTCCTTTTTGTTTTGTTTTTTATTCCCTGCTTCTGGCGTTTTTCCTTCTCCTCCCCTGCGTTCCTATTTTTTTCTGTTTTGTACCCCCCCTCCCTGTTCTTTATTTACATTCTCCCTTATGCACCTTCACTCATCCTATTGCTATTCCTGCAACTGCAGCCGCACAAGCTGGGGACACTGGCTGAGCAGGTAGGGGAGTTTCTCCTTCCCTAATTTACTAGAGATGGGCAGATTAGTCCATGAGTCTTTAGAGTTAAGCCTTTATCCCTTTGTTTGGGCGTCGCCATATTGATGCACTTAAAGGGATACTGTCATGGGAAAATTTTCAAAACGCACCAGTTAATAGTGCTACTCCAGTAGAATTCTGCACTGAAATCCATTTCTCAAAAGAGCAAACAGATTTTTTTATATTTAATTTTGAAATCTGACATGGGGCTAGAGCTAGACATATTGTCGATTTCCCAGCTGCCCCAAGGCATGTGACTTGTGCTCTGATAAACTTCAATCACTCTTTACTGCTGTACTGCAAGTTGGAGTGATATCACCCCCTCCCTCCCCCGCCCCAGCAGCCTAACAACAGAACAATGAGAAGGTAACCAGATAACAGCTCCCTAACACAAGATAACAGCTGCCTGGTAGATCTAAGAACAGCACTCAATAGTAAAATCCAGGTCCCACTGAGACACATTCAGTTACATTGAGTAGGAGAAACAACAGCCTGCCAGAAAGCAGTTTCATCCTAAAGTGCTGGCACAAGTCACATGACCAGGGGGCAGCTGGGAAATTGCCAAAATGTCTAGTCCCATGTCAGATTTCAAAGTTGAATATAAAAATAACTGTTTGCTCTTTTGAGAAATGGATTTCAGTGCAGAAGTCTACTGGAGCAGCACTATTAACTGATGCCTTTTGAAAATAACATTTTTTCCCATGACAGTATCCCTTTAAGATATGACTTTATTATGTTTATCTGCAAAGGTAGCAATATGTGCATTCCTGCTTTTATGTATAAAATGCAAGTACAGCACCTTATTGTCTTAAAAGATTCCAAGCTGAAATTTAAACACCCATCCAATCCATGTTTAAGGACCACATTGTCCGGCCAATCATAACATTTCATCATTGCTTATCTATTTTATAATAATTATTTAATAGGTATATTATCATGCAGTGGTACAAATTCTGTGTTTGGGCAGCCTGTGTAAAGGGAATATAAAAGGATACGCTCTACTTATACTAGAGAGGAACATCTTGAGATGTTGCTGTGCTCAGAGAATAAAGTGAATTGTCTCTGGTCAATTCTAAGCAGAGCAACATCACAAGACTTTCCTATGCTCACTAACTTAATTTTCTGCTAACTGTGGCCTGTTGGCAAAACTAAACAGCAGATGGCACTGTTTGCAATTTTGAAAATGGCTCATTCACCTAATACCAAGGTTTTGCTTAGAAAGTCCCATGTTTCTCAACTTTTCCCTTGTTCCACCCTCTGCACTCCATCAGTTTATTGGCCACCATTATTGCTCCTCATACTCCTGTAACTCAACTCCAATGATTGATTGACATTTCATCATGTTTGCTGTCTTCTACCTGCTCAATCTGGAAAACATATCTACATGTTTATATCTTGTCTCTTCATTTCACCGCCCATGTATGTTTCACGGCTCAGTACACAGACATATAATAGCCGTGGCTTCTAAACAAGCAAGAGCGCTGTATGCCACAGTTTAGAAACCTAGTTGTGTACAACGTAGTACAGCAAAGTGCATGCATCTCGGGGGGGGGGGGGGTATGGGTTATTGAGCTTTAATGATGGTTCCATTATCAGCTGTTCATACCATTTGCATTCCCCATGCTCTGCAAGCTCTTAGTCCCGTAACAGTAATATGAGAAGTTCCTACTGAAATTCAAGATACAGGGGTGAGCTGGCCACGTTCTTCCAGGAGGTAGAACATCCATATATATCAGTGATCCCCAACCAGTAGCTCATGAGCAACATGTTGCTCTCCAACCCCTTGGATGTTGCTCCCAGTGGCCTCAAAGCAGGTGCTTATTTTTGAATTCCAGTCTTGGAGACAAGTTGTAGTTGTATAAAAACCAGATGAACTGCCAAATAGAGTCTCAAAGTAGGTTGACAATGTACAAAGGAGCTACCAAATGGCCAATCACAGCACTTGTTTGGCAACACGAGAACATTTTTCATGCTAGTGTTGCTCCCCAACTCCTTTTTCTTCTGATTGTTGCTCATGGGTTCAAAAGGTTGGGGATCCCTGATATACATGAAAAGAATGAATAGGAAAACTTGTTTAGACCTTTAAATGCCTGATGGATATCACAACACCTTTAGCTATTGCACTAATTGGACCCAAATCACAAGCCATTCCTAATGTGGCTGATGGCATACACATGATATTCCTTTCGTGCTGTATAACCTGCAGGACTGGACTGAGAATCAAAATAGGCCCTGGCATTTCAGGTACACAGAGGCCCAATCAGCCCACATAGAGGCCCAAACAGTCCCCACCAGCCCACTAAATACTGACTTTCTATGGCACCTTATAGCAGCCCATCTGGCATTTGCCCTAACCCACAGATTGCCAGTCCGGGCCTGATAACCTGCCTTCTGCTAACTCACATGGGCTGTTGTTTGATGCATTTCATGCCTGTGAGAATGAAGCATGTAGGGCTTTGCAGGACATGTTTCATAATAAATGTCGACTTTTTTATGTTGGCCTAGTCACTGGATGTGAATTAGTCACTCCCTCTTGAAGGTCAAGGGCTTGGGCACCCAACCCCATATGGTTATTGGCATATTATTCATAGCCATTAGTGATGGGTGAATCAGCAGCATTTCATGAAAGATTCTGACGCGGGCATCCGTTTTTTTATGCGGGTGTCCCATTTCCGGCGTCCGTTTTTTTGAAAAAACGGATGCCGGCATCCATTTTTATTCTAAGCCAGCGAATTTTCAGCAGCATTTCGCAAATCGCTGGAATTCACCGCAAATTAATTGCAGGCGAATAAATTCGCCCATCACTAATAGCCATATATATATATATATATATACCCTAATGTTTACTATGAGTATTGAGGTACTAGGGCCCCAGTGTAACATTACAGTCTGTGCTTGTGCTCCATCTATTGGAATGAACACACATATTCAGCTAATTACGGCTCAGGGTCATCTATCAAAGCCAAAAACACTAGGAGCCATTAACCTCCCTGCCATTGGGTGGAAGTAATGCCACACACACACACACACACACACGGTTTTGCTTCCAATTGGGATCTAGGGTTGCCACCTTTTCTTGAAAAAAATACCGGCCTTCCTATATATTTATCTTTTATTCCTATTAATAACATTGGGATCAACCATCAAAAATACCGGCCAGGTGACAACCCTATTGGGATCAAGTACAAGTTACTATTTTCTTATTACAGAGAAAAAGTAAATAGTTTTAAATATTTGCATTGTTTAGATAAAATGGAGTCTATGGGAGATGGCCTTTCCATAATTAGGAGCTTTCTGGATAACGGATTCCATACCTGTATTGTATCCATGTGATATGAAGGTGAGCAAGTCTGGCACAAGGCTGTCTGTCCAGTATAGGGGCTTCTGCCTGGTTCCTATCAGCTGATCTGTTATCTGCTTATATAAAGTCCAATGAATGGATCATATTCTGCTTCTCTCTACTTTCCATGTCTCCTAAGTGTCTTTATATGATTTTGCCAGAGCAATAAGAGCAATAAGCCTGTTCTGCTGATGGAGGTGATTTCATTCTGCATTAAACAGAACACTGAAATTGGCAGCAAAGTGTATTTTTCATGAGTGTTCTTTCATATAAACCTTTTAATGTCATATTTTATGATTTTTTTTTTTTTAAATCTCTGTTTTGTTTTGTTTCAGGGAACGTCTGGGCCTGATCCCACAACAGTATATGTAGACATGAGGGCGCTGCGACATGACAGGTGGGTGCTAATAACATGTATTATCTCATTATGCCATTCATGCAGGTTGTACCCTGATTAGGGATGCGCCAAATCCACTATTTTTTATTTGGCTGAACCCCCGAATCCTTAGAGAAAGATTCAGCCAAATACCGAACAACCCAAATTCTAATTTGTGTATTCAAATTAGGGGTGGGAAGGGGAAAACATTTTTTACTTCCTTGTTTTGTGACAAAAAGTCATGTGATGTCCCTCTCCTCCCCTAATTTGCATATAATTTACATATGCAGATTATGGTTTGGATTCAAACAGGCAGAAGGATTCGGCTGAATCGGAATCCTGCTCAAAAAGGCCGAATTCAAATTAGGGGTGAGAAGGGGAAAACATTTTTTACTTACTAGTTTTGTGACCGCCCCTAATTTGGATATTTACATATAATTTGCATATACAAATTAGGGTTCCGATTCAGTCGGCAAAAGGATTCAGCTAAATCTGAATCCTGCTGAAAAAGGCCGAATCCTGGATTCGGTGAATCCCTAGACCGACTATCGTTCCGGGGCATGTCTCTCACTGGACAAAACCACACCCACATTCTTACGCATTGACCCGTCTGCTTCTGCAAAGCCACGCCCTCGCCACTCCTTATGAAAAAGAGAAATTGTTAGATAATGTAAGAGAATTGCACTAGATGAGTGTTGACCCAACATATGATAATTCCAGTAAAATCTAGATCAACAAAAATGTGCTTTACCTTTGTTTTTACCGGCCTAGATGTCCTTGAAGGGGCGGTTCCACCTTTTAACTAACTTTTAGTATGTTATAGAGAAGCCTTTTCTAACAAACTTTCCAATCGGTCTTCATTATTAATTTTTTACATTTATTTAAATATATTCAATAGAGTTATTTGAATTCTTATTATTTTCTTTTTCTAACTCTTTTCAAATTTCAGATGGGGGGTCACTGACCCCATCTAAAAGACAAATGCTTTGCAAGGCTACACATTTATTGTTATTGCTACTTTTTAATCACTCCTCTTTCTATTCAGACCCCTTTTCATATTCCAATCTCTTATTCAAATCAATGCATGGTTGCTAGGGTAACTTGAATCCTAGAAACCAGATTAAGGAAATTGCAAAGTGGAGAGCTACTGAATAAAAAGCCAAATAATGCAAAACCCACAGATAAATAAAACATGAAAACCAATTGCAGATTGTCTTAGAATATCACTCCCTACATCATACTGAAGTTAACTCAAAGTTGAACAACCCCGTTTAAAGGGCACCTGTCATCCTAAGCAATCATTCAAAATCCTATTTTATTGTACTTGTGAAATAAAATTTGCTTAAAATATGTCAAATATTTTCATTTCTTCTCTTGGAATCCATAATCACAGCAACAGGCCGGTGCTATTTTGTGGAAGCTGTTATCAAGGCAAACTTTGTAACATCCCAAAAGATATTCATCAAAAAGGGGGGCCTGATGCCCATACAATACACAATTATAGACCAGACGAGGGGTGGGGGGAAGGATCAATAAATTAGGGAAGTGCACAATGGAAAGCAAAAGTAATTGCTGCGCCTGAGGCAGAGAGGCGGGACAGGCAATATATGATTGACAGCTGATATTTCTATATATGTTTTAATAAAATAAACCAATTGGGCTTTGTGTTCAATTTGAAAGGGACTATTATTATACAGCTTTTAATGTCTGGGCAACAGGTCCCCTTTAATTCTGGGGCTTCAGCAATATCTTGGGAGAGAAAATGAGAATCGACCCCCCTCCTCCATAATATATCAACCTTTTTGGGCATCTGTGTGGCTAATTAGGTGTTAGATAGGCCAGCCCAACTGTCTTCTAGAGATGTCCTTTATAGGACATGACTATGAGACTTTGTCTAGGAATTCAAGATGAATACCTGCTAAGAGTTCTATGCTTGATGGAGACTTTCCACCTTTTATAGTCTAACCAAAGGCTCAGAGCAGAACAACATACTTGCTATTAATATGTTTACTAGAACCCCACCATGTGTCATAGGCAGTAGTCTAGAACTTGTTTTATATGGGTTCCCCACCCACTCCATAATATAAGGATAGAAGAAGTCAACTTGGTGCTCTATGTAAAAACACTTTGCGGAACTCCTAAGTATGCTAGTATGATATTGTGTGACCATCTCCCAAATTATAAGTAAGTAGAGGACACACCTTATGCTCCGGCCTCTTTTGGTGGAATCAGCATCAAATGAATCCTTTTCAGATACTGTATGTAAATGCCTCTTAATAAAAGCTACAGAATAACGTACATTCCCCGGGCTCCATCTTTAATGTGCTACAGGTGCCTGTCCATATTGCAACCACTTACAACGCAATAAGTCATTTTGTTCTTCTGGGCCAAAGGGTCGGTTGCTTGAAGAACCTGCATAATAAGCTTGTGCTTCCCAAAGAACTCACAGGGCCCAGCTACTCATACATTATTGAAGGACATATTTATGGGTAAGCTGTAATTAAGGAATGCTCAATGGTAAAGGCGATGCCATTCAGTACAGAGCTACACAGTCTGTAACGGCTTTGGGGACCCATTATATGTTTGTGGCCCTGAAAGCTTTGCAGTCTGCTCGCCTCTTGCCTCATTAATTTAGTGTACTGCCTCCCTTCTCTCTGTTTTACTCCAGCGCTCATCATTACCAGCTTTCCACAAGGATAACTCCCTTACTAAATGACACTTTCCAGGAACATTTGGGGCCTGGGACCTCTCGTTCTAGTTTGGTCACATTAAAATTGAAGCAAGCGTATCATGTAGAGCGTGGCCTCCTCCCCAACTGCAGCAAATCCACGACATGTAGACAGAAGCTATTGGGCAGCCGTGCCTTCCCAAGCACATTGCTTTTACAAGCCGCGTAGCTATAATATTCCTGAATCAGGGGAGACATTCTTCTACAATAACTGAGCCGGGAGATAACCAAGGTCCTGGTAGGGTTCAGCACATTCATAATGTGGATAGAAAATGAAGGTGACTGGTAATTAATATGATTAACCCAGTTGATTACATAATATGTTATTTTTTCCCCCCACAAACTTAACAAGGCTCCCTTTTTTGGCTTTCATGGATGAACCAGTGCCAGACTTATGCAGGGAATCCATCATTAGTTCAACTGTTGATAGATAGGCCACATTAAAATTGCCATAATGCCACCCCACCAGGTAGGAGACAGGGATAAACAAGTTGGATGGATGTGGTTGTTTCTATTGGCCCTGGCAAAGGGAATAAACAGGTAAAAGGGGGTGTTTGACCATTGCCCACCAACAGACTTTTTATATGGTAAAACTTTTGAAAGAAGCAACCCCCAGAGATAACAGGACTTTTATTTCAATTAGAAGAGCTCTATAGCATTTCTATTGGGAAATATATTCCTTTTTTCTAATAAAGAGTTGGAATCTTTCATGGAGAAGGTAGTAAGTATCCTTTATTCATTATGATTTATCTTCTCTCGTTGATTCAGGGTGGTGAACCCGGGCATCAGTATGCACATGCGATTTCTTCTTTGCCTTCTTTATATTATATTATTTCATATTATATTGAGGTTCACCTTGAGGGTAGTTCTATCACATATTTCTTGGGGCAGTGGATGCCCACCTATGTGTTCATTGCCTTGGACCCACTGGTACTTTGAAGTGGCCCTGTCCTGGCTTCAGGTTCCTATGTCCTACATAGCACCCCATTTAAACTGCTGGAGCCCCGTTGTTCCTTACCATTACTTGCTAATGATGTGAAGGAAAAGTTGACCTAATATTGAACCCCCCTAGGTCAGAATTAGAAAAGCAAACTGGACCGGGTTGCCCAAGGATCATCCAGAGGGTTATCCACCTCCACCTCGTCCTTAAAGGGATCCTGTCATGGGGAAAAAAAATTTCCAAAACACATCAGTTAATAGTGCTGTTCCAGAAGAATTCTGAATTGAAATCAATTTCTCAAAAGAGCAAACAGATTTTTTTATATTTCATTTTGAAATCTGACATGGGGCTAGACATATTGTCAATTTCCCAGCTGCCCCAAGTCATGTGACTTGTGCTCTGATAAACTTCAATCACTCTTTACTGCTGTACTGCAAGTTGGAGTGATCCCTTTCCCCCACCCAGCAGCCTAACAACAGAACAATGGGAAGGTAACCAGATAACAGCTCCCTAACACAAGATAACAGCTACCTGGTAGATCTAAGAACAACACTCAATAGTAAAAACCCATGTCCCACTGCGCACTATTCAGTTACATTGAGAAGGAAAAACAACAGCCTGCCAGAAAGCAGTTCCCTCCTAAAGTGCTGGCACAAGTCACATGACCAGGGGCAGCTGGGAAATTGACAAAATGGCTAGCCCCATGTCAGATTTCAAAACTGAATGTAAAAAAATCTGTTTGCTCTTTTGAGAAATGGATTTCAGTGCAGAAGTCTACTGGAGCAGCACTATTAACTGATGTGTTTTGAAAAAAACATGTTTTCCCATGACAGTTTCCCTTTAATATTTGTACAGTTTGACAACACATATGGAAATATGGCCCATGCCAATCTGGGTTTCCACTTTGTACAACTGTAGCTTCCAAATGAAACTTGTATATTGGGTGCAAGAATGGCATAGGTATGGCTATAATAATCACAGTATCCCTATAAATATTTTGTCTTTCAGGGTCCGATTGGTAGAAAGAGGGTCACCACACAGTTTGCCACTAATGGAATCAGGAAAAGTAAGTATTATGTCTCGTATATTTAAACAACAAATGTCAAAGTGCTTTTCCCCAATGAGTAACCTGTTGCTGACTTTGTTTTGATCGGGAAAGGATCTCCTCCAATCAGGAACCTGTCAGTAACAGCTTCACTGGGTAAATAGTCCCAGATCATGAAACATTAGGCAGGGATTAACAGACGTGTTTACTTTACATAAGCAATTTTGCAGTTGGTCTTCTTTAAAATTTACACACGTTCTCTTCTGAGCCTTGCAGGCAGCCTGTGATTGGAATGCCACTAAATAGAGAGTCGAAACACACGGGGGCCTGAGCCGTAATGGAAGTGATAGTAATAAAAAAAAAAAGCTAACATCAAGATAAGTCTGTTTTCTAGTTGCCATGGTCACTGACCCTAGAAACCAGAACAGAGTTTATTTCTGGTGAAAGGCAAATCATTGGAAAATCGTAAGGATATAAAATGTAGACCAGTTGCAATGTTGCTTCTGTAACGAACATTTGTTATGTTTCACCATTAATAATTCCTGGTGTCTGAAATACTCCTCGGTATACACAGGATGGGAGGCAAGAGGATAGGGGGCAATGACAGGGGCATCTGTAGGGGAGGCCCATGTTTACTCAACTGCTTTACATCAGCGTAATGTACTCCTGCACCAATAGACCCCAGAGTACTCAGCACACACTGACACGTGTCTCACGTTAGACCTTAAAGGGACCAAACTGTTTAACCAAAATGCAAATACGACTGTAAAACATCCAGAATAGATATAATGGCATTGATAAAGTAAACCAGTGATACCATCCTGGGATGAGTAACCATTGTCCTTGTTTGTCTCGTAACAGATCCTCCCGGGCGTCCGCATAATTATTGCAAATCCTGAAACCAAAATGAGTAACCATTGTCCTTGTTTGTCTCGTAACAGATTCTCCCGGGCGTCCGCATAATTATTGCAAACCCTGAAACCAAGGGGCCACTTGGAGACTCTCATCTCGGAGAGGTGAGCCAATTCGGTTGGGCCCCACAGGTTCTATTCCTTCTAAGGCTTTTAAACAGCATGGGCTGATACTAGAAAATCATGTAAACATGAAATAAACCCAATAGGCTGGTTTTGCTTCCAATAAGGATTAATTATATCTTAGTTGGGATCATGTACAAGCTACTGGGGGTTTTGCTTCCAATAATGACTCATTGGTGCAAATAAAGAGCAAAGCATCTAACACTAGCCAGCGTGACGTCAATTCACAACTTTGCTGATTTACTAAACAGTGTCCCTGGTGAAAATTCGCTAGTGAAGTAGATAAAGTTGCGCAACTTCGCACCCTTACGCCAGGCGAAGTTGTGCACTGACGAAAGGACGTAACTACGCTAATTGACTAAGATAAACATTTTTCTAAACGTTACTGTACCTCTTACGCTAGACGTTACTTCGCCAGGTCAGACCTAGTGAAGTTCAATACTTTTCTAAGTCCCAAAAAACATTGGCGTGTTTTACCTTTTGTAGGGTGATAGTCTTAAAAACAGCGAAATATTTTTTAGGGGGTTACCCTCCTTCCCCCCCTACATTTCCTAACTTATGGCAACACAACTATACAGGGGGCACATGTAGGGCAATAGGACAACTTTATTTTATTTATTAAAGGTTTCCTGGGCTTGTGTAGTGGAATGTAGTGACTGTAACATATACTTACACCGCCCTGAGCACAAATTTGCATCTTTGTGTAGCCCTGGCGAAACTTCGCCTGGCGAAGTACGGTGAACGGCGGCAAAGCTATCGCTAGCACATTTTGCTAGCACATTTGCCCCATTATATCTTAGTTGGGATCAAGTACAATCTACTGTTTTATTATTACACAGAAAAAAGGAAATCATTTAAACAAAAAGTGGAGTCTGTGGGAGGCAATCTTCCTGTGATTTGGAGCTTTCTGGATTACAGGTTTCCAGATAACAGATTCCATACCTGTAGTACATCCAGGGGTCCTACAATCTCTGCTATAATGGTGATGTATCCTTGGCCTTCTGCCTGTGTGATATCCGGCATATATCTTTTCATCGTCATTTTACACGACTTTTTAAAAGATAATTTGACCAACATTTTCATTTTGGAGAGCCTAATGTGTCAGAAAAATTGTCGGCAAAAAAAAAAAATTAGTTTACGAGTAATTCATAAAAATGTCGGGGAAAGTGGCGCCGAAAAAAACCACGCCTACTTTTCACGCCACTATTTCAAAAGTGTTGTATATGTTGGAAAATTGGCGTGGAAATGCTCTGTGAATTTGCCGGCTGTTGCTACGACATTTTCTACGACATTTTTTCCTTCCCGACACTTTTGTGAATTCCCCCCTTTGTCTTTCAATTTTGGGTCATTCCTGAGAAATACAAATACAGCTCCATATCCATTGGTTTTACGAAGAAGCAGAGAAGAGTAGCCCCTGGTTAATGCTCTTATGGGACGACAGTATCCCTTTAATGGTTAAAGCTTCAACCCAAGGTACAAAAGCAGAGGGCCAGTCAGGCATAAGTAAACAGAACCGTATCTGTTTATACTGGTGCTGGTTGTTCATTCTCTGCTCGTTTATAAGATTACCCACTAGGCACTCGCTCCTGCCTAATGTGCAGCATTGGCTTTCTAACGCAATCGAAAGTAATTAACAGCGAGCAAATGTGTCTGTGTACCCGGAACCCATTAAGTCTCTCATTTCTTATAGCCTGTGACAAATTCCTGTAGCCTTTCTGCTTCACTAGGGAGGGAGCGTCCAACTCTATTACTCACTGCATTAACAGGAAGAGCCGAGAGTTCAGTAATTATGCATTTGTTTGCTGCCTTCCTTATTCTTTAGTCCAATGAAATATTCCTGGATATAATTCATTAGTACAGTAACGTGACTAAACAAGAAATGAGTTGTCTATAGATCAGCTGTGGCTTATCACAAAACTAGTTGAATTTGAAATTTGGATTGAATTTTTTTTTTTATAGGTAAAATTTTTATTGTTTTCACAACATATAACATAACATAAACCTAAACATGCCATATCCATTTTACATTTGGTATGATTCCGATTACAGAATAATAATTATTTTACCTTATATTTATATTACCTTTTGATACTTGGTTGACACTTCATTGTCTCTGAGTCACAAACAATTACATATTTAGACACAAAATATATCAGATTTGGTCTGTCCTAATCTGTGGAGTTATTGAGTATATTTATGTAACACGTTACCTACAGTTGTATCTTATGCAAGATACCATCATGGGCTCCATATTCTATCAAATTTCTTTTCCGAGCCTCTCGCTAGCAAAGTAAGTTTAATGAGTGGTAGGTTTTGATTTATCAGCGTTATCCAAGCTTGTACCGTAGGGAGTGAGGGGCCCATCCATTTCATCGCTATTACTTTCCTGGCATAGTATAAAAGGGATCTGTATCTAATTCTGGCATGGTTGGTGGTTATGATATCATCCAGGATTCCCAATATCTGTCATCTAGGAGTTTAAGGATATCAGACCAGAATTTGGCTATTGGAGGACAGCTCCAGGCCATATGCAAAAAGTTTGCTCCCTCTGCCCCACATCTATGACATTTTGCCTCTGGGTTGCGTTGGATTGAATTTTGGATAAGTATGAAGTCGTTTGGATCTAGTCCAACTAATCCTAGTCGGCCCTTGTAGAGTGGAAAGAGTTTGCATTCCTCCTAGGCACGGTGTTGTCTGGAAGGCAGCACATATATGGCTTAAATAGTCCCGCCAAATGTGGGGCTGGCTTGAGCAAGTTAAAGGGAAACTGTCATGGGAAAACATTTTTTTTTTTTTAAAGCACATCAGTTAATAGTGCTACTCCACTCCAGAGCAAACAGGTTTTTTTATATTCATTTTTGAAATCTGACATGGGGGTAGCCATTTTGTCAATTTCCCAGCTGCCCCTGGTCATGTGACTTATGCCAGCACTTTAGGAGGGAACTTTCTGGCAGGCTGTTGTTTTTCCTTCTCAATGTAACTGAAGGAGTCACAGTGGGACATGGGTTTTTACTATTGAGTGTTGTTCTTAGATCTACCAGGCAGCTGTTATCTTGTGTTAGAAGCTGTTATCTGGTTACCTTCTCATTGTTATTTTGTTTGGCTGCTGGGTGGGGGAAAGGGAGGGGGTGATATCACTCCAACATGCAGTACAGCAGTAAAGAGTGATTGAAGTTTATCAGAGCACAAGTCACATGACTTGGGGCTAGGGTTGCCACCATTTCTTGAAAAAAATACCGTCCTTCCTATATATTTATCTTTTTTTCCTATTAATAACATTGGGATCAACCATCAAAAATACCGGCCAGGCCAGTAAAAAACGCATGCACAGCTGAACAAAATAGCCGACTTTTTAGTTAAAGTACGGCTTTTCTTCTTCTGCACATGCGCAGCTACCAGAAGAAGCCAGAAGAGGACCACTCTGTGGTGCTCACTGGTATAACCCGGGGCTGGTTGCAGTTTTCTGCTGATAGGAGCACCAGCCCGGAGTTTCAGGTAAGTCAATGTGTATGGCTAGCTTTACTGTTCTTGATGAAGTGAATGATGATACTAAGTGTTGGACTGGCCCACAGGTTTACCAGGAAAACTCCCGGTGGGTCCAGGTGTCAGTGGGCCTCTTGGGTCTAACAATTTGGCCTATTTCATGTTCATTCCTTATTTCTTTATGTGGACAAAGAGGCTTAATAATGGAAGAATAGAGTATAGTAAGTAGTTTGGAAATTTGGGCCCCTGGGCTAAGGTTTTCTGGTGGGCCCCTGGTCTAAGGTTTTCTGGTGGGCCC
>CM044441.1:13852144-13871085 GCA_024363595.1 Xenopus borealis | reverse complement strand
GTGGGCCCCTGGTCTAAGGTTTTCTGGTGGGCCCCTGGCATCCCAGTCCGACACTGCCCATACTAAATGTTTTAGTTGTCATCTGAAAGACAATCTTGTGATAGACCCTTTTACTGCGTATGGACAAATGTTTCAAGGAGAACTAAATCGCATTTTATGTATGAAACATATTGCACCAGCCCAGCAGTTCGGCAGGCCTATAACTGTAATGATCCAGGCCTTCAGATTTCTTTGCAGGATTTCTCCATCTTGGATCTTGCTAGGCCATCTTTTTGAGTATCAGTGGCACATGGTCAGTGTGATCTGGGCAGCTGTTGAGAAACTAAACTTAGGGGCTTTCTCACCTAACCCTACCACCAAGCTTTTACTTGCCCGTTAGCTGGGTTGGAAGCATGTGGATACCCAGCATTCCCTGAGGCATTGAGGTGCCCTGTGCACAAGGAGTCAGAGAGTTGACAAGTTTTGCCTGGAATTTCCTCGTGGGGCTGTTGCACTTACTCCAGCATTGTTAGGAGCATTGAGGGTCAAACGACTTCTGTGCTAACGTCCTTGTTTATTCAATATTGATAATATTACGGAGCTGGAAGAAGCCATTTTTTGTTTCCATGTTCTGAATCAAATAAAACACCCCGAGGAATAACTGAGCCTCTGAAAACCAGCCGGGTGATTCCAGTAATGTTTATCTGTGGTGGCCGGGTGGAAAATGTTTATTTTAGTTAGTTTCCCTTTAATGTGGTTCATTAAGTGGATTATGCTTTGGAAAACGCTATTCATTATTTAACAATTAGTACAACATGTGTCTGCCTATCAGCAATCACAGTCATTTGGGCCCCTCGGCGTTGGTTATGAAAGAGATTTCATTTCTCCTTTGATTCGTGACAGAGCATTAATCAGAGAGATTAGGTTGATTTATTGTATTCCCTGCACTTCTATTACCATGGTACCATGCCCCGAATATTTACATCCAAAATCACTTGTGATGATCCGGTATCTGCAGTTTTATACAGAAGAAAAGAGCAGTAGCATCATGTCAATGGTCCACACCTACTACTAATTTATTATAATATATATATATATATATTTTTTTTTTTTTAATTAATGCTCTTCTGGTCTCTTGCAGATTTGGGTTCATAGTGTACACAATGCCAGTGGGTATTTCACCATTTACGGAGATGAATCCCTGCAGTCTGACCACTTCAGCTCTCGGCTCAGTTTTGGAGACACGCAGACGGTCTGGGCGCGAACGGGCTACCTGGGGTTCTTAAGGAGGACAGAGCTCACAGATGCAAATGGAGGTATTGTGTAAAGGCATTTAATACTCCCTTCCCAGAGACTATTATCCACTGTTACTATAGGCACCATCTCTCCCTACTATACCTGCTATCCCACAGTCACACTCCCTTCCCAGAGACTATTATCTACTGTTACTATAGACGCAATCTCTCCTTACTATACCTGCTATCCCACAGCCACACTCCCTTCCCAGAGACTATTATCTACTGTTACTATAGACGCAATCTCTCCCTACTATCCCATAGCCACAGTCCATTCCAAGAGACTGTTATCCCATTGCTACTATAAATTGTGTATAGTATACACAAAGTGTTGTGTACTGTATCTTTCAATAAGCATACACTGTAATGTCCAGACCAAACCAGAAGGGAAGGAGGAGGTGGTTGAACATTGTAGGTCAAGGAAGAAAAAAAGAGGGTAAAGAAGAGAAATCGGCATATTCAAGAAGAATCATAGGAATATTTAGAGGCAATGAAGAATATAACGGTGAGGGCAGTGTCGGACTGGGATGCCATTATTCCTTCTCTCCTCACTTAACCTCTTTATTCTCCTATTCTTTTAGATCTAGTTACTATACTCTATTCTTCCATTATTAAGCCTCTTTTTCAACATAAAGAAATAGGGAATGAACATGAAATAGGCCAAATTGTTAGAAGCAAGAGGCCCACTGACACCTGAGCCCACCGGGAGTTTTCCTGGTAAACCTGTGGGTCAGTCCTACACTGGGTGAGGGCTGTAAAAGTAGGAAAGAATAGATAATGAGGCATGTACATATGGGACTGAGTAGAGAATGATATAGCAGGAGGCTGTTAAAGTGACATACGCTGGAAAAAGGGGGAATGAGATGCTTATGGCTTTTTGGTTGTTTTTACAACTGCATTGGGACAAAGCTGCAAATTTAGCAAATTAGCCCATTGAGACACAGACAGTGTGAATAAGTGTAATACTGTAGTATATGAGCAGAAACAAATGTGACGTATACAAGGTCTAGAAACCACTGCAATAAGGCCACTCCTCATGAATCTATAGCAGCTTTACTATAAGTCCAGTATTCTGGCTCAGATCTGCATTGCCTGGATGCCAGACAAGCTATATACTGTAACTGAATACATAACATCCTCTGCTGGACTGCAAATATATGGGTTTTTTTTCATTTAGTCTAAACCTGCAAATTTAGACTTCTGTAATCTGAACACGTTCAACTGGTCCAAGCTTAGACAAATAAAATGAATATTTAAACAGCATGCTGCCAAACCCCATGGTGGGGCGCTATGAAGCTTTATTATTACTTGTTCTTAATTCTTGATCCTGAGGGCTTACAATGAAGTGTCTAAAATGCAAAAAGCATCAATAAGCGGCTTCTGATAACAATAATAGTGATACAGTAAAAATACATATTATTAGTATTGCTGTTGTTATAATTATTTTTACCAATAGCAGTAGTAATAATTAGTAACAGTTGTAGTGTTTAATTACATTACATATATAATTACTATAATAAATGAATAATAGTCTTTACTGTAAGTGTTTCTTGATTGGTGGCTAAAAAGTATAAAGAAAAGACAACTTGACCCGTTCGCTTTCCCTGACTCAGCGAGCAAAGTGCAGTCTTGGACATAGTCTCCATTCTTGCGTCATTGTACATGCAATTGCGTCTACGTGTAAATCAGCCATAGTAGTTCATAATATTTTCTGCCTGGAGTCATCTCCAGTGTCTGGAGTGTTGTCTGCACCCTATTCTTTAGGCAAAACTATGCTGGAGCTTCCGCCTGGTCAGGAGGTGGCAGTAGAATCAGGGTTCGAATAGCGCTGTTGCCACTGAATGAGCTGTATGGAGGTGCGCAAAATGCATTTAGTACCAGGGCTGGAACTAGGGGAAAGAAGAAGAGGTACATGCCTAGGGTGCAATGGTGAGGGAGGTGATGGGCACGTACCTCTACTGTTTGTTCCAGGCCATTGTTCCATGATGCCCCCGTGTGATGGCACGACACATGCCTGTGAGAACAAGCAGCGGAGGGGTCTCAGGTGGCCACCTAGATTGGCTAGGGTGCCTGGCTTGGTCTAGCCTGGACAAGTACCTTTAATGAAAGTGCTTTTAGACACAACTCAAAAGCCAAGATGTCCACTGCTTCTGAACGGGTCTTTAATTTTATAAAATGATCTCATGTTAAAGAAAATAATCACAAAAAAAAGTTTTTTAGCTTATGTTATAATAATCAGGGTTCCCTGAGACAACCACTGTACAAGACGTGGAAACCCTTGGGGAGTCAAGCAACCTGGATGACTGAGGAGTCTGGCCTTTTACTAACAGGCGTAGGGTAATCTGGTGAGGCACAAGTTACACATTTAGGCAGCAATGTGATAGGGCTTCATCAAGATTTATGATCTGTTTCCTAAACATAGTCTAGGATTGATTGTGATTATGTTATGGCCTTTCCCTGACTGTTAAATTAGATAGTAAATCCATGGGCTTCAAAACTGGTTTCTGTTATTGCAACACTGGGAAACCCTTAACTAAAGTTTTGGCTTTCTTCTGATATTTTGTTTTGTCCCATTGCCATCTAAAAGCCGTTTTGTCTTTTCATCCAGAACGGCACGATGCGCTTTATGTTGTTGGAGCACTAGATGAAGCAATGGAATTACGGGGAATGAGATATCATCCGATTGATATTGAAACATCGGTTATTCGGGCCCACAAGTGTGTAACGGAATGGTAAGTGTTCATTCTGTAGCTATCAAAGCTCTTTTCTTACTCTCTTTCTTTTCTGGTAGGTCTTAGCTGAAACTCCTTCTACAACTCTTGTGAGTTTCAACCAACACTTAAGGTGGCCATAGACGGTACAATTACGATCTTTCTTTTAAAAGATCTTTCCAAGAAAGATTGTTTGTTTCAATACACACGTGTAGAGCAGAATCGTCAGATATACATATAGAATGTATCTGACGATTCAGCACTTAACAGTGGCCGAGGTTTGGGTGCCTTCAAAGGTGCCTGATCAAAATTTTCCGTCCAGCCCGATCGACCAGCCAACCGATATCCAAGTCTTCTGTCGGTCAGCTCCTTTCCCACCATACACGCATCAAATAGTGTATGAAAATTTGTTTTGTACAATATTATCTGTGCATCTATGGCCACCATTACACGAATAGTTCAATGGAACCATTGTGATTGTATGTCTGTGATGTATTGTCCTTGAGGATTTAAATTCCAGGAATTCCCTGCCACAGTTGAACTGAAGAAGCCATTTGGATTAGTTGTGAAATGTTTCCAAAAAATAATTGAGAAACTCCAGTTGCTTTAGATATATTTCCACTAGATTCTTCTGTGTTGTTTCTTAGATAGTAACATACGTTTCTCTAAGCAGAGCCAAATACATATAATACTATTGTAGGTATCCTTTTACTACAGTACAGTAGATTTTTATTACATATGATGTAGCCTCTTGATCCCCTTCAGTTCGCTTGGGTCCCCACAGCTCTACTTTCATTCCTATGGAAAGACAGTGTTAGTTTGACTTGGTACTAGTGCTGGTGCCTGGTCCACACACTTAAAAAGAAACATGCCATAAGGAACGTGAACCAGAGAAGCCTTAAACAGAAAAGCTGCTGCACAAGAATTTGTTCAAATAGGTTTTATAATAATTAGTTGTCAAAGACCCAAGAAGCAATTCTATCCATCTCTTGAGGCAACAACAGCATGAACTACAGGTGGAGATCACGTCTTCTTCTAAATGAGTTATGGAAAAATGGCACCCTGTAGAGTTGAACTTGATGGACTTACATGTTTTTAACATTATTGAATAATGATGTAAGGCTGATAGAAGGCGACTTCACCTGGATTTCAAGTCTGCCTCTACCACTGCCACTATAACTTTGAATTTCCTGCTGGGTTCAAGGAAATGTTTATGATGATATAGTGTTTGGTGGCTCAATTAGACTGACCTCATCTCTAGTCACATCATGTTACAAGCCTTGCCTTCCTTCTGGCTTCTTACAAAGGTATTATAAGCATAATGTGGAGAAGGTTGAGAGATATCCCTGGTTGGCCTGCTAATATAAAAATGGCTTCTTATGCATTGCTGAAATTACAAGCTGAGCCAGTAACATCTTCAAGGAAGAGAGTAAAATATACATATATATTCACATTATCATGATGGGCAATGGCCGACATCACTTGCTTTATGTGCTTGATAAGGAGGCTGTTCTGTTTCCAAAGCAGTGGAAATTCTCATGGCCAAGCGGTGGAGCAATGACCTTAAACAGTAGGCCATTGTTTAGTTGTTTTAAGTGGGAAGGAAGCTTCTCAGCAAGATGGTGGGATGTACTAATGCATACATGCTAATAAGTGACTAGAAGTAACAGGCAGAATAATCAGTCAATCATTTTTTTCTGTTACCTTGAATGTGCATTGAGTAACCATTTGCTTCTTATACATTCCCGCCAGTGCTGTTTTCACCTGGACGAATTTATTGGTGGTGGTAGTCGAACTCGATGGGTCGGAGCAGGAAGCCTTGGACCTGGTACCGCTGGTTACTAATGTGATCTTGGAGGAACATTATTTGATCGTAGGCGTAGTCGTAGTGGTGGACATTGGTGTCATTCCTATCAACTCCCGTGGAGAGAAACAGCGTATGCACCTACGAGATGGGTTTTTAGCAGATCAGCTAGATCCCATATATGTGGCCTACAACATGTAGTCTTGTACTATAAAGCTTCCATGGACTTTACACTAGATGTATAAATTTTTTTGTTTTGTTTTATCAGTGTCCACTAGAAAACGGAGGTGCAATTATGGAGAAGGCCTTGCTTAGAATGGAACTTCTTTATTATTTTAATCTACCAATTTCTCATAATTGGCCAGAGAAAACAAAAAAATGTGAAATTTCTTTTTCTTGTTTGTACCACTACATTTTAGCACCGAGAGACTTTATTGGTACTGTATCGTATTGTATTGCCTCAGTTAAACCTCTAAGTGCCGCAGAGATCTGCAGAATTTTGCGTTTCCTTGCGCCACTCAACTGGTTTAAATATGCCAATCGCAAATCGCAGAACCTTGTTTTTTTCCTCGTTGTTTGTTTTTATGTTGCTGTTTTTTCAGTAGCAATGGATTTTATGAAGGGTTTTTTTTTATTATTAATGTAAAATCTTCAGACAGGTTAATTTTTAACAAAAAAACCTTTTACAGAGGCGTTTTTTTCCCCCTGTGGTTTGAGCCAATGTGTTGGAAAACATCTTCTAGATCATTTTTATTAAGCCATTTCTGATGTCCGGTTATTTTGAACAAAAGGTACGAACAGGAAATATAGAAAAAATATCTCTACAAAAGGCCACTTTAGAAAGCAGTGGATGGAGCTGGGGAAACTTATCAGCTCTTTGCTCCATCTATTGATAGTTGCCTTGATATCAGTAGAAAGGAATTTTACCATGTAAATGGTACTTGACTGTAAACTGAGGAAAGGAAATGTAACCATGCAAAGTGAATTAATGTAAAATTGCTTAGAATTCTCTTCTAAGCACTTTTGCAATTCACATTTGTTTTTTTTTTTGTTTTTTTGGCAGATTACAAAATAATAGCAAACATGTATACTGCTTATAACAAAATTGAAACAACAGCACCTCCTTCTGATCAGTTCTTCAAAACGAGATACAGTCAGGAGAAAACCTCAGAAGATAAACAGGAAACTGTTCTGATTTTACTCTTTGAAAGACTTAAAAAAGTTAGGCAGAGCAATATCGGAAGAGTTCCTTGTTCTTGTAATATTTTCTCCCTACTGTATCATAAAGACAAAGGAGAGAGTTCCCTTTTCTTTGTGTAGATAATATCAGAAGACGAAGAACAGGGAAATCTTTTGATGTTGCTCTTTGAAAGACATGGCCAGAAGAGTCGGAAGAGTTGGGAGAAAATGTCAGAAGAACAGGGAACTCTTCTAATATTGCTCTGCTTAGATGACTTGTCTGTTAGCAACATCAGAACAGTTCTCAGTTTTCTTCTGATATTTTCTCCTCACCAGATCACAAAGAACAGGGAACTCTTTGAAAGACATGAGAAAGGTCATCTAAGCAGAGCAGCATTAGAAGAGTTCCCTGTTCTTCTTCTGATGTTTCCTACCGACTGTATCATGAAAGACATGGCCAGAAGAGTCGGAAGAAAATGTCAGAAGAACAGTACACTCTTCTGATGTTGCTCTACCTAGATGACTTTTCTCTAGTGTTTCAAAGAGCAACATCAAAACAGTTCACTCTTCTGATGCTGTTCTTTAAAAGACATGAGTAGAGTCATCTAAGAGGAGCAGCATCAGAGAAGGTCTCTGTACTTTTGATATTTTCTCCCAACCATATAACAGTCTAAGGGCAGGGGCACACTGGCAGATTCGGGGGGATTTAGTCGCCCGACAATTAATCACCTCTTCTTTGGGGTGACAATCTCTCTGAACTGCAAAATCGCCTGTGGCAATACACTCGCGGCACTTCAATTTCCGAAGTTTCCTCACGAAGAAACTTCAGGCAACTTCAGAAATCGAAGCGCTACGAGTGGCATTGAGCTGGCGTTTTCTCATTCTAGCAGGCGTGAGGCAGTTTGGGGAGATTGTTGCCCAGAAGAAGAGGCAATTAGTCGCCAGGTGACTAAATCTCCCGAATTTGCCTGTGTGACCTTACCCTGATCAGCAGGTGGCAAAGTTGTTTCCTTTTTCCTTATAATAGCAGGTATAGGATCTGTTATCCAGAATGCTTGGGACCTGGGGTTTTCTGGTAACAGATCTTTCAGTAATTTGGATCTTCAAACCTTAAGTCTACTAGAAAATAATATAAATAAACCCTATGAGGTGGTTTTGCCTCCAATAAGGATTAATTATATCTTAGTTTGGATCAAGTACAAGCTACTGTTTAATTTTTACAGAGAAAAAGGAAATAATTTTTAACATTTTGGATTATTTGATTATAATGGAGTCTATGGGAGGCGGCCTTTCTGTAATTCTGGCTTTCCGGATAACGTATCCCATACCTACATTTTTGCTAAAATTTTGGAATCTGCAAAAATAAAATAATTCATGTAAAGTGCAAAAGTGCTCAGAAGAGCATAGAAAGTTATCCTTTCCTTTGAGGGACTTCATTTAAAGTTGGTACATCTTATTACCACTTACAATTCCAAAACTGCAAATGTATATTCAAGAATATGAAAGCTCCGTTGTACAATCCCAAACTGCTCTGCAGAATAATCTACAAATAAGCACACTAGGATTTGCCTTTTATCTCAGAGAGAGAGCGAGAGTAATATAAACGGGGAAAAAATGAGTTTATTGAACCGAAATTTAAGGAAAAATAGTATAAATATGGCGGACTGTGGCGAATATCTTTGTACTAAACTTTAAAAAAAGAAAAAAGCTAAAATAAGTTAACGTCTCTTCATATGTAATTATGTATAAAATGTTTAATTTATTTTGATCTCTTTAGAAGTATAAAACAAGATGCAGCATTCAAGAAGGTAACTCTTGTAATGTTTGTTAATATAAAAAAAAAAGCAAAGTGTTGTATTATCTTGAGTGGATAGTATCACATCAAATATATATTAAAAAAAAAATATATATATATATATATAAATTCACAAAGGGTTATAGGGACGGGAACATTTTTTATTGTTTAAAAGATGCAGTACTCGTCACTTGCATGGTGTCTCCCAGTGTATATAAATGAGTGTGAATTCAAAAAATGTTTGGTTGAGAAGATATTCCCTTATAAAAAGATTATTCTAGATACCAGCAAGTGGGTGTATTCCCATGGCTGTGATGATGGTGGACAAACATATGGCTGAATGCACTATTGTTTTTCTTTTTTTTATGTCTCCTATAGAAAAATAATGACAAATGTTATAACGTGTGTGCCGGCCAGGTATACATTGCTATAGAGAAAAGGATCAGATAACTGTTTGCTAGATTGGTAAGGGCCCCCATATTAATAGACTTTCCAAACAAATATAGACAGCAGAGTATTTTGTTCAGATTTTCCTGAATATGCAGATTGAAGTCTTTTCATTTATAAAGGGAAAATTGCTCAGCGCATGTTATGTTATTATTTTTTTCTAGTTTTTAAGATATTAGCATTTTTGAAAATGCTATAATAACGAATTTGAGGGCGTCGCCTACTATTCATTCCAACCGACTGGATAGTCAGCAGAAAATTAAGATGGTCATACAATGATGCTTATAGAAGGAAGTTGTTGAGCAGGGAAAACATTGTCTGATGTTTTTTTTTGTGGACAGCCCTAAGCAGAGCAACATCGCAAGACTTTCTTTTACTCACAAATTTTCTGCCAACTGTTTACAGTCTGCTGGAAATGAAATGTAGTGAGAAACATCACAAGACGCTACTTTTCTCACAAAGTCTATTTTAAGCCGGCTGTCGTCAGTCGGCCGAGATGCACAGCAGGTCTAAAGACTTGTAAGTATCTTGAAACCAAGAAAATAAATAATGAATGTAAATGCCAAAAGTGCTTAGCAGAGTGTTCTGAGCAACTGTATGTTGATTTACAACCACAGGGTTTACAGCTACAGGGTTTTATTTTAAAAATGTGTTTAGTGATAAAGCTTGTATTGGAAACTCAGATTGCATTTTTGGGTGAGGATATCACATTGCACAGCAGGGCAACGCATTTTAGATGAATGCCTGAAAAGGTGACAAACATTAGCAAATAGGATGAGTCCACATGAGTGTTTTGACATCAACCTTCAGTACATTGCACCACATCTTTTTGGTGAGCATTTGGGGGGGGGCGGTTAAAGTCATTGCAGTGGAAGGAATAAATGGAGATGGTCTGCAAACTGATGAACCTCTTTCTCCATCTGGTGAAGGAAATACATTTTGATTCACCTACCTCCCAAGTTTTGGTCGATTCTATAATTCAGTGTTTGTTAAGTTCAAGCACCTCTTGAAGGTTCAACTATTGTTCAGGGCCAGCTTAAACATTCCTGTATGAGTCAGTTCAGTTCCAAAAACATCACAAAATATGTTCTCACCCCCAATCTCATCTCAGGGGTTTGTGTTTTACCCCAGTGACGTCCTTTATAAAGGCTTCTGTCCAGGATGTGTTGAGACCACTTAGAAAAGAGAGAGCGAGAAAGATCATGTGCAATAATTGTTTGCCTTTTACTTACTGAGCAAGCTGCCAGAATACCGGAGGATGTCCTGGTGGGACCAGGCCTAGTGGAACCCAGTCTGTGAAAATTCTCATTGACCAACTCATATACCAGTAGGCATCTAATTGCTGCTAGAGCTAAATAGAAGTATATGATCTATGATGACTTTGTAATAGTGTTCTGTTAAGGTTTATGAGGAATGCATCATACGAGGCAAGCAACAGAGCAGCTCACATTCATCTTCTGTGCGTATTTTGACTTTGTAACCCACCAACCATGCTTGATATCCACACAGCAGCTGGATGATACTGACAGATTTAACTGGACAAGAATTAAACATAAATATGGCCTCAAGGATCAAGCAGACAAAATTGCTGCTCAAAAGCCGATATCTGATTGTTGACTAGACCCGAAGCCAGTTTTATGCATGTTGTAACCACTGTTTTATAATATATTTGGTGTGGTAGATAGTGTTGGGGTATTTCCATCCATGCTGATGGCAAATAGTTGGTGGCCCCATATCATCTTATTCCTTTGAGCTGATTTTGGAATAGAAAAATGGCATGGGGGGAGCTCTTAGGGCCATCAAGCCTTAAACTATTCAGTTAAGAAGCATGGGTATAAAATATAATCAGTTGCCCAAAAGGACAGCTATTATGTGCAATAAGCTAATTCTTGGCTGTGGCCCTCCAGAACCACTGAGCTCTTTGGACAACATCATCATTTTATCATAATCTGTAGTTTAGGGAAGAACTGGCCCACCCTATGGAAACAGTTGGACAGCACAGACCTACAAACAAAGTAATGTTCTACTTTCCATGGAGTAGTGATGTAATTGCCTAACTGAAGACGGAAGAGAGACTAAAGCTGCCCAGAGACATACAGATTTATCTTTATGTCCGAAAAACTCTCGTTCAGGTCTCCCGACCTACCGCTAACCACTCAGATGAAATAAAGTATTAAAAAGAACAAATCAGATGTTCGGGCCATTAATTCAAAGACGTACAAAAGTTATGTCCGACAAATTGTAGTGACAGTCACCCATTGATATCAATGCATGAAGAGATATCGGGGGGGAATTCACAAAAGTGTCGGTAAAATAAGTAACCCAGAAGTGGTAGTCGACAAATTTGTAAAATGTCGTACAAACGGCAAATTCAGATGTTACCATCTCTGAATGTCTCGTAAGTCCGACAATTTTCTAAAATGTAGTATATCTTTTCATCGTATAGACGACAATTTACAAGATGTTTTAAAAGACAATTTGAATTGTCGGCAAAAAAACTGAGTTGACGAGTAATTTGTAAAAATGTCGGTGGAAAGTGGCACCGAAAAAACCACGCCCACTTTTCACGACACTATTTCAAAAGTGTCGTATATGTCGGAAAATTGCCAGGGAAATGCTCTGTGTCGGCTGTTGCTATGACATTTTCTACAACATTTTTTCCTTCCCGACACTTTTGTGAATTCCCCCCATTATGTTTAGACAAAATCTTCTAAAAGGTCCAATCGACTAAATGATCCCTATGGCACAAAAGATATTGCGCTTATCCACACACAGCCTGAAAATCGTATATGAAACGAAGATTCGTATGACTTCAGCTTTATGTTTATGGTCCGCTTAAGACAGATCGATTACTAATAATAGTTTCTTCTTATCATGCGTTGCAATGGTGACGGCCATGTTTCTTCTTGAGACATTCATGAAGTTATCTCATAATGTATTTGAACAAGAGGTAATAAGCCTGAGGCTGTTTGTCTAGTGGAAGCCTTTGAAACCAGCAATGCCACCTGCTCATTCATTTTATACCGGCGTAGACCCAATATTCCAGCATCTGACCTCAGGTATAAGTTTGGGGGGAAATGGGACAGTAGAAGAGTCATCGGCTTAGCATAGTAATGATATCGAAAGACAGAAGTATGTACCAATTTAGTCTGCGTCAACAACAAAAATAAAGGGTATTGATGCCATGGTGGTTATCAAAACGTTCCTGTATTGTGCCCATCACTCATTTCAGCCCTCATCGGTGCTGGCAAGGTTAAGAAACAGCAATAAAGGACGGTTGCTTAGATAACGTACTGTAGATAAACCATTCATGGGATCTCGTAAAACATATTTGTCTTGTGACCTTGTGCTTTTTTGAAGTCAGATGAACCCATAAGAGGAGACGGATGCACAGAGCAGAGAGTCCTTACAAAGCATTCACCCACACACCAACAAAACTCAACAGATTCTTCATGGTGCTTGTTTTACCTTTCATTCTGCTTGACACTTTACCCAAGGGAACATGGTCCCTCTCTTATCCGTTGAATGTTAGCAGCGTTATTTCATAGAGTGTGTTGACTGGTTTGAGAAGTTCATTTCCTCAGCCAACCACAGCTGAAAACAGAGAAGAAAAAAAAAAAAAAGAGAGAGAGAGAAATTTTTATGTGCAAAAAAACAGCAACCTTCTTGTATGTTAAATCACCAGTACGCTTTGTACATCTGTGATAACGCCTGTTTTATATTCAAATGAACAAATAAAAGCTTTTATTTTTGTTGCTCTGAAAAAAGATATGTGGAGTATGTCTCATTTCCAGCTCTGTCCTGCGCCTGCAGGGTGGGGGGGCGGTATGGTAACCCATAACAAGACTGTCCTCTTCTCACTAACTTCATTTTCTGCCATCTGTGTCTTGTCAACTGAAATGACCAGCAGGTGGTACTGTTGTTTCAAATTCATTATATTAGCAGCCTGAAAACTAGGGATGCACCAAATCCACTATTTTGGATTCGGACGAACCCCCGAATCCTTCCCGAAAGATTTGGGCGAATACCGAACTGAATCCAAACCCTAATTTGCATATGCAAATTGGGGGGGAGGGGAAACTTTTTTACTTCCTTGTTTTGTGACAAAAAGTCATGCAATTTCCTGCTGAAAAAGGCCGAATCCCTAACCGGTGCATCCCTACGGAAAACTAATGCTATCTACAGATACAGTGGCCATATGTCTACCTAGAAAATCATAGGGACCTATCCCCACTAGGGTTCCCACCCTAACCTAACTGGCAAATCAACAGCCAGGGCCGAGGCCAGTATTAGAAATTTATAAAACCCTATAAATCCCTCTCACCTGACCATCTCCACTGCTGATCACCCCTTATAAAGAAGAGGCCTGCCCATTTAACCACCTGTCACACCCATTTCCAAGCCCTATCCACCCAATTCCCCAGCCAGTGACATCATCACCCGCCCCTCCAACCGGAACTCTGGTATTGGTGGTGAGAAAAGGTGGCAACCCTAATCCCCACTGATATCTTTGTAGCATGGATATTGGTTGGTTCATCAGTCAGGTTGGGTTGTCTAAAAGCAGTCATTTTATGCAAACACTTTAATCCGATGGGCTAAGACCGGGTCTTATGTTTTTATTGACCAGGACAAACTTTGCCCCTTTTTACAGATGTGCCTTTAAAAGAGGATAGCTGTGGGTGTCACTATATATATATATATATATATATAGAACAGTACTAGTTGTATAATTTCATACTACTGATATGTGCAACCTTCAAACTCTGTTTATTACTGGAAACATTCCCCCTGATATTATACTTTCCCACAATATGCAGAAATCTGCTAAAAAGAAGCAAACATTTTTATTAAAGCTTTAATACATTGCCCCCTGCTGGAAATCTATCAGCAGTGCAATGCAGGATTCGGCCAGGGCTAAGCATTTCTGTCTTTAGTATTTACTCAAGCCAGATCCAAGCCTCATGTCTGTCAATGAACTCAAAATCATGGAGTTCTGTTTTGTGGGAGCTGCTGTGCTGGTTTTCTAAGGAGGAAAGATGAACTGTCATTGACAGACTAATAAAAACGGTCATCGCCATGTTCTTAACCCACATTGCAGTATTTTTCCCCCTTGATTTCAGGGATACGACTGACGCAATTGGCTGGTGATACCTAAATATATATATATATATATATACACACACATACTCACCATGCAAATGGAACGCTGAGTTGGTTTCGGAATTGCCAGAGCAGAACTAAATGAATCTGTTCCAGTTGCTATGGCCAGAGCCTGGGAAATGAGCATGTTGAGCAGATGTGCTGCAGATGTGACCTATATAAATGCAAACACAATGCAGTTATAAAAGGGTTTGTTTCTAATAATACAATCTCTGTAGAGACTTCATGTGCACTCAGTGGGAGTTTCTTGCAACTTGACAAGAAACTGGATATTTCTAAGGTGGAGAATCTCATTCTGTGTCTAAAAGAAGGAATAATATTCCTCACAAGAAACATAAACATAACGCAGAGGTAACAAATTCTGCACTGAAATCCATTTCTCAAAAGACACATTTTATTAGATTTAGTTTTAAAATCTGACATGGGACTAGACATATTTCCCAGCTGCCCCCAGTCATGTGACTTGTGCTCTGATAAACTTGAGGAACTGTCTGCAAGTTGCAGTGATGTCACCAGATAACAGCTCCCTAACACAAGATAACAGCTGCCTGGTAGATCCAAGAACAACACTCAACAGTAAAATCCAAGTCCCACTGAGACTGATTCAGTTACATTATGGGGCAGATTTACGAAATTCACGTGAAATGATCGAAGTTCGATCGAATACCGATTGTACGAATTTGTCGTATATTCGAATATTCTAATTTGGCCTCTTCGATCAACGTATACCGAATTATGGAATGATCGGATATTCGATCATTCGATGATCCAAGGATTCAAAATTTTTAAATTGTTCGAATGCCTACTTCGCCAGATTGAACCTACTGAATTGCAATAGAAGCCTATGGAAAGCGCCCCATAGGCTTCTGAGACTAAGTCCTGCTTGAATACCATTCGTACGATTGACGTGTTCGATCGTTCGAATCATACAAATTTTTCGGAGACTCAAAGGAAATTTTATGATTTTTTTGTGAAATCGAACTATCGGTATCCAATCGTACGAATTCATCGAGAAATCGAATATCGAGCAAAATTATAGCCTAAAACAATTCAATAAGCATTCGATGGTCGAATGCTTATCGAATTTCGAGTAGGATCGAGGCAATTTTGGGGAATAATAATAAATTTTCCTTTAAGTATGAGAAATAACAGCCTGCCAGAAAGTAGTTACATCCTAAAGTGCAGGCACAAGTCACATAACTGGGGGCAGCTGGGAAACGGACAATATGTCTAGCCCCATGTCAGATTTCAAAATTTAATATAAAAAAAATCTGTTTGCTCTTTTGAGAATTCAGTGCAGAATTCTGCTGGAGCAGCACTATTAACTGATGTGTTTTGAAAAAAAACATGTTTTCCCATGAAAGTATCCCTTTAACCCAGGGAAAGGTACAAAGGCAGCAGCAAATGAAATAGCGGAACATAAAGAAGCCAAAAAGAAACGAATATGAGAGGAGAAACCAGAAATGCAACCTGCACAGTCTGCGAGGTTTCTAAACAAGCAGATCTTTTCTTAATATGTCCACCTAGACCTGGGCTATATTGTGCTGGTCCAACCTTTGTCCCTTGGACCAAAGATCAGATCATAACATTGGTAAATTCAGATCATGGGGGGGATCTACGAGCTAATACAGTCATTGCTCCAACGGGGAAATCAAACCAGATATTGGTCTGGTAGGCTCAACAGTGGGCCCAGAAGCTTTCAAATTGGTCTGGAAAGGCCAACTTGGAGATGTACAGCCACCTTTAGAGACCAGAAGAAAGAAGGGAAGCAGGGTAATAATAATAGCAAATTGCACAATCAGGAAGGAAACCAAAGCAGCTATAAGAATGAAGGCGAAAAAGTAGAAAACGGGGCAGATTTACTTAGGGTCAAATTTGAGGGTTAAAAAACCAAGGATTTTTATTCCTACACTATTCCAGTGTAGGAATAAAAATCCTTCGAATTCAAATATTGAATTCGAAGCATTCTACCGCTCGAATAGCGAAAATTCGATAACATTGTTAAAATCATAAGAATCGAACGATTCAAATGATTTTATCCATCCGATCTCATTTTTTTATTCGATCTAAAAAATATGAAAGCCAATTCGGTTGGTTCGGTAGGTTGAAACTGGAGAACTAGGCAGTTGAATAAAAATTAAAGGGGAAGACTGTCGAACATTCAAATAGAAATAGGGCATACAATTCAGGAACACAATTAGACAGTAGTAAGTAGAGACAGTAGTGACAGCTTCAGCTTTCCCAATGAACAATATGTAATCCAGCGCATGTATGAGCAGCCCACCTAAGGGCTCCTACACACGGGCGTTTTGGACCTGCGCTCCCCTGCGTTGTGTTTGGCTGCGTTCAGCCGCAGGGGAGCGCAGGTCTAGACGCACCTCATTTTGTTCAATGAGGTTGTACCCACGAGACGCGTGTAAGCGCCGAACGCAGATTCAGACGCAACATGCTGCATTTTTCCTGCGTTCGGCGCTCACATGCGTTCGTGTGAGTACAGCCCCATTGAAAATAATTGAGTGCGTCTATACCTGCGCTCCCCTGCGGCTGAACGCAGCAAAACGCAACGCAGGAGAGCGCAGGTAAAAACGCCCGTGTGTAGGAGCCCTTAAAGTAAGTTTTCAAAATACAGGACTAACTCTTCATGAAGCACATGATATAGTTGTGTCATTGTATTATAATCCATAGTAATGTATTTGGGTGCAGCCATGTCACAGCGTGAAGTATAGAAACCTTCTTGCAAAGGACTAGATTTTTATACATTTTCAGCCCATTTCAATTGATTTTCTACTGAACTGCAAAATTCCAAAACCTAAAGGCTAGTATTTTATATACTGTACCAGCCCTGGATCTGCAGTGACCCGTTGACTCCAAAGTTGCAGACCTCCCAACATTTTGGAAGTAAAAAGAGGGGCACAAATTTTTTATTTCGCAAGTAGCGGGGCTAAATTTTTTGACCTTGCCCATTTTCGTGACCACACCCCCTAATTACCATGTTCATTTTACTAAATTTGGCAGGTTATGTAAGTTTGAAAATCTAAACTGGTACAATTACTTATTTTTAGTGATGGGTGAAGCGGCAGCATTTTGCTTCACCAAATTTTTCGGCAAAAAAATTTGTGAAACGTCGCCACGTCTTGTTTTGGATGCAGGCGTCCAAAAAACGGACGCTGGCAATGGGCACCGGCCTTCAAACAACAGACACCGGCGCCCAAAACGAGACACGTTTGCAAATTTACTCACCTGAGCCAAATTGCGGGAATTCGCCGCAGGCAAATACATTCATCCAACACTACTTATTTTCTTATCTCAAAATGGTTACAAAGTATCTTATTTGCACCTGTTAGCTGTTCTGGGCTCCCTGCCAAAAGCTAATTAAGTTAAAAACTTTGTTTTTCTGGCTGTTCAGTGCAGAGAAAAGAGGGACTTTCCAGAACAAATGAGGGACTGCAGGTTGAGCTGTCAAAATAGGGACTGTCCCTCCAAAAAAGTGAGGTATGACGTTGACCTCCCATCTTCAGGTCTTGGGCCATCTTTTGAGTGTCAGTGGCACTGCACATGCTCAGTGTCCTCTGGGCAGCTGCTGAGAAGCTAAACTTAGGGGTAGAAAAGGAGACCACATCTGTCATAGGGGCTCATTATCATTCAATTCTTATGCAGAATATGCTGGTTTCTATGCAGGCAGATAATGGAAGTCTGAATGAATTGCTCCTCATTCATATATAGTGAATAAAGTGCATCCTCTTGTAAATTATAAGGTTAAGTTATAGAGCAGTTCCATGACCATATAAAAGGATGAGGCCAAAGGTCATGGAACTCCGAGGTAACTTCTAATATCCTCATATTTTGCAACAGGGGGTTCTTTATTTATTATAATACACAAGTTTCAGTGAGTTATGCGACAGAAATGACATCACTACTCACCGTTTATAACTGATGACGTCATTACTCACCGTTTATAAGGATATAATTTACAAGATATTCCCGACTTTTGTGTATTATATATATATATATATACATATTGATTGAGAGCTGGCAGCCAAGGCTGGAGATTCAGGGTACAGATCTTTACTGCCAAAGGGCTCTTGAGTAGAGACCTGTGTGGGTCCAGTTGGGCAAGTCACCTTGCTAAGTCCTCTACTTAGGCCCACTAGCCAAATCCACCCGCATTGGGTTTACTTAGAACCTGACCCAGGGTGGGACCTGCAAAGCTACAAGTGATGTCACAAGAGACAGAAAGTGACATCACTTCAAAGGCAGATCAACCAGGTAAAGATAAAACAGCTTGATCATCTAGGGTGGGTGGTATAAAAAACACTGCATAGGCAGATACCGGAGACAGTACCTGCGGACTGACAGTTCAGTTCCTTAAAGGGATACTGATGAGGGAAACTCATCAGTTAATAGTGCTGCTCCAGCAGACTTCTGCCCTTAAATCCATTTCTCAAAAGAGCAAAGTTTTTTTTTATATTCAGTTTTGAAATCTGACATGGGGCGACATTTTGTCAATTTCTCAGCTGCCCCAAGTCATGCGACTTGTGCCAGCACTTTAGGAGGGAACTGCTTTCTGGCAG
>CM044441.1:13829816-13845680 GCA_024363595.1 Xenopus borealis | reverse complement strand
CGAAAAATTTGCGAATTTCCAGAGAAATTTGCGAATTGGCGAAAAATTCGCGAAACGAGTAGTGCGTCGTTTTTGATGGCGAATTTTTCTGCGGCTAATTTTTGCTGCCGTTTCGCGAATTTATTCGCCAGTGGGGAATCGCGGGAATTCGCCGCGAATTCGCAACTGCCGAAAAAATTCGCCCATCACTACTACTGATCCCGTCCTACTTCTTTTCGATGTTCCGCCGAGATACACGTGGCGTTAAGTAGAATATGATCGACGCGCAGTTATTCTTCATTCTGTGTACGTGGAAGAAGCTTCTCGTTGAACAGTAACCCCCGGTACTAAATAAGTAATGGTTAATGTGAATTATTTATCCGACGGAGTATGTGCAAAAAATAAAAAAATAAACCCAGAAAATCTTTACGTGTTGCAGTGCCAAGAAGGACTGAGATACAATTGCCACTTGCTTGTCGTTTGCCTATTTTATATACACTGACAGGGATTTCAGCCTACGGAAGTCTGTGTATGGCAACGGCCGCCATATTCCTACCATGGGACGCCACAATCGAAACAACAACAAGCGCTTTAATTCGATTGTTCAAAGACAGGTGCACTGGTGAGACCCCAGAATATCTTGCATAAAACAGGCAGAAGGTAGTTTTTTTTTTTTTTTTTTTGGCTTTTTTTTTTTTACATTTCTCATAAACGTGCCTTCTTACATTGAAATGTGCAAATTGTTACATTAAAGTATCTGCTTTTCCCTACCATATGATTTGTTGTAAATGTAAAACTATTTTGTCTTACTTTATAAAACGCCATATATATATATATATATATGTATTGAAGTCATGAAAAAACACGGGATACATTTTAAAAAGTGAAATACCCATGGATGTCCCTCCCTGGGCGAACCCTGTTCCCTACAGTTTAACCTTACAGGCCCTCGTTGATAATTAGCCTTTCTAAAAATGAAAAGGTTATAAAACTCAGCAGTTTTTATGATTGATGCTCTGATCAAACTAGTGCATAATACTCCCCATTGTTTAAAGGATCCGCTGGAATAGGTCAGATACCAAGGGGCTGATTTATCCCTTTTTTTCATGATCAAAACTGTCAAATTCGGCTAGGAAGTTCTTCAAATTCGATTCGAGTTCTTCAAAAAGTTAGAATTCAGATTCAAAAAGTTAGAATTCAGATTCATAGTAAGTGCCCCAACAGGCACAAAACGTGCCAGGCCATTCCTTTGTATGTCTCAATAAATGGATTGAACTTTTGTTAATTTTTGGGGTTTAATCATTTACTTTGGAGGAAGTACTCACAAATTTTCAGTTTTTGGTCACTATTTTGCACCCTTGGACTGGGGTGAACTGTGAGTATATCCTCTCATCTTCATTTGTTGAGTTCTTTATTTATTCAGTTATTTGATCATAATGATCTTAAGGGCAGATTGCATAATTGTAGTATAATAACCCCAAGTAACTACTTTTATCTACCTGATACCCCAGGCCAGTGCTCCTATCAGCCAAAAACCACAACGGTCCAGGGTTCTTCTAAAGAGAACCACAAAGAGATCAACTTCCTGCTTGTTTGATTTTTAAATCCCAGGAAAGCATGCACAGTAGAGCAAAATAGCAACTTTTTTGTGAAATTTCGGCTTTTCACTCTACTGCACATGCGCAGCCCTGATAAGACCCATGGAAGTAGGAAGTTGATCTCTCCGTGGTAGAGTCCTGTGCGGGTCCATTTTTTGGAACCTGTACCCGCAACCCGCAATCTACAACCCAGACCCGCATTCTTACCCGCTTGGACCCGCGACCCGACCCGTACCCGCAACCCAAGATCCGCAACCCGGACCCGCGACCTGCTGACCATCAAGAATCAGGAAGTGCTGTCATTGTAAACTGGAAGTGACATCATCGGAAGTAGCCGTGATCAGAAAAAAAGGAGTAAAACAGGAAGTGCTGTCAATGTAAACCGGATGTGACATCATCAGAAGTAGAAATGCTGAGAAAAAGGAGTAAAAATCGCTATAGCGAGGATCCGCGACCCGACCCTCAACCCGCCAACCTGCAGAACCACCGGCCCGCTTCTATACCCGCACCCAGAAACTCTACGAGCAACCCGCAGGGTACCGCCGGATTTTGCGGGTAACCCGCGGGTACCCGACTCTACTCTGTGGTGCTTGCTAGAAGATTGCTAGAAGAACCCCGAGCCGGTTCGGTTTTCGGCTGATAGGAGTACCGTCTCGGGGTGTCAGGTAGGTAAAAGTAGTCACTTGGGGGTGCCTAACATTTAGCACCCCAAGTGTAAAATCCCTTTCCTTCTTCAGGGATCAATTTGTTTGCAGCCTTCCTGATTGAGTTTTTTTAATTTGATTCGAGTTTTCGGTTTCCTATTTTAAAAATT
Organism: Xenopus borealis; assembly: GCA_024363595.1. NCBI lineage: Eukaryota > Metazoa > Chordata > Amphibia > Anura > Pipidae > Xenopus > Xenopus borealis. Next base: position 13,843,289 of record CM044441.1, on the reverse strand, counting down.
AGACTTTTATAATTCCATTGGTCGAATTTCAAGTTCATGGGAGTTTATGGAAGTTTTAAAAAAACTCACATGAATTCAAAATTTGACCCTTGATAAATGTGCCTCCAAGTGCCTCAGTCTTTGGATCTAGACTTTGTTATAAACCTGCCTCTCAACAAGGGACCTTTGTCGGGAGGGGGGAGAGATGGTTGCCTACGATACTTAGATGGAAACTCACTGCTTGGTTTACATAAAACTGTGTTAAAATCTACTGTAAAAGTTTTAAAATATTACAAAACACTAAATGCCTTGAAGTTGAAAATTCAACGTCTTCTAAGAAAACTAGTTGATGTCAGCAACATACGACATTCAACACGTGCTCTGTTAATGCTATGTTTAGTTGTGAGAGGATAGAAAGTTAAACCCTGTTTGTTCCCAGAAGTACTTGCAACACATGGCTCCAGACTGTACTGCAGGTGTTTCTGGCAGCGAGTTGGCATATCAACTTGGGGGGCAGAGAAGTGGCCCTGCATATAGGGTATTTTGGAATCTCTCTTACCCCCAAGCAGTGGCAGAAGAAAGTGAAGCACAAGTGTCAATGTGCAAAAATGATGGATGCGGAAAGGTCTTTTACCCTAAAAGCAGGAGGGCTGCACTGAGCAGCTCTCTCTTCCAGACTAATTAATGAGCTGGTGCAAACATGGTATGCAGGTAGTAAGCAATTAGGGCATCTTGAAGAGAAGAGTAAAACAAAAACGCTGCTGCATTTGGACAAAGGGAAGCCATTCATCTTTTCCTGCGGCAGGTCCTCTTGTGTTCTGCGTGCCAGTGTTCCTGCTGACATTTGATGGAGCAGTACGAGGTGTTCCAGCAGCAGTGGTACATGGCTTCCTCTTCACAGTTGTAGCACTAACAAAACACACATAGGAGTGAGAGAAAGTTAGAGAGAAAGGTTTGGAGTGAGAGAGAAAGGTACAGAGAAAGGTTTGGAGTGAGAGAAAGGAACAGAGAAAGGTTTGGAGTGAGAGAAAGTTAGAGAGAAAGGTTTGGAGTGAGAGAGAAAGGTACAGAGAAAGGTATGAAGTGAGAGAAAGGCACTCAGAAATATTTGGAGTGAGAGAAAAGTAGAGTGAAAGGTTTGGAGTGAGAGAAAGGAACAGAGAAAGGTTTGGAGTGAGAGAAAGGAACAGAGAAAGGTTTGGAGTGAGAGAAAGGTAGAGAGAAAGGTTTGGAGTGAGAGAAAAGTAGAGTGAAAGGTTTGGAGTGAGAGAAAAGTAGAGTGAAAGGTTTGGAGCGAGAGAATGGTAGAGAGAGAGAAAGATTTGGAGTGAGCGAAAGGAACAGAGAAAGGTTTGGAGTGAGAGAAAGGCACAGAGAAATATTTGGAGTGAGAGAAAGGTAGAGAGAAAGGTTTGGAGTGAGAGAAAGGCACACAGAAATATTTGGAGTGAGAGAAAAGTAGAGTGAAAGGTTTGGAGCGAGAGAATGAGTGAGAGAAAGGTACAGAGAAAGGTTTGGAGTGAGAGAAAGGTACAGAGCCAGGTTTGGAGTGAAAGGAAAAATAGAGAGAAGCGTTTGGATTGAGAGAAAGGTAGAGAGAAAGGTTTAGAGTGAGAGAAAGGTACAGAGAAAGGTTTGGAGTGAGAGAGAAGCGTTTGGATTGAGAGAAAGGTAGAGAGAAAGGTTTAGAGTGAGAGAGAAGCGTTTGGATTGAGAGAAAGGTAGAGAGAAAGGTTTAGAGTGAGAGAGAAGCGTTTGGATTGAGAGAAAGGTAGAGAGAAACATTTGGAAAATGACTTGGTGATGCCACCTAAACTTTTGTCAGCCAGTAAAATGAACATCACATGACACAATGTTGCTCTTTATACTCCACCCCCAATTTAAGTTCACAGAGATTTTACTGCACAAATACTCAACAACTGCCACCTACAAACATTTCAACAAGCAGTGGCACATTTATTTAAGGGATAGTTCAAATTTAAAGGGGTTGTTCACCTTTACAGTAACTTTTAATATAATGTAAAGAATAGGGTTGCCACCTTTTAAATATATTTTTACCAGCAGTGGGGGGCGGGAATAAAGGGGCGGGTTGTGACGATCAGGGGGCATGTCCTGCTGCAAATGGGTGTGGCTTGTCATAAAGGGGTGGGGCTACTGTCCAACGCGGGGGGGGGGTGAAGGAGGGGTATTATAGATTTCCCGGCAGCTACATTGCCGATAAATTTGTAATACCGGCCCCAGCTTTGTCCAGTGTTTTACCGGCTAGGCCGGTAAAATACCTGCTGGGTGGCAGCCCTAGTAGAGAATGATATTCTGAGACAATTTTCAACTGGTTTTCATTTTGTGTTATTTGTGGTTTTTGAGTTGTTTAGCTTTTTATTCAGCACCTCTCAAGTTTGAAATTTCAGCCATCTGATTGGTAGGGTTCAAATTCCTCTAGCAACCATGCACTGATTTGAATAAGAGACTGGAATATGAATAGGAGGCCTGAATAGAAAAATATGAAAAAAGTAGCAATAACAATACATTTGTAGCCTTAGGGCTGGGGCAGACAGGGAGATTCGGGGAGATTCTGTCGCCTGGCGATTAATCGCTGGCGACAATCTCCCCGAACTGCCTTCTCCCTGTCCGCCGCCTGTTAAAATGAAAAAGCGCCAGCGCTAATCCACACGCAGCGCAGCGATTTCCGGAAATCTCCCCGAATCGCCCTGTCTGCCCCAGCCCTTACATAGCATTTGTTTTTAGATGGGGTCAGTGACCCCCATTTGATATCTAGGAAAAGTCAAATAATTCTAAAACTATAAAAAAGAAATAATGAAGACCAACTGAAATGTTGCTTAGAACTGGCCATTCTATAACATACTAAAAGTTAACTTGAAAGTGAACCACCCCTTTAAGTGAACTTTTAGTATGTTATAGAATGGCAAATTTTAAGCAACATTTCAATTGCCTGAATTTTTTCTTTAGTATAGTTTTTTAATTACTTGCCTTCTTCTGACTCTTTCCAGCTTTCAAATGAGGGTCACTGACCCTATCTAAAAACAAATGCTCTGCTATTGTTATTGCTACTTTTTATTACTTATCTTTCTATCCAGGCTTCTCCTATTCATATTCCAGTTTCCTGTACAAATCAAGCCTGATAGTAATTCAGACCCTAGCAACCAGAATACTATAGAAATCGGCTAAAAAAAAAAGCTAAATACTTGAAAAGTTACAAATAAAAAATTAAAAGAAATTGGATATTGTCAGAACATCACTCTCTACATAACTAAAAGGGAAATTCAAAGGTGAACACCGCTCATGTGCCTATGTGCCTATTGGCTTGACTTTTAGATGAGGAAATGGTGTAGAAAAACAAAATAAAGAATCAGAGAAAAATGTTAATCTCTGGAGAGACTGAGAAAAGGGAGGATGTCTCAACATTTTCTCAACCACTTTGAGATACTGTAACGCTGCCCTGCTGATACAATGTGTCACAAGCAGAGCATTTTACATTTAAAGGAACAGTTCAGTATAAAAATAAAAACTGGATACATAGATAGATACATAGGCTGTGCAAAAAATGTTTCTAATATAGTTAGTTAGTCAAAAAATGTAATGTATAAAGACTGGAGTGACTGTGTGTCTAACAGAACAGAACACTACTTCCTGCTTTGCAGCTCTCTTGGTTTCCACTGATTGGTTACCAGGCAGTAACTAATCATAGACTTGATGGGAGGCAAATGGGTCTTAAAGAAGAACTAAACTCTAAAAATTAATTGGGCTAAAAATTCGATATTTTACATACTACCAGCCTAAATTTTCAGCTTGTCAATAGCACCAATGATCCAGGACTTTAAACCTGTCAAAGGGGGGGGGGTCACCATCTTCAGTGTGACACTCATATGCTCAGTGGGCTCTGCTGTTGAGAAGCTAAGCTTAGGGATCGTCACTAATTATCCAGCAGAAAATGAGGTTGGCCTTTAATATAAGCTGATGCTACAGGTTTGCTGATTATTAAATTCTGATGCTAATTGCACTGGTTTCTAATTATCTGTATTAATGACTAATCATCCTTATATTGTGACATTTCTATTCTATGTGTACTATATATTGTGAGTGGGTCCCTAAGGTCAGTAAGTGACAGCAGCACAGAGCATGTGAATCAGTGAATCAGCAGAAAAGAAGATGGGGAGCTACTGGGGCATCTACTGGGGAGACACAGATCTTTACTGATAAAGGGCTGTGGTTGCCTTGGGCTGGTACACAAGCACAAAACATACTGTACAACATTTATACCTAGTTTAGTTTAACTGTTGCTTTTGAATCTGAGCTGAATGCTGAGGATCAATTACAAACTCACTGAACAGTTATGTCCCATGTGTCCCCCCTTCAAGTCATTGAGTAACTCAGAGTTAGAGAGCTGAAAAGCAGGAAGTAGTGTTCTGTTATGTTAGACATCCAGTCACTCCAGCCTTTATACATTACATTTTTGGCTAAATAACTATATTAGAAACATTTTTTATTTTGAATAGCCTATCACCTAGTTTTTATTTTTACACTGAACTGCTCCTTTAACAGGGCATGGTTGACAGTTCGGTTTAATTTCTAATAAAAGAGACTTTTGATGCTCTCTCTGCTGTTTTATTTTGTAAATATATTGTTCTTTTTCTAAGTCCCAAGCAAAACATACCCACTGCTTCTTCTTGGTCTGGGATATGAGCTGTTTGTGTTGAGCTGCAAGTTTTTTAATTTCTTCCACAAACTCTTCTTTGCATTTTTCTTTGACTTGCTTGCACTTTCTCTCCAGTTCCGCCTGAGCAGTAGATACAGCTTTGTTAACTGCTTGTCGCTTCTCTTCCTCCATTTCTACTCGCAGCTACAATTTAAACAGCAATTATTAAATCTGTATTTTATCAGAAAAATTCCTTGTGCCATTCATTTAGCAAATGTGCATAGGAACCTTTCATCAAATGGCATTATATTCAACAAGATAAAGATGAACACTACTGATGAGCAAATTTTTCCGGTTTCGTAGAAAACTTTCTCGCGAAAAAAAAATCATGAAAGAGGAAAGTTTCACTAAAAATTTGTGAAAATCGGATATTTTCACGTAAAAGTTGTGAAATTGGACATTTTCCGACAAATCAGACAAGCTGACACTGGTGTTAAAGTCAATGACCGTGCGCCTAAAAGTTTGGTTCAATCCAAAGATTAAGGTTTCTGCATTGCCCTATATTTATGATTCAGTGATCCAGATAAGCCTGAACGCTATCTATATGATATCTATATTGAGTGTCACAGGGGGTCACCATCTTGCAAAGTGTCTGTGACACTCACATGCTCAGTGGGCTCTGAGCAGCTGTTGAGAAGCTAAGCTTAGGGGTCATCACTCGTCAAGTTAATACTTTTACATACTCTTGCGGGAAAACATGTTTTTTTCAAAATGCATCAGTTAATAGTGCTGCTCCAGCAGAATTCTCCACTGAAATCCATTTCTCAAAAGAGCAAACAGATTTTTTTATATTCAATTTTGAAATCTGACATGGGGCTAGACATATTGACACTTTCCCAGCTGCCCCCAGTCATGTGACTAGTGCTGTTATAAACTTCAGTCACTCTGTACTGCAAGGTGGAGTGATAATACCCCCCTCCCTTTTCCCCCCAGCATGCTAACAACAGAACAATGGGAAGGTAACCAGATAGCAGCTCCCTAACACAAGATAACATTCCCCGGTAGGTCTTAGAGCAGCAGTAAAGTCCCACTGTGACACATTCAGTTACATTGAGTAAGATAAACAACAGGCTGCCAGAAAGCATCCTAAAGTGCTGGCTCTTTCTGGAAACACATGACCAGGCAAAATGACCTGAGATGGAGCTTACACACCAATATTACAACTAAAAAAAATACACTTGCTGGTTCAGGAATGAAATGTTATATTGTAGAGTGAAATGTTTGCAGTATGTAATTTAGAAATAAAAACTACACCATAAAAATTGTGACTGAATCTCTTTAAGCTTCCTTGATAGGAAATGTAATTAATAATGTAAATTATGTTGGTTAAATATTTGCTCTAAAGGTATAGTTTAGAGCCAAAAGCTCTACTAAGATGGAAAAGCATAGCTATACATTTTGGGCATATATCGAATGCTATTCTGGCCAATATTACCTTATCTAATGCTTCTCGTACAACTCTCTCCGTCTCTCTCTTGTTGTCTACACCCATCCTTTCCTTGTATTCGTTGAATATCTTGCTGTACTTGTCATGACACATGTTTTGGCAGGCCAGATCATTGTTGGTCTGTGTGCTCCGGTGCAGCATTCTGGGAGAGGGGGCACTTGGCTTCTTGGTCTGAGTGCAAACTGAAACTTTTTCAACTGGAGGAGGAACAGGAGGGATCTCCTGACTTGAGCTCACTGCTTCAGTTTCAGGTTCAGGTTCTTGTTCCTAAGTGCAAGATTTTTAAATTGGTAATGCCGGGGAAATTCATTTTTGGAAAAAGTACAGATGAATTGAACAATAGTACATTAACCAAGGAAGGTAACTAATGTTCTGTGCTGAAAAGGTTTATATAATGCAATATAAAACACAGGCAAGTACATGTACCTTTAAAGCCTTTCTGTAAGCATCCTTGTACAGTAAGAATTATTGTCTAGGCCTAAATCATTGGTCCTTCCTAGTGACCAACTGCTTACCAACTATATCTCAATCAGCTGCCATCTGATATAACAAGCCTCAAACCGCCAAAAAACAATTCCATAAAATCTTATTATGGAAACACTTTTTTATGTTCAGTTGGTTTCAGATGGATCACCAGGAATAAAGACTTTTTGTAATTTCTTTCTATTTTCTATGTGTGACTGTTTTTCTAATATTAACTTGTAAAGTTACATTTTTCACCTTCTAAAGCAACTGAAGGGGGGGGGGGTCGACGACCCTGTAAACTGTTCTAAATCGACACATTTAGTTGATACATTTCTATTTTGTCCCTGCTGAGCAGAATCCCTGGGTTTCATTACAGGAAGCTGTTAGAATTGATACAATAGTTTCTAATACTCCAGAGATGCTGCTGATAAATGGATCGACTAAATGTTGCAAAATTGTAACAATTTAGAGTCTGCACCTGATTATTACTGAGCTGCCAGACTCCAACACCAGGGACATGAACTTTCAAATTTAAACAGTAAAAAATAAATGGAAAGAAATTGAAAAAAAGTCTTCATTTCTGGGGAACAATCTGAAAACAACTGAACTGAAAAAAAAAGGGTTTGGAAGGTGATCAATCCCTTTAAGTCTTGACTGTAAATGTTTGATCATGTCAGCAGTGGTATTGGCGCTATCAATTATATTATAAAGTTATTTTTCTGTACTGACTATTGGCTCAGTTTGTCACCTTATACAAAGAGAAAGACTATGGAACAGTCCATTTGTGAGGCCACTCACTGGGGATTAAAAGGGTTGTTCACATTTGAGTTAACTTTAATTACGATGTAGACAGTGATATTCTGATACAATTTGCAACTGGTTTCAATTCTTATTACTTGTGGTTTCTGAGCGATTTAGCAGCAGTTGGTAATATTTAGCAATGTGGTTGCTAGGGTCCGAATAACCCTGAATTAAATTTTAATAAGAGACTGGAATATGAATAGGAGAGGCCTGCATAGATAGATGAGTAATAAAAAGTAGCAATATCAATACATTTGTAGTCTTACAGGGCATTTGTTTTTAGATGGGGTCAGTGACCCCCTTTTAAAAGATGGAAAGAGTCAAAAGAACTCTACAAAATAAATAATGAAGACCAACTGAAAAGTTGCTAAGAGCTGGCCATTCTATAACACACCCCTTTAATGAGAAAAGGATTAAGGCAGCGTGCCGTGAATGTAAGGTGTGGGATGTGCATATTCTTGCTGAATGCAACTGTTGTTGAATGCTTGCAACACAGAAACAGAGAATACTTACTTCCTTTTTAGGCTCTACATTTTGATTGCGTCTTCCTTTCTTAGCTCTGGGTTCCTGAGATGCTTTGTGCTTAGATTAGGAAGAAGAAGAAGAAGAAAATCAACATCCACTGGCATTTATAAACATGGAATTTGAAGTCATTGTGTTAATTATGACATTTCTGCACCTCTTGTAGAAAGCTGAAGGGAAATAATTCATGCTTTTGTATTTAAGTCCAGACAATAGTCCATCTCTCCTGCATCTGCAATGTTTCACTAAGCAGACTATATCCAAAGCAGAACATGCTGGAAAAAAAGGTCATCTGAGGACTCCAAGTGTACTGCACTGCATTATGAGCGTTGACAAAGCAAAACGTACATCTGAGGTGTATTTACATGTATATATGTAGAAATTCATACAGCAAGGTTTAAAGTGGATGTCACATTTTGCCTAATGAAGAAAAGTCTAATATAATTCTGATTCCAATATAAATTAATTACAAAAATTGATTTGGTTTAAAGTTAGTTTTAAAGGTAATTGCCATTGAAAGCAGTGTATTTTGTCCCTTGCTATTCTCTTGGCTGGTGGTTCTGACTAAAGCTGGCCATACACGGGCCGATAAAAGCTGTAGACTGACCGAGCCGACAGCATATTGGTCCATGCGTGGGGCCCTCCGATGGGCTTCCCTGATTGATATACGGCCAGAAGTTGGGCAGATGTCGATCGGTTTGGGGTAAAAATCCCGTTGGATCACATCTGTTTGCTGATGCAGTCCTGAGATCCGACCGCCCTTATAATCAGATTGTCGGGCCCTAGGGCCCATGATCGGTTCAGCCTGATATTGCCCACCTCAAGGGGAGAGATACACTTGTTTGGTTGAACTGCCAAATGAGCAGATCTCTTTGTGTATGGTCACCTTTAAGGTGGCTATACACAAGCAGATTTAAGATGCCGGTATCAGACCTTTAGACCAATTCAGCAGCTTATCTGTTTATGGAATCTTCTGAGGGGCTTCCCCAAGCAAAATCTGACAGATATTGATCAGGCAGGTTAGAATTTCCCTTGTGACCAAGGACTGCATTGGCTGGTTGTTGTGGACCTTGTCCCATTGGTGCCCATTTCCATTGTTGTAATCCCTAGGGCCAAACGATCGGAATAGCCTATCTCCCTGCCTTTGGTGGGCATATCGGAGAAAGATAGGTCCGCTTGTTTGGCAACCTCTCCAAATGAGAGAATCTTATAGTGTATGGCCACCTTTGGAAACAATGTTTCAGAAGCCAGCTAAGTAAAGCTGGCCATACAAGGGCCAATAAAAGCTGCAGACAAGCTCCCCCAATTCATATCTGGCTGAAAGTTGGGCAGATGTCGATTGGGCAGGATTAAAAATCCTGTGGGATCCGGGTCGCGTCAGTTATTTTATGCAGTCCAGCGATCCAACTGCACATATGCCATATATTATGATCCAATCGTTGAGCCCTAGGGCCCACGATCGGATCAGCCCGATATCGTCCAACTCAATGTGGGCATATCGGGGAGAGATCCACTCATTTGGCAACACCTCTCAGTGCCGGATTTGTTGGGCAGGTGCCCCTAGCCGCACAAGCACCGGAGCACACACGTCCCCAGTTCTCCCCATGTCACCCCTAAAAATTTGCTGCCCTAGGCCCGGGCATTTCCACAAGTCCAGGCCTGCATGTATTGCCACCTTAAAGTATATTGGAGATAGATTTCTTTTTCATTAAAGAAAGTAAAAATGGGATTTTATTTCTTTGCCTTTCCTTGCCCTTTAACAGACCAGTCATGGCTGGAGGAGAACTGACTGCAGTTACATTGTTTTAACAGTCAGGACCAGAAGTGCAGAAAGGGACAGACAGTCCAATTAAATTTACAAATAACATCAAAAGCAGTAAAAATGTAATTAAACATATATATAGCGACATTGCTTAGAATTTTTTATTACAGCTAATACAGTTATTACTTTATAGAAAGTTATACATTTTTTACAACTCCATTAACCTTTAAGTATGACCATTCATTTTCTATATTTGTTCAGTGACAGGGAACCACATAAAGGCAAGACACTGTGCTTCTCTGCCAGCCACATTATCACAATCAGTGGTAGAACGCATGCTTGTTTTAACAATGAAATCATACTGGAAAAAACATCCTCACTAGGTGGACGAAATAAGAGTGTGAAGACAAAACATGGCCAAAGGATTTCCAGATCCAGTAACCTAGGGCAACCAATTAGCAGGTGGTTTATAGCAGCCTACTTGCAGCGAGAATACCTAAAGCCAACATATGAAAGGCTGTTATGGCCACTGTTACTACACAGCCCTATGTGTTTCATGAAGATGTCCTTTTACACATTTATTTCCCTTTCCACCTTCTTTATGCAATGTATAACCAATGGATAAACGGTTGAAATATAAATGTCCCACATATCACTTACCTGATCATTGCTGGTAGAGGATATGCTAGATTCAGCTTCCTCCTCCCCTTTATCTTCACCTTTGGATTTCCAGAAGCGTCCTTCTCGCAGAAAGCGCTGGTGCAACTCCAGCTCATCACAGGCTTTTTTCCAGCCCATACTGCGTTTTACATGTAGTTTATGCACGTTGACCGTAATCTCCTGAATATTATCTGATGGAATCCAGGCTCTAAGAAGGAATGGTGTTTAGAAATATTACGGTAACAATGTAAGCACATAACTTAGGTCTGAAAGCAAAAATGGAAACAATCAAAGGTCAAATATCAAAGGACATGATTATAAGTGCAACATTTCCCTTTCTTTGCCATATACAGGTATGGGATTCGTTATCCGGAAACCCGTTATCCACAAAGCTTAGACACATATCAAAGCTCCCTAAAACAAGGAGTTATGTACCCAGGAGTGATGTGTGTTGTAGCTGGACCCTCAAAACTCTTCAGTCGTTTGTCTGGGAAGTTGATATTTATTTAGCATGCAATGCACTGAGAGGAGGCTGTATAACACAGACCCAGAAGAGCAGCAAAAACATGAACACAAAGCAATGAAACTCATCGAGCCTAAGGATGCAATTCCTCATTGCCTGGACCAGAAGTGAGGTATAAACTGCTTTGTCTTTTTTGAGATCTGACAAAACAAAGGTAAAACTTCCCAGATTTATCTTGGTAATATGAAAGGCTTAAAAAAACTGCCTTATCCTAATGGAACAGGCAATAAGGTGTCATATACCGGCATGCAAATCAAGAGCCAGACACCAAAAAATGCTACCTAAGAAACTGAAAGGGAGGATCGTTTTTTTTTACCAATTAAAAACCCCTGGTGGTACAGGTTGGTCTGATGTGGACTAACTTAAAAAGAGTCCTAATATGCTTATTCAAAGCAAGGTATTTGCTAAAGAGTGCATGTCTATCTCTTAATGAACTTTTATTAAGAAGAAACTAAAGGAAATGTGGAATCCTGAAAAGATCCAGGTTTACGTTCTATACCCTATTGCAAATCAGGGAGGAGAAGGCATTCGATGAGAACATATTCATAGCAATAAGGGTTTTAAAGGATTGTGGTTTTAAATGCTTATCCTCAAATACAGTTTGGCCATATCTGAAGAAGATTGAATCTGACTTCCTGTAAATCCAGTACTTGTTCAGGTAGTGGTAAAAGATTGTCCCACTTACTGCCACACTGAAGGCCCTAAAGGAGATAGCTCTGGACACCTATACAATTGCAAAGGTTGGATTCTAAGTTGCTCCATTATAAACACGTGTGCAGGGCCCTCTGATTCAATTTTTATTCTGTAACCACTGATTAATTATTGTCCCATGTTGGTTATAAATGGATGTAAAACACTATGTTACTTGCTGGTGGGCATATATGGATTGTGTGAAAGAGTGGAGGGGTATGTTTGTGTGTGTATGCTGGGTTTTAATTCGATGGACTTGATGGACTTTGTCTTTTATCAACCGAATTTAACTATGTAACTATGTAACTAAAAAGTGTTTATGATAATGTAAAAATTGGTCTTTAGCAGGTTTTTATTTCTTTAATCAGTCGGGTCATGAAAAGTCGCTGTATCCAGAAGAGTAATGGTCATTAACTTAGACTAATGTGACAACAGAGCATGTATAGTAGGGATGGCCTTTTTTAGCCAAATTCTCGTGCTTGGCAAGACCATATCCAAATCCTTAAAATCACATGACTTTTTGTCACAAAACAAGGAAGTAAAAAAAAATGTTTAACTGTATACACAGCACATGGTTCTCTTTTTCCCTTTCCATTCCTAATTTGCATATTCAAATTAGTATTCAGTTTGGTATTTGGCCAAATCTTTCACACAGGTTTTGGTGGTTGGATGAATCCATAATAGTGGATTTGGTGCATCCCTAATATATAGTGGATAGTAATGACCATTTATTGGAATCCTTTTTAACAAATGGGTTTTGAGAGGATAACTCCTGCCCCTTCAGAATCTACAGAATCGACTAATAAGTCTGATGAAAATCTTCCTCCTTGCGCTATGTTTCCCCTAACTTGAGGAATGAATAACTGTCTGGTATACTGGAGGGACAACGAAAACAGACAGAGCAACCCAATGTCTCTGGGCCTCTTTGGGTCTGTATGATGTAAGACCCAATGGAAAGGATCTGCACTGAAGAGGCAAGTACCCCATCTAGAGCCCTGCAGGGGGTCGGGTACCCGCGAGTTACCCGTAAAAACCTGCGGTACCAGGCGACTTGTGGTTGGGAGTTCCGAGTGGGGTATAGACACGGGTCAGCGCTTCTGTAGGTTGTGCCGCAGTGCTTCTCAATAGCGATTTTTACTTCTTTTTTCTGATGACGCCTACTTACGATGATGTCAGCACTTCCTGATTCTTGATGGTTAGCGGGTTGCGGGTCAGGGTTGTGGATAAGGTACTTGCAGGTTGGGTAGCGGGTAAGAATGTGTGTTGCGGGTACGGGTTGCGGATTGCGGGAACAGGTCGGGATGCAAAAAATGGACCCGCACAGGACTCTAACCCCATCACAGTGGGATTCCCAGTTATAAATTCTGTAACTTGCCAGTCTCAGTGAATAACTTTTCCATATACAACCATAAGGATTACTTTGTGGTAAAAGTACAAAACAAATCAGGACCAGAAAGATCGGTATCTAGCTATATTCATTTTTACGGAACAAACTCACACTGAGAAAGCATTATTATAATACCTCTGATGATGGTGGCCAAAGAAACGAACATCAACTTGATTCTCTTCTTTCTGCATGACTTTGGCTGGCCAAAACCCAAAACCTTTCATCTTAGCCCAGACCAATTCATGATTAGGTATCTGAAACAAAAACAAACATTCCTGGAATAGTGGTAAATCGAAATCCCCTTTTGTTATTTAATTATTTTCAGGCCTGGGTTTTCTTCAGTGCTAAGCCTTGAACAAAGACTATTTAGTAGATGTATTTCTTTGAAGCACTGGCACCAAAACTTTATTAAGAAGATGGCATATAAACAACTAGATATAACTTAATGAAAATTGCCATTTCTAAGCTTAAAGGGAAACTGTCATGGGAAAACATGTTTTTTTTAAATGCATCAGTTAATAGT
>CM044441.1:13800511-13819877 GCA_024363595.1 Xenopus borealis | reverse complement strand
AGTAGATAACAGATAAGTACTACTACAGTTTATATAAACAAGCTGCTGTGTAGTCATGGGCTCAGCCATTCAAGAACAGGATACATAGTAGATAACAGATACGTACTACTATAGTTTATATAAACAAGCTGCTGTGTAGCCATGTAAACTATAGTAGCATTTTTGAAGCAAACAAGTCAGTATGGCCAGTTCACGGTAAATTAATTACTGCAAATTACTTTTGGTGTTCCTTTAAGTCTTCTGGAAAATCTTGCAAATATTAATACCAGCCTAACCCCAATAGGCTGGTTTTGCTTCCAATAAGGATCCATTACATCTTAAGGTGGCCATAGACGTACAGATAATATCGTACGAAACGAATTTTCGTACGATATTCGGTGCGTGTATGGTGGGAAATGAGCAGACCGATATCGTCAGAGGATTAAGATATCGGTCAGCTGGTTGATCGGACTGGACGGAAAATTTTGATCGGATGCCTTTGAAAGCTCCCTGAACATCGGCCATTGTTAGTGCGGAATCGTCAGATACAAGTAGAATTCTATTGTTTCTACCTTTATATTTGACGATTCAGCTCTATACGTGTGTTGAAACGAACAATCTTACTTGGAAATCTTACTTGGAAAGATCTTTTCCGAGAAAGATCGTAATTGTTACGTCTATGGCCAGCTTTAGTTGGGATCAAGTACTGTTTTATTATTATAGATAAACAGGTAATCATTTCTAAAAATGTGGATTATTTGGATAAAATGGAGGCTTTGGGAAACAACCTTTCCATATTTCAGAGGTTTCTGGGTAATGGATCCCATACCTGTACTTATCTCCCAGTTTAATAACTTGTATGGTATTTAAAACATCTGGTGTAGCCTATGTTTCACTACTTTGGACTAAGCTTTTGGTGAATTATTATTTTTGTGAAGTACTGTACTGCAATTAGGAAGTAACAGGTTGACTGACAACAGACAGATCAGAATGGAGTGAGCGCAGAAACCACTGGAATTTTTGTACTTCCAGGACCCCGTCACAACATTATAGAATTACCTCCATAAAAAATAATTGTGTTGTGTAGAAGCAGCTGTGCATCTGCCTTGAAATCATCGTAGGTCTTGTATTTTCCTTCAGTCACTTTCTGTACAAAACAGAAATGCCATTGAAGAAAGGTTAGTGGAGGAAGACTGCGGGCATTTTATCCACAATACAGAACCTGCCAATCTCGCTGCCACTGTAGCTGCAACTGTCCTTACCTTGTTTTTAATAGAAGCACCATAAAATATGTCTAAGACAGTAGCAGCTCCATGTGTCTATAACACTCATGTTAAAGGAACAGCAACATCAAAAAATTGAAGTGTTTTAAGGTAATAATAATATAATGCAGTGTTTGCTTCAGAAAAACTACTATAGTTTATATAAATAAGCTGCTGTGTAGCAATGGGGGCAGCCATTCAAAAGGAGAAAAGGCTCAGGTTACACAGCAGATAAGCTCTGTAGAACATAATGGTGTTATCTGCTATCCACTTTCTGCCCTTTGCTACACAGCAGTTTGTTTATATGAACTATAGTAGTGTTTCTGAAGCAGACACACAGTTTTACCATTGCAGGGCAACACTGCATTATATTATAACTTTAAAACACTTTTATTTTTTTAATGTTACTGTTCCTTTAACACAGTATATATCAGTAGCGGTTTTAAGGAGAATTCAAAGTAAAAGTAAAAAAAAACCTACCCTGCATAGACCCCCTCCCTTATCCCCCCCAGCATAGCTGCTACCCTGCGCAAATGCCCCTAAGTCTTTACTTACCCCTCAGTGCAGATTCAGGGATCAGAGTTCACAACAGCCATCTTCTGGGTCTCCAGCAATCTGAGAATGCAAGCAGCGTATCGGCGCATGCGCAGTTGGAACAATTTCCCGGTTTGCGACAAACATGCAGCAAACTGACGGAGCGCCAGAAGAAGGCACAAAGATTACCGATGACCCGGAAGATGGCTGCCTGATCCCTGAATCTGCACTGAGGGGTAAGTAAAGCTTGGCTGGGGGGAGATAGGGGGTCTTTGTAGGGTAGGGTTGTTTCTCCTTTAAGCCTTCTATATTCTATACGGTTAGATTTAAAGGAAAACTATACCCCCAAATTGAATACTTGAGCAACAGTTTATATCAAATTAAGGGGCATATTAAAGAATCTTACCAAACTTTGATATATATTTAAGTATATATTGCCCTTTTTCATCTCTTGCCTTGATCCCCCATTTCATGATGGTCTGTGTGATGCCTCAGAGATCACCTGACCAGAAATATTTCAACTCTAACTGTAACAGGAAGAAGTGTGGAAGCAAAAGACACAACTCTGTCTGTTTATTGGCTCATGTGACCTAACTTTATAGTTTGTTTGGTAAGTTTGTGTGCACTGTTGAATCCTAGGATCCCGGATAAATAAATCCTTATTTTTTAAAATGGCAATTTTCTATTTAGGATTACCCAATGGTACATTCTACTAAAAAAGTATATTATTTTGAAAATGGTTTATTTATATTTTACACATGAGTTTTTTTATGCAATATCTTTTTATAGAGACCTACATTGTTTGGGGGGTATAGTTTTCCTTTAATCAGCAAAACAAAATGTAGACCACAAAACACAAAATTTACCTCATTAATAGTAGAAACATCAATGGTGGTATGAACCAAACGCCTATACATGGGATGCTTGCTATCCTTTCCTTTTTTATTGAGTTCAATCGCCTAAAAGAATAAAAACAACAATTTGCTTTTGAGATATACAATGTACATATCATATCAGTCATTTGGATACATATAAAGCTAGAAAATATAACTTGCATTCATGCTGCTGCTTTTCCAGTCCTACAGCAATCTAGAAGCTCAAAAGACTTAAAGGCGAATTCAACAGCTCCAGCACTAACACCCTACCCCCGCCCCCCCATAGGCCCCTCCCTCCCAGCCTACCTTTCCCCCGAGGCAAATGCCCCTAAGTCGCTACTTACCCCTCCGTGCAGGTCCCCTCCAGCCAGGTTCCCGGGCACCATCTTCTCCAGCAACGTCTTCTTCCGTCAGCGATTGGAGGCGCATGTGCAGTAGGACACATTTGTCGGTTCTGCTCTACTGCGCATGCGCCGAAAGTTCACGAAGTTCAGCTGGCAAATGCATCCTACTTGGCATGCGCCGCCAAGCGCAGACGGAAGAAGAAGTTGCTGGAGAAGATGGCGCCCGGGAACCTGGCTGGAGGGGACCTGCATGAAGGGGTAAGTAGTGACTTTGGGGCATTTGCCCTGAGGAAAGGGTAGGCGGGGGGGGAGGTTGGCCTACGGGAAGGTGGAGCTTAGCGTGGGAGGGATTGAATTCCCCTTTAAAGGGATACTGTCATGGGAAAACATGTTTCCTTCAAAACACATCAGTTAATAGTGCTGCTCCAGACTCCTGCACTGAAATCCATTTCTCAAAAGAGCAAACAGATTTTTTTTAATTCAGTTTTGAAATCTGACATGGGGCTAGACATTTTGTCAATTTCCCAACTGCCCCATGTCATGTGACTTGTGCCAGCACTTTAGGAGGGAACTGCTTTCTGGGAGACCGTTGTTTTTCCTTCTCAATGTAACACAGTGGGACATGGGTTTTTACTATTGTGTTGTTCTTAGATCTACCAGGCAGCTGTTATCTTGTTTTAGGGAGCTGTACCTTCCCATTGTTCTGTTCATAGGCTGCTGGGGGGGGGGGGTTATATCACTCCAACTTGCAGTACAACATTAAAGAATGACTGTAGTTTAGCAGAGCCCAAGTCATAATAACTGTCAGTATGTCTAGCTCCATGTCAGATTTCAAAATCTGCTCTTTTGAGAAATGGATTTCAGTGTAGAATTCTGCTGGTGTACCACTATTAACTGATGCATTTTGGGGGGGAAATTTTTTTTCCCCATGACAGTATCCCTTTAAACACAGAGCTCATAAACATGTACTAAGAGTGGCATTTTAATTCTAAGCAAAATGCATTCTGTATATCCACCTGTGAACTCTGCACACCCAAAGGAACCTGCCAACCATAAACACTCACAGCTGAAAACACTAAGGAGCAAATTTATGTGGTATAGAAAAATGCAGGATCATTCTCCACGCATCACCAGGCTTCTCCGTGTAACAAAACAGTTTGTTTTTTAAAATACGTTCTTCTTAGAGTGAAAATATAGAGAATATAACGTAAGAGAAGAAATAGACATGAGTCTCACAACCCACAGACCTGCATCTATACCCAGACCCAAAAAGCCCACTGCAGGACTCTAGCACACATGGTGGATGTTGGCACAGGAATGCAAATTCTCAAGTTTCTTCACCTTAATCTGCTGCAAAGCTTCATTGTTATAGGGAGTGATTTTGAGAGTTAAAGGAGCAGTTACACCAAATAATGAAAGTGTGTAAAAATATCATATAGTGTTGCCCTGCACTGATAAAACTGATGTGTTTGCTTCAGAAACACTACTATAGTTCATATAAACAAGCTGCTGTGTAGCAATGGCGGAAACTAGAAAAAGGCTATATGGCACAGGTTAAATACTGGATAACAGATAACACCATTATGTTCCACAGAGCGTATCTGCTGTGTAACCTGAGCCTTTTCTCCTTTGAATGGCTGCACCCATGGCTACACAGCAGCATATTTATATAAACTATATATAGTGTATATAAACTATAGTAGTGTATCTGAAGCAAACACACCAGTTTAAGCAGTGCAGGACAACACTGAATTATACTTTTATTATTTTAAAGGAGAAGAAAAGGGGTTATAAATGTTAGGCACCCCCAAGTGACAAATTTTACCTACCTGATATCCCAGGCCGGTGCTCCTATCAGCCGAAAACCGCACAGGTCCAGAGTTCTTCTAGCGAGCACCTTGCAGAGATCAACTTCCTGCTTCCTCCTCTTCTCAGTGTGGCGCATGAGCAGTACAGCGGATAGCCAACTTTAACAAAAAAAAACGGCTATTTCACTCTACTGCGCATGTGATTTCCCCGGGAATTTTTAAATCAACGCAGGAGGAAGTTGATCTCTGCATGGTGCTCGCTAGAAGAACCCAAGACTAGTGCGGTTTTTGACTGATAGAAGCAGTGGGACGGGGTATCAGGTAGATAAAAGTAGTCACTTCGGGGGGCCTAACTTTGGCACCCCCAAGTGTAAAATCACTCTCTCTCACTTAAATTTTTTGATGTTACTGTTTCTTTAATGATTTTCACTCAAACTTTTCAGATGGTTAGTTAAATCCTTTTTGTTATAACCCTCAAATACCGACAGCAAAAACAGAATGGTAGGAGCTCTTTACACAGGTTTTATCTTTCTTTATTCCAGAGGGATGGGTAAAGTGATGCTAAATATTTTTGTTAAAAAAGAAAATAAGTCACATCAGGAGATTTCTGAACATATTGTTTCTGCAGAAGGTGACAGAATGTAAAGGGGCATGCCATCAAACTGCTGCATCTCTGCTAAAATGCAACTACCTTTTGTACTGATCCATATACAGTATGTGATTGCAATTTTTACCTAAATGTGTAGGCAAGCCATACTTGCAGCAATTCCAGTCTGTGATTTCTCACTGCTTCAGTTCTGGGAAAAGTTGTGAATAACAAATGTTGGGAAATCTCCCTATGACACCAGCATTAAAAAAGGAGCACATTTCAGTACCAGCTGTATCTGTTGGGCTCATTCTGAATACAGGTGTGCACATAAACGGGATGCTTCACCTTAAAAATAACTTTTAGTAGGATATTAGATTTTACTATTAGCCAAATAGTAAAATCTAAAAAATGAATCGAGTTTTTATCACATGAAAACTTACATTTATAGAGGGAAAAGAAAATTAGAATTTTTTGAGTTTTATTATACCCTGATGCTGCAAAAGACCCAAATCCGAAAATCCGCCATCTCAGACCCGTCAAGGTCTTGTATAAGTCAGTGGGATAGGCACCTATCCCAAATTGAAGAGATAGGGGTCTTTGGTGGGTTTAGCCCGAAAATCTGACTTTTTCTGGGTTTTTGAGCAGAAACTTGAAAAAAATCGAGTAATTCTATAAAAAAGAAAAACTTGTGCGATTCAGGTTTTCGCTCTTTTTCACTTTTTTCATTGATTCCATTAATTCTGGTTATTATATTAATAAATAAGGTCAAATCGAGAATGGGAGTTTGGTCATGATTATTTAAATAAAATAAGAGATAAATTTGGATTTTAGAAAATAACCTCCATAATAACTGTAAATACGTCAAATCAACAATTCCTTGAAGACGTTTCACCAGTCATCCAACTGGAATTCTCAGTTCAGAATATTCATAATGTTCTCACAATTGAGAAAGCCAGTTGGATGACTGGTGAAACGTATTCAATGAAAAAAAAACAGCAAGTCCAGTTGAATTGATTTGTTTCTACAGATATACCATGACCTGGATGAATGAGAATCTTCACAAACATAACCTCCTTAATGTGCTGTAGACGGTGGTATTCTAAGAATTTGCAGTTGGTCTTCATCTTAAATCCTCTGTGTTTATTGAAATACTAGCGAAGATGGCAGTTGAGCAGTGATGAAGAACTACAATAAAATTCTAGCTTCAGAATAAATGCTTTTCTAGTTTTTAGGGTCCATCAAAAAACATTTTTATTTTCATATTTGGAGAAAATTTAAAAAAAAAGAAGTCAAATAATTAGAATAAATTAAGAAGACAGACTGTAGAATGACTAAGAATTCCAGTGTCTACATCCCATTAGCACCAAAAGTAAAGATGAACTTCCATATTTAAATGAGCTGGTGTCTTCTGTTAATGCCATCATTATATTTATCAAAAGAAAAAAGGAAAACCCTTTATTCACCAATATATTTTTATACTTAAGACAAATATAGAAGCCTGTATTCGCTTAATTGCTTCAATTATCTACTGCTTGAAATATTTTAAATAAGGTGCTAGTGCATAGGTGCAAAAATATTATCACCCTCCGATGTATTTAATCAGTCAATAACCTAATTGTGAACTTCTCCAGTTAATTATTTATATAAAATTATGAAAAGATATTCAATTAATTCATTAATCCATTAAATTGGTAATAACCATGGTTTAAAAAGGAGTATGTTTCTATAGAATTAATCTCCCCTTGATGAATTTATATATAATAATGATAACATGTGACAATTAATAAAACATATTAATTACCCCCAATACCCTAAGAAAAACCTACAGACTCCCTGTGAAAGAACTTGAGGTTTTAGCTTTGTATCAACTTGTCCAGGCTTCAAAACATCCCATGAAAATTGATTTGAAACAAGTTAGAAAACAGGAAAAAAGGAAAAAGGGGTGGAGTCATCCCATAGGTAACTAGCTGTATTTTTTCTAAGCTTTGGGATTACCACAAGCGGAGAAGGCAGAGAGAGGAGGACTGTGTTCTTGTAAATGACCTTCCCTAACTCAAATCCAATCTAACTTGCCTAAAAAACCACAAATCCCCCACCTCGTGTGAAGGAAAGCAATAACTTAAGGCAACTGTAGGTTAAAATATATCAAGGATAAAAGATCTAATTAAAATAAGGAGAGATCAGAGAGAAGCACGCCATCAGTATATTTGTCATTAGCATCCTTTATTTCAATTGAAGTTTTTTATGGAGATTTAACATGAGAAAATCGTGCAGTTGTGCATGCACATACACAAATAAGAATGAAATACCGTGAGCTTGGGATGAAAGTGTGGGAAGAAATGGAAACTCAGAAGCAAAACCTACCCTCTCCTTCATGCGGGAAACAATGAATCGCAGGTATTTACCCATCTCCTGCTTGTTGTTGTTTTTCTTCTTCATGCTCTGAAAAATATTTGTGATACAAGAGAGTTAGGAAACATAGTAACAATCATAAAGTATCGAGTACAACCATTCTATCTTTACAGTTACACTACTAACACAAATACAAAACTCTTTAAGAGTTTCGTTTTAACTTTAGCGCACCTATCCATTATGCTTTAAAGGAGAATTCAAACCTTAAAGGATAATTCAACCCCTTTGTGCAAAAAATCCTCTGCCCCCACCCCTGTGTAGGTCCCCCTCCCTCTCTGGCCTACCTCCCCGCCCGGGCAAATGCCACTAACTTGCTACTTACCCCTCCTTCTAGGTCCTCTCCACCGTAGTTCATGGCAGCCATCTTTTCCAGAGTGCTGTTTTCCTGGATGCATCGGCGTTTGTTGGTGCATGCACAGTAGGAGGCATTTGCTGGTTCGGATCTACATCGCATGCACCCGAAAGTTTTCGATTTCTTTTTTATGAAACTTTGTGACTTTCTTCTCATGCGCAGTAGATTCGAATACTGGCAAATGCCTCCTACTGCGCATGCGCCACCAAAGCCGAAGAATACAGGAAGAAGAGCGATCGATAGAAGATGGCTGCCATGAACTCCACTGGAGAGGACCTAGAAGGAGGGGTAAGTAGGCATGGGGGGGGGGGAGGAGGGAGGGTATTTTGCACAAAGGTGTTAAATATGATTACAAAAATGTTATCAATTTTAATTAATAACAAACCATACCCCCTACCCTACATAGACACCCCTCCCTGCCAATCTGTTACCCCTGGTAAATGCTACTAACTCTTTATTTACCCCTCGGTGCAGATTCAGGGCATCAGAGTTCAAGGGCGCCTTCTTCCGGCTCTTCAGTAATCTTTATGTCTTCTTCCTTCACTTAGACAATTTCCGTGACTTTTGACTCATGCGCATTTGTTGTGAAACAGAAGTTTGCGCCAACTGCGCATGCGCCGATAAGCTGCTCTCTTCCCCAAGATTAGAAGAGAAAAAGATGGTGCCCGTGACCTCTAATGCCCTGAATCTGCACTGAGGGGTAAGTAAAAAGTTAGCTGCATTTACCAGGGGTAACAGCTAGGCTGGGGGGGTCTAGGTAGGGGAGGGGGTAGAGTTTTTTTTAAATTAAGGGTTGAGATGTAACAGGGGTAGAACTACTTGCTGAAGGACACTGGGATTTAGCACGTTTATTGTAAAGGACAAGGAAAATAATGGCAAAATTCTGTATGCTAAAATATTTCCCATAAAAGCTATAGCCCCTACCCCTGCTTCCCTATCCCAGTCTTTATAAGGCAGAGTAATAAGAGGGGTTGAGGGGTTGAGGGCACCATATGATTCACTTCTGCTATTTTGGCTGCTGGGTTTAGTTATCCTTCAATATAAAAGCGGTATTTGTGCTGTGATCTTTTCCCAGAGCCCCAGTAATTCATGGGCACATTTTACACCCCAATATTTAAAGCTTGCCTACACTTCACTGAATCCTACTGCGTCTGCTGATTAGATCCACAGACCTTCAGTCTTGTATTTATGTTGTATGTACAGGTATGGGACCTGTTATCCAGAATGCACAGGACCTGAGGATAACGGACCTTTACGTAATTTGGATCTTCATACCTTAAAGGGGTGGTCCACCTTTAAGGTCACTTTTAGTATGTTACTAAAAGTTAGAATGGCCAATTCTAAGCAACTTTTCAATTGGTTGTCATTATTTATTTTTTATAGTAATTTGCCTTTTTCTTCTGACTCTGTACAGCTTTCAAATGGGCATCGGTGACCCCTTAGAAAAGCAAATGCTCGTTAAGGCTACCAATGTATTGTAATTGCTAATTTTTATTACTTGTCTTTATATTCAGGCCCAATCCTAATCATATTCCTCTTATTCAAATGCATGGTTGCTAGGGTAATTTGGACCCTAGACACCGGATTGTTTAAAATACAAATTGAATAGCTGCTAAATAAAAAGCTAAATTAATCAAAAACCTTAAGTAATAAAAAATGAAACCCTCTACATCATACTAAAAGTTATATCGAAGGTGAACAACCCCTTTAAGTCTACTAGAAAATCATATAAACATTAAATAACCCCAATAGGTTGTTTTTGCTTCCAATAAGGATTAATTATATCTTAGATGGGATCGATTACAAGCCACTGTTTAATTATTATAGAGAAAGAAATCAATTTTAAAAGATTATTTGGATAAAATGGGAGTCTACAGGAGATGGCCTTTCTGTAATTTGGATCTTTATGGATAACAGGTTTCCAGATCACGGATCGCATTTTGCATTTACCCCAGTTCTGTGTCTTTATTCTCCCAAAGAAATCTGTACTGTAGTTTCATTGAGTATTATAGGATAAAAAATTTACAGAAATGCTTTATATAAGGACTGATATATTTACATCAAGTAATATGTGATAAAGCAATTTAGACAACTCCAAACATTATGGGGGTTATTTATCAAAGGTAAAATGTTATGTTTTTTTTATATATTGAATGAACTTAAATGAACTCACAACCCGAATGGTTTCTTGAATGGAAAACACTCAGATCAGCGATTTCAGGGTTAAGAAGACACGGTTCAAGGGACCTCTGCCACGGACTCCTACGTGATTCAGGTTTTTTTTCAGGTTTGGGGTATAATAAATCTTGTCTTTTGTATTTTTGAAAAATTTTTGAAAATTTTTATTTTTGACCTCGAAGAAATCTGCCCCTTAGTCAATTTAGGTAGAGTTCCACATGAATCGAACAAGCATGGTTCCTTTTAAAGGACAATGAAGTCTACAACAGAATAAGGCTGTATTTTGTTTACTAAAAATTAACTTACTGCACCACAAGCCTAATCAAACAAATGATTTATGCCTTCAAATTTGGCCAGAGGGGGCTGTCATCTTGTAACTTTGTTATACATCTTTGCAAGACCAAGACTGTGCACATGCTCAGTGTGATCTGGACTAAGCTTAGAGATCGTCATAAATAATCAAAACAGCACAAGTCAAATAATATCTGCCAGAAGCAGATACAGCAATACAGCAAGACTGATTAATAATCAGAATATACAGACTGCACTGGGTCCTGTGTAATCTAATGTGGATTTTATAGTTTTTGTCTCGCCAGGCAATTTTGAGCGATTTTAAAAATCGCGCTGCTCCGTGTGAATAAGCGCAGGCGTTTTTAAGCCTCGCCGGTGCGCAGCGGTGCCTAGCTATTCGGGGAGATTCGGGGGCGATCCGTCTCGGCGAGAAGTCGCCAGGCGACGGATCGCCCCCGAATCTCCCTGTCTGGCCTTAGCCTAAAGGGAGGCAAAGCTGCTGGAGTTCTGCATGGCTGGCAAGTAAGGAGGGGCTCCCCCTGCCGTTGATGAGTTTGTCTGCAGAGCAGTTAGGGACAGTCTGACAATTCCTATCCAAAGACGTAAATGAAGGGAAAATTTCACTGCATACAGTCAGGTTGCTTATAAAAACAGTAGACATTTTTTAACTAAAGTATATTGGAGATAAGTTTCTTTTTCATTAAAAAAAAAATGGGATTTTATTTTTTTTGCCTTTCCTTGTCCTTTAAAGAGGTTGTTCACCTTTAAATTAATTTTAGTACTATGTAGAGCATGATATTCTGAGACAACTTACAACTGGTTTTCATTTTTCAATTTTGGTTTTTCAGTTATTTGACTTTTTATTCAACAGCTCCCCACCTTGCAATTTCAGCAGTCTGGTTGCTAGTATCCAAATTACCATAGCAACCAGGCACTGATATTGATAAGAGACTGGAATATGAATAGGAGAGGCCTGAATAGAAAGATGAGTAATAAGAAGTAGCAATAACAATACATTTGTAACCTAAGAGCATTTGTTATTAGATGGGGTCAGGGACCCCCTATTTGAAACCTGTAACGAGTCAGAAGACGAAAGCGAATAACTCGCTTTAAGACCAATGGTGTCAAAGGTGGCAAAGTGAATTAGTTTACAATACATTAGACTCCTGCGCATAACCATTTTCTAAGACTTGGACTGAACCCAAACCTGCATATTTACCCACTGTGATACGCTACCAGACCCGCAACTGCCTTATCCGCAACCCGACGACAACCATCAAACAGGAAGTGATGTTGCTGCAAACTGGAAGTGACATAATCAAAAGTGTCAGCTAGCTGAGAGGGACAGAAGCGTGCCATGGGAAGAAAGAGAGCTGTGCCTGAAGTGAGATGGGAGACGAGTGGAGGGAAAGCTGCAGGGAGAGAGCTGCAGCAGGAAGAGACCCACTACCCGACCCATAACCAGCATCCATACCCGCACCTGAAAAACCGCATTCCACATGGTACCCGTTCTTTTGTGGGTAAACCTGCTGCAGGACTCTACCTTACATCAGCATGCTTATGAACACTTTTGCAGACAACAGACAAGCTTGAGCATCTTACCTTGCAATTTGGGCACTGCCAGTGATTACTGCTATCTCTAAGCTTCGAGTCATCAGGTAAGCATTTTGGGTGATACACGCGAAAGCACTGGTCACACATCATCACTTCTCCAGGCATATGGCATTCAAAACAATACCAGTCGTGGGTTTCCGTCTCCCAGTCCTAAAAGGAACACAGAATAATCTGGCGAGGCAGTTTATTGAAGAGGTTAAGTAAAGCCCTTAAGATTAAATGAGGCATTAGAGGTATCATATACGTTGCGAATCTTAGTACTAGATAACCCAACAGATCTTTAACCCTATCAGTGTAGCAGGAGCTTCCATTGTTAGACAATATATGTTTTGCCAAAGCTTGAAAATACCAGAAATAAAGTTTACTTTAGATATTCTGGATCCTCAAATTATGATTTTTATTTGATCAGTGCTGGGTTTAATAACAGAAACAACTTGGCCTAATTACGTTTAAGATTTGTGCCCTGTACTAATTACAGACTGCTAGTTAATGTTTTGAAGCTTTTGATCCTTGATGCCTGCTGTAAACAGAACAAACGCTGCACATCTGAACCTTTTATCAGGCTTTATGCAAAAATATCCCAGCTAGTTGCCTCTCCTGGCAAGTCAATGCTGAAATGTGGCCAATGATGTCACAAGGGTGACCTACATGCTAGGAAACCTAATCAGGTAAAAAAAAAAAGTTTGGTGGCATTTGGCTGGTGCTCGTATATGAATGGGAGAGGAACTCACCTACACAGTTAGTAATGAACCAGGACTTCAGTCCCTGTTTAAGATTTAGCAGATTTAATTGATCTAGACTCACCTAGTAAAAGTGCATGATACAAATACTACATGTATGGGATCTGTGATCCAGAAACCCGTCATCCAGAAAGCTCCGACTTATGGGAGGTCCAGCTCCCATAGACTCCATATTTTTTAAAAATGGTTTCCTTTTTCTGTGTAATAATAAAACAGTAGCTTGTACTTGATCCCAACTAAGATATAATTAATCCTTATTGGAAGCAAAACCAGCCTATTGGGTTTATTTAATGTTTACTTGATTTGCTAGTAGGCTTATGAAGATCCGTTATCCAGAAAACACCAGGTTCCAAGAATTCTGGATAACAGGTCCCGGGCATTCTGGATAACAGGTCACACACCTGTGCCGGCATATCATTGTACCATGCACTGATTCATTTTATGCTCTTGGCAAAACAATGGTGTTAGCTGAAAGCGATCTATGAGAATTAGCAGCAACAGGATCTGATTAATACCGACAATGCATTGCAGGCTCAGCCTTTTCTGAAATATATATACGAAGACCCTGCAAATCATTTGCTTGATTCATGAATGAAAAAAAAGAATTAATCTCTCATTTTTTTAATTTCAAGATGACACTTTGAATGGGCTTACCCAAAAGTGAAATTTGCCTCCCGCATTATCAAGACAAACCACATTAATATTAGTCCCATTTTTATGGGTTGTAGAAAAAGGGGGTTGTGGGAAAATTGCAAAGAAAGGATTGGTTTACATACTTGTGAGCTCGATATCAAAGCACTTTAACAAACCTCTGGTGAATTCACTGATTTTCCCTCTCTTCCTTGAATGTGGTGCTGTTTCATCTGAAATAATTTACAAGATTGTTTGTGCTAAACAGGACTGATTGCTTCTAAAGGGATTGCAATAGACAGGGAGGAAGACAAGCATTAAATTTGGATTAAAAATGAAATATAAAATTGATATAGAGCCCCACTCACAAGGTAGGGATTGACAGCCACTCTAGATGGAAAAAAAATGATCATACTGGAATATTTATCACTTTGTGCCAAAAAATATTTAATTGAAAGTCGTCACATGTCACAATCCATGACTGAACAGGCATTTGTGAGTAATCATACTTGGTTAGTACTTTCTAAAGAGGAGAAGTTACGGTAAATTATTTGGCCAGGAGGGTTTAAACGATTCAATATTCTCGCTACGTTTGTTTCCCAATAGTATTTGCACCTAAGGAGCTATGCTTCAAGGCCCAGAAAACTGTAGCTGAAGTGAAGACTCCAGCAAAATATACATATTAATAAGGATTCCATGGGTCTCACTAGCAAATTCCAACTCCACAATGAAATTTGTCTTATGCCCATCCACACAATGTTTTGGGCCTTCTCCTCCTTTATCAAATGTGATATACTTTACAGTGCTTACCATTAAATATCTCAAACTCTGTCTCTCCTGAGATCATTTCTCTTTAGGTTAGTGACACGCTAAGATTCGGGGAGATTTAGTCGCAAAGCAACAAATCGCTTCTTCTTTGGACGACCAAACCCCCCCGAAAAGCCTTCCCGCCAGGGAGAATCTAAATCGTTGGCGGGGATGGCACTCTGAGCAATTTGTTTTCTGTAGTTGCCTCATGAGGATACTGTGGGCGACTTCGGAAAATGAAGCAATCCGAGTGCCCACCAGTGTTTAGATTCTAGCTGGCGTGAAGGCTTTCAGGGGACATTAGTCGCCCGAAGAAGAGGAGATTTGTCGCCTAAATCTTCCCGAAACTTACCATGTGTCCATACATTTATTGCACGTGCCTCAATTTCCCACAGTTCCATAAACCAGTTAGTGACAGCCCAGCTTTAAGATATATTGACGGTGTCCATAAAAAGGGAAACTGCCCACTTCTGGGATTATCCATGGAGTTCATGAACATGTCATTAAAGGGAACCTATTACCCAAAAAAAAGCTGTATAATAAAAGTCATATTACAATTAAACATGAAACTCAGATTCTTTTTTTTTATTTAAAAATCTCTACCTGCTGTCAATCATATATTGCCGGCCCCTCTTCCAAGCCTTAGGCACATAGGCGGGGCAGACAATTACTTTCACTTTCCATAATGCTAGATCTCATTGCACTCCTCACATTCCCCCTCCTTCCTTACCACCTAATTGTGTAGCCAGTGCATAGGCATGGGCATCAGGTGCTATTCTGGTGCATAAACAAGATTTTGACATGACCTTGCTTTAATAACAGTGTCGACAAAATGGCTGCTACCTGCTTGCTGTGTTTGTGAATTCAAAGACTGAAAGAAACAAGATTTAAATAATGTATTTATAGTGTGATTAAAGTTTATTTTGCTAGACTAAAATCATAAAATAGGATTTGAAATTATTTCTCAGGGTGACAGGTCCCCTTTAATACAAAATATTACTCCTCTAACCATAACATTGCATAAAACTTAGAGGCAGTTTAGGCAATAATAAACTGAAAAGATGGGTCACAGGTCAAGCTGTGAGACACTTCCAGTGATTCTAGTTGCTTACCTGATACCCCGGCTGGTGCGTATTTTCTTCCAAAAAATGTACCAGCCCAGGGCTCTGTATGATAGAGCCACCCCATAAGACTTCCAGACATTGCCCAACGAGCGCATTTACCATACAGAATTATCTACAAGATTTACTGCACATGAGTCCATCTAGGATTGGCACGCCACACTTGGGAGAACAAAAGCAAATGGTGGCATGATGGTTGGCAAACAGTACAGAACACTGGGCTGGAATGTTTATAGAGAAGGAGGGCATCATATTCTGAGCTTGGCACTACTGAATCTACCTTACATATATTGAAAGGAAGAAAGCAAAAGAAGACTTAAGGGCCTATTTAAATCGACACAAGCAATCTTTTAGGAAACCCCATGTGAGTTACCTAACTCACGATGAGTTTCAAGCAGAAAAAAACCTTTCCTAATTGGGAACTGGAACAAAAAGCTTTTTGGTTCCAAAAGCCCATTGGGGTAAATTTACAGAAATTAGCGGGGTTTTTTGTGGCTCAAAACCCAGCCCGAGTTTTCATCAGTTAATAGTGCTGCTCCAGCAGACTTCTGCACTGAATCCATTTCTCAAAACAGCAGATTTTTTTCATATTTAATTTTGAAATCTGACATGGGGCTAGACATATTGTCAGTTTCCCAGCTGCCCTCAGTCATGTGACTTGTACTTCAGTCACTCTTTACTGCAGGTTGGAGTGATATCATCCCCTCCCTTTCCCCCTAGCAGCCTAACAACAGAACAATGGGAAGGTAACCAGATAACAGCTCCCTAACACAAGATAACAGCTGCCTGGTAGATCTAAGAACAACACTCAATAGTAAAATCCAGGTCCCACTGTGACACATTCAAACAGCCCGCCAGAAAGCAGTTCCATTCTAAAGTGTTGTCTCTTTCTGAAAGCACATGACCAGGCAAAATGACATAAGATGCACCTACACACCATTATTACAACTAAAAAAAAAATACACTTGCTGGTTCAGGAATTAAATGTTATATTGTAGAGTGAATTATTTGCAGTGTAAACTGTGTAATTTAAAAATAAAAACTACACCATGATAATCGTGACAGAATCCCCTCATGCCCAATCAATCTTAAATAGGCCCCATAATTGTATTTTTTTGTACTTTTTTTCTTGACACGAACCGAATATATATATATATATATATATATATATACGAATACAAAAGGTCCTCTGCACTCAACCCATTAACAATATATTTAAGACATAAAGCTATGTCTTGACATGGTTTTTAAAAATCAGTGGTGAGCACAACTTTTCTTTGTTTTATATATATATAGAGAGAGAGAGAGAGAGAGAGAGAGAGAGAGAGAGAGAGAGAGAGAGAGAAAAAAGCTGCAGCATCCCGAATGTCATAAACCACCTCTTTTGAAGAGTATTTCTTTTGTATATAATATTATTCATAACACTTTACACTATCTCTTGGCAGATACATTTCACATCATATGCTAGATGTTCCATTGATTTGCTTCCAGGAAGCACCAATTAATTTTGAAACCCTTGTTTCATGAACTGACAGTAGCTCCCAATATTCCACAAATTATAAAGAACAATCAATCCTACATGCTATCATTCTAGCTACAGTTGCTGAACAGAGATGGATAATTGTGCTTTAACACAGTCAACACTAATAGTTTATCAATTCAATTAATTAAAAATGTCCATAATCAGAAATTCACCCAGATTTGTAGCCTTCTCTTTTTCATTAACGGCTTGCTTTCTCTAAGCTCTTTCATATTCTCCACCTTGGAACACAGGTATTGTATTCAGTATCATATGTGCCATTCCAAGGGCAGCATTTGTACTAAACAGAGGTTCAGCAACTTTGTATTAGGCTCCAACATGGAATTCGTGTACTGTAGCATTACAGGGACTTGGGAAAGATTTATCTAATGATTTATAGTAAATCTTGAAGGTAAGACAATAATATGACTTGGTGGGAAGGACTCGTCGGGCAGCAAATGTGAATATTCGCAGCTAAAAAGTGAATAAACATCTTATACATAAACTAATGTTATAGTTAATAACGGTTTCCTGAGCCACTCTTGCAATCAATATACAAAGTAATTGAGCTCACAGGTATGTCAACCAGTCATTGCCACTAGCACCAAGTATGTGGAACAGGATCTTGGTGTTGTGTTAAGGTTGAAATGACCCTTAGTACGTGGACAATGATTTTAAGATACTACTTTGAATGCAAAGGCAGTGAGTTGCATTACTCTATATCAGTGATCCCCAACCAGTAGCTCGCGAGCAACATGTTGCTCTCAACCCCTTGGATGTTGCTCCCAGTGGCCTCAAAGCAGGGGCTTATTTCTGAATTCCAGGCTTAAGCTGGCCATAGACACAACGACTTGGTCGTACGAATCGAGGATTCGTACGACTATCGTACGACTTTCGGATCGTGTGTGGAGTGTTCCGACATTTGTCGTGCCATGCCGATCGGTCGTTTGGTCGATCGGCCAGGTTAGAAAATTTTTGTCGGCTGGCGATCATATCTTTGTGTCTATTGCAGATCGTACGATTTTCAGTGGGAGACCGTCACTAGGTTTTTAATCGTACAACTTTCGTACGATCCTTGTCAGGGGCAGAACGTCCGCTATCTGTGCTTTTTACTACTTATAGTTGATCTGAAGGTTAGTGACAGGTCGGGAGCAGGTCTGGAGATGCAAAGATCCGATCGTGGAATCATCTTACGATCGGATCTTTGCGTCTATGGCCAGCTTTAGAGGCAAGTTTTGGTTGTATAAAAACCAGATGTCCTGCCAAACATTCTCTCCTGTAGGCTGCCAATCCATATAGGGGCTACCAAAAAGCCAATCACAGCTCTTATTTGACATCCACATGGACTTTTTCATGCTTGTGTTGTTCTCCAACTCTTTTTAAATGTGGCTCACGAGCAAAAAAGGTTGGGGACCCCTGCTCTATATGAACAAACCTGCAGGTCATATTATCAAAAATGAATAAAGAAGATTCAGAAAGCAGATACCCCAAAAGAAAATACATCAGTAACTTGGTGCTAAAAGTTGGGAAGCACCAGACCACATATAGTGATAGTAAAAGTGGTCCATGTACACACTTTAAGTGATCCAGCAATTGCTCCTGTGCCATTCACTGGTAAAAGAACACACACTAAAACCAACACGAATCCAACTAAAAGTAAAAGGGAGAACTAAACCCTAAAAATGAATGTGGCTAAAAATACCATATTTTATATAGTGAACTTATTGCACGAGGCTAAAGTTTCAGCTTGTCAATAGCAGCAATGATCCAGGACTTCAAACTTGTCACAGGGGGTCACCATCTTGGAAAGTGTCTGTGACACTCACATGCTCAGTGGGCTCTGAGCAGCTGTTGAGAAGCTAAGCTTAGGGGTCGTCACTAATTATCCAGCAGCAGCAGAAAATGAGGTTCCCTATTAAATTCTGATCTGATTGCACTGGTTTCTGTGCTGCCATGTAGTAATTATCTGTATTAATGACTAATCAGCCTTATATTGTGACTATATTTCTGTTACACTATGTGTAGTGTATATTGTGTGTGGGTCCCTAAGCTCAGTAAGTGACAGCAGCACAGAGCATGTGAATCAGTGAATCAGCAGAAAAGAAGATGGGGAGCTACAGGGGCATCTGCTGGGGAGACCACAGCTGTGGTTGCCTTGGGCTGGTACAGAAGTCCAAAATATAATGTACAGCATTTCTAGCTACTGTACTTCTTTAGTAAAGCTTTACTTCTCATTTAAAGGGGAATTTAATCCCTCCTGTGCTAACACACAGCCCCCCACCCCCCGTCCCTCCTCCCCCCGGCCTACCTC
>CM044441.1:13781191-13797943 GCA_024363595.1 Xenopus borealis | reverse complement strand
AAAATGTGAAATTGGATTTCATGTATAATTTGAAAAGGACTTTTATTATACAGATTTTTGAGGCTGGGTGACGGGTCCACTTTAAAAAAGTGAATAAATTGCTTTGAGGTAACTTCCATAGCAGGTAATGGTGGGGGGGTCATTTGATTTGGTGATGACTCTTAGGGGGTTATGTAAAAAAAAAGGCACTAAGTTTGCCCAAGAGCAGTAACCCATAGCAAACAATCAAAAAGTAGAATTTACTGGTCACCTGTTTAATAGCAAAGATCCTATTAGTTGCTATGGGTTACTTCTCCTGGGCAAACCTGGAGCCTTTTATTGCATATGGTGGTTAAAGGAGAAGGAAAACTACCAAAGCAGTTTATTGCCAATAGATAAGCCACTGTAGTGCAAGCTATAAGACTATATTTATTCTACAGAATACTTTACCATACCAGCTCTAGAATTGTTTAGGATAGCAGTTGCCATATTAGATTGGTGTGACATCACTTCCTGCCTGAGTCTCTCATAGCTTTGGGCTTAGATTACAGCACGAAGTGCAGGAGAGCAAACTGAACATGCTCAAGATGTCAGCTTGATACAGACGTCCATGTGTACACAATAGAAAGAAATAAATGTGGTGTTTCTTTTGAATGAGCACTCTGAGCAGCATTACTTTGAGGGTTTACCAGTGTATTAATATAGACTTTTCAGATAAAGCTTGCTTAATTTTAGCCTTTCCTTCTCCTTTAAGCTACTAAAAACTGCACTAAAACAAATAAGTCCAAAATCACAGAGACTCATTGGCATTAATTATTATACATTAAGGGGCAAATTTACTATTATTCCCCAAAAATAATTTGTTTCTATTCGATATTCGATTAGCATTCGATTTTCGAATGTTAATCAAATAGCTCTAGGCTACCTTTTATTCGATCTCAAATAAATCATTCGACTGAACGAATAATTCATTTGATCGAATTCGTATGATTCGAATGATCGAAGACTTCGATCGTACAAATCCTATTCGATCAGGACTTAGTCTCAGAAGCCTATGGGAGTGCTCCCATAGGCTTCTATTGCAGTTCGGTAGGTCCAATCTGCCGAAGTAGGAATTCGAATAAACTTAAAAATTAAAATCTTTCGCTGGTCGAATGATCGAATATTCGTCCATTCGACTCTATTCGAATGTATTCGATCGTTCGACCATTCCCTATTCGATGATCGAATATGCCAAAATTCACATATCCGACCAAACGAATAAATCCTACGTTCGAAATTCGATCGAACTTCGAATCCTTCACGTGAATTTAGTAAATCAGCCCCTAATTGTTCTACATGTACTGAACAAGATTAAATACACAAGGGCTTATTTATTCATTCCACAGATGCAGGTGCTTAAGTGCAAAACCTTGCCCTTAGTGCTCTTTACCCAGCATTAATGTCTGTGCAAGGCTACACTCCTTCTGCTTCTTGCATGATGCACTAGTTAGGGGATGGTATGGCGATAGGGATTACCGAAGATAAGAAGATGGCGCCCGTGAGCTCCGCTGCACTCACTCTACATTTGCAGTCGCTATTTCTAGTAAGACTGTGTAGGGAGGAGGCAGGGAGGTGGGCCAATGGAGGGGGGCCAGAGGTGACTTAACATCATCGGGGGTTTAGTTCTCCTTTTAAAGGAATTGTTCAGTGTAAAAACACACTTGATTCCCACTGAATGGTTACCACAGTAACTTGAGGGGCCCCCGCATTGGTCATAACTTTTGCTTTTGAATCTGAGCTGAATGTTGAGGATCAATTGCAAACTCACTGAACAGTTATGTCCCATGTGGCCCCCCTTATAGTCACTGACTAACTCAGCGTTAGAGAGCTGAAAAGCAGGAAGTTGTGTTCTGTTATGTTACACATCCAGTCACTCCAGCCTTTATACATTATATTTTTGGCTAAATAACTACATTAGAAACATTTAGTATTTTGCACAGCCTCTATATTTACCCATTTTGTATTTTTACACTGAACTGTTCCTTTTTCAGAATCAGAACAAAATGTGGCTTTCTCTAGGTATCCCTTTAGATAAGTTACATACGTCACATGCTGCAAATAAAATCATTTATAACATTTGTGATATATCTGCATTCCAGCACTGCAGTGCAAATGATGTGCATAATATAGTTACTGCACATATAATTTAACATATATACTGAGAAACTGTCACCTTGTTGCAAAGTCACTTGCTAAACCAACATAGAACGCTAGTGTGAACACAGCAATAAATCCATCGCCTAGGCACTGAGGAATGAATGACTCTGCAACAGAACCCAATGGGGTTTCCATACTATACACATAATGACACTGTTCTGTGTGCCACCAGTATTATGCAGCCTAGGAGTGCAGCTGACCTATCAAACTGTGGGTTCGGGCAAATGCCTGATCGGCCGCTTGCTTTTAACTGTAATAGACTGCTCACCTGAAAATGCAGGTTAGGTCTTTAATATTTAAATGAGCCAATGACTTTAGAAATATAAATGAGCTGTCCATAATAGCCAGCCACAGCTAAGCCGATGCCTGCATTTGTTGTGCACATGCATCTGGGCAAAACCAGGAATTGCGACCAACTTCCATTAGTAATATAAGAGTTGCTTGCTATATACCCAATCCCTTATGCTTATGATAGGTATGTTGGCAACAGGAGGATCCATGCTCAGAACAATCACTTCAGCCTGTATATGGAACACTGTGATATGTTGCATTAATTGCATTGTCTCTTTAAGTATGTCACACTTTGGCCCTGTGACACACATGGTAATTAATAGGGTTGCACCGAATCCAGGATTTGGTTCAGTATTCGGCCATTTTCAGCAGGATTCGGATTCAGCTGAATACTTGCACCTGGCCGAACCAAATCCGAATCCAAAAAAATCTGGTGACTTTCTGTCACAAAACAAGGAAGTAAAAAATTTTTGCAGCGCAGTTAGTGCGCAGCACTCTTTTACCGTTCTCTCGCATTTGCATATGCAAATTAGGGTTCGGATTAGGTTCGGTCTTTCGCAACGGATTTGAGGGCTAGGCCGAATCCAAAATAGTGGATTAGTGCATCCATAGGTCCTCTTATCAGTCTAGCTGGGGGCACACAGGAAAATTTAGAATATACTGTAAGTATAGGGCCACTAATCGATCCGATAGAATAGTTGTGAAAGAATCTAGGGTGAGATATTGTTGCAGGGGCCAGTTCCAGCACATAGGGTGTATAATATTGCTGGGGATTATATGGTAATGGACACTAGTTCTAGTTAACCTTGGGGTTAGAAATATATATCATGCTTTGCATGCACGTGAATACATGGGCTGCTTCGAAACTTTTGCCAGGGCTGCTTTTTCCTCCCAGTCCAGCCCTGCTATCAACAGAACAGTGTGACTGACAGCTGGCATTGAAGTGGGCATTATTGGACTTGTGAATTCAGAAAGATTCCAGGAAAATGAATTCAGCACGTTGTGAGTGTTAGCTGCCGGGATCCGAGAGGTCTTTAATTTGCGGCAGGTTTCCCGTGGCCCTTATCCAATCGGTTAGACCCTAATAGTCACATGGCTAAATGATAAGAATTAGGTTTGGAACGTTTTTTGCAAGATCCAAATTTGGCAAGATCCCACAGCAAAAATTGGATTTTGAGAAGTCCCCAAAGCTCAATATTTTAAAGGGATTCTGTGATGGGAAAAACATTTTTTTTCAAAATGCACCAGTTAATAGAGCTGCTCTAGCAGAATTCTGCACTGAAATCCATTTCTCAAAAGAGCAAACAGATTTTTTTATATTTCATTTTGAAATCTGACATGGGGCTAGACATTTTGTCAATTTCCCAGCTGCCCCAAGTCATATGACTTCAATCACTCTTTACTGCTGTACTGCAAGTTGGAGTGATATCAACCCCTCCGTTCCCCCCCCCCCCAGCAGCCTAACAACAGAACAATGGGAAGGTAACCAGATAACAGCTCCCTAACACAAGATAACAGCTGCCTGGTAGATCTAAGAACAACACTCAATAGTACAAACCCATATCCCACTGTTTTCCATTCAGTTACATTGAGTAGGAAAAACAACAGCCTGCCAGAAAGCAGTTACCTTCTAAAGTGCTGGCACAAGTCACATGACCAGGAGCAGCTGGGAAATTGACAAAATGAATAGCCCCATTTCAGATTTCAAAATTGAATATTAAAAAAATCTGTTAGCTCTTTTGAGAAATGGATTTCAGAGCAGCACTATTAACTTATGTGTTTTGGAAAAAAACATGTTTTCCCATGACAGTATACCTTTAAATGTGTGTCTCCTCAGTGACAAAGTGCAAAGTTTACTTCAGGTCTAATCACCTGCAGCAACCAATCGGCAGGTAGCATTTACAGGCCACCTGTTTATAAGCAAATATCTAATTGGTTGCTATGGGTTACTGCATTTGGGCAAACTTGTGTGCCTTTTATTACATATGGGGGGATAGTGGTTTATTAGGTGATAATCTACAGGCTGCTGGGCAGTGGCATACTTGTAGGGGGTTATTTATCAAAGGAAAACTTTACCCCCCAAAATGAATACTTGAGTAACATTATATAAAATTCAAATAAACAGAAAATTTTTCAGGACAGGTTCTATGAGGTCCGAAGTCGAAGTAGCCCAAAATTAATTTGAAATTTGAATTTTAAAAATTTCACTTCAACCTTTAGTAAATGTGCCATTAAGGATCGAAGTGAATGTTCAAATAGAATTCAAATATTATAAAAATTCGAATTGCGAGGTAATTTTTGGCTTCTTTGACTATCGAATAAAACAATATTCTATTTGAATTGAAAAAATTCGAAGTACTGGCCCTTTAAAATCCTTTGACTTCACCTACACGTTTCCTACACTTCACCACCTTAAAGCTGCCAAATTCCCATTTTAGCCTATGGGGGACCTCCTAGAACTTGTCCTGAAAATTTTCAAATTCGAAGGATTTCGATTTGAACTATGCAAACAAAATATTTTTATTCGATCGAAAAAGTCCTTTAAAAAAACTTTGATGGGCGAATTTCTACTTTTTTTTACTTCGAAAATTCAGCCATTAGTAAATCTGCCCCTAAGGGTCGAATTTCAACCATCTAATTTTTGGGGAGGGGGCATTTTTGATAGAAAATGGACCAAATATCAATCGAACTGAAATCGGTCAAATCGTTAAAATGCATAATTTGGTTTGAACGATTTTGCTCAAAATCCTTTGATTTCTCAGGAGCCATAGGCTTAAATGGCAATTCGGAAGCTTTAAGGTGGCCAAGTTTCTAATTTGAAGTTCTTTAAAGAGACAGTACTTCAGAATTCGAATTTTAAAGTTTTTTCAATTCTACTCGAATTTTGGCCCAAAATTACTTCTAAATTCAAATTTTATTCGAATAGTCACTTTGACCCTTAGTAAATGTGCCCCTAACTGTAACAGGAAGAAGTGTGGAAGCAAAAGACAGAACTTAATTGTTAATTGGCTCATGTGACCTAACTTTATAGTTTGTTTGGTATGTTTGTGTGCACCGTTGAATCATACGATCCCAGGAGGCTGTCCTTATTTTCTAAAATGCCTATTTTCTATTTATGATTACCCAATGGCACATGCTACTAAAAAAGTATATTATTATGAAAATGGTTTATTTACTTGAAGCAGGGTTTTACACATGAGTTGTTTCATGCAATATCTTTTTTTAGAGACCTACATTATTTGGGGGTAAAGTTTTCCTTTAAACTCTGAATGCCAAAAAAAACCCAAAAATTAGTTTTTTTACTTTAAAATCCAAATTTGCAGTGGAAAAAAAATGTATTATACCAATAATCCTACATTATTCGGGGGGTATCGTTTTCCTTTAAACTCTGAAACTCCAAAAGTTTTCAGGTGGAAAATCCAAAAAAAATTCATACAATTTGTTTTTTTCATGATTTCTTCAGGTTTTTTTCCCTCACAGGAAGTTTTCGGGAAAATGTATAGATTTAGTCGGAGCAGTTTTCAGAAAATAATGAGAAAAATTCAGACTTTGATAATTGGGCCTCCCCATGTGGAAATAATTTCTGAGCAATAATACCAAACCGCCACATGTAAAAGGCAAAGGAAAAGGCAATTTTCAGTCATCGGCAGTAGTGCTTAGTAGTATTTCCAGCAGCCTTGTGTGTACCATATTGTTATTTCATGAGTGTGTAAAAGAGTTGTGTGACATAAGTGACAACACTAATCACTACATAAAGTTATCCACACAGTTCTGAAACTTCTCCAGCGCTGAGCTTTTTCGCTAGTGAATTGTATTTGCCTTTTAGTAAATTATTCCTAGGATTTGTCATTTTGGCAAATTTATGCTAAAAAACACGATTCGCTCTAAAGTAATTATATATAAATCTATTATTTATAAAAAAAATATATGGAAATAAAATATAGACTCCATTAAATAAATATCAAAATAAAATACAATAAATAAAATAAAATAATAAACAGTACAGGTATGGGACCTATTATCCAGAATGCACGGGACCTGGGGGTTTCCGGATAACGGGTCTTTCCGTAATTTGGATCTTTATACCTTAAAACTACTAGAAAATCATGTAAACATGAAATAAACCCTGGTTTTGCTTCCAATAAGGGATCAAGTACAAGCTACTGTCTAATTATTCTAGAGGAAAAGAAAATTTTTTTTTTACCGTTTGATTATTAGATTATAATGGAGTCTACGGGAGATGGCCTTTCTGTAATTCGGAACTTTCTGGATAATGGGGTTTCCGGATAACAGATCTAAGAAATTAATATAATGAATCCTTACTAGAAGCAAAAGTAAATACACTATGTGACAGTTCAAGAAATCTGATTTTTAAAACAGTTAGAATTATTTATATAATGTAAATGATCAGCTCACTATGCAAAATCTCCCCTATCTCCACTGCAGTTCTAGCTGAGGCAGGCATCTTGGATTTCACTGACTCCTCCTACCTATATCTTCACAGCCAACTGTAGCTCTGAAATCTCGCACATGCTCAGTTGAAATTCCTTGCTTGCCTAATAAACCTTCTAAGCTATTTTGAAATCTGCCAAACTTGTGTGTTAGTGCTGCCACCTTCTGGAAGTTGCTGTGTGCCCTTCATTTGCATAATGACATCACTAGCAGGGGATAAAACAGGGAAATCTCGCGATACTTCTAGAGTTTACTAAAGCTAGGCATTCTGGGTAGAATACTCAGGACGTTGCATGTTATAGTCACTGTTATGGTCACTGTATGGACTCCCTCAGTGAAAGAAGGGATTTCTTTTTTTTCAAAAAACTATATTTGGAGTTTGATTAAACGTGTTTAGGTTGTACTGGTCAGCTTGTTATTGTGTGTTTGATTTTGGCTGTGATAGGCGCCCTTTAAGTTTACATGATTTAGTAGACTTAAAGGGGTTGTTCACCTTTGAGTTAACTTTTAGTATAATGTAGAGAGTGACAATTTGCAATTGGTTTAGATTTTTTATTTTTTGTGGTTTTATAGTTATTTAGCTTTTTATTCAGCAGCTCTCTAGTTTGCAGTGTCAGCAATTTGATTTATAGGTTACAAATTCCCCTAGCAACCCTGCATTGATTTGAATAAGAGACTGGAATATAAATAGGTGAGGGACTGAATAGAATGAGGAGTAATAAAAAGTAACAATAACAATACATTTGTAGCCTTACAGAGCATTTGTTTTTAGATGGTGTCAGTGACCCCCATTTGAAAGCTGCAAAGAAACAGAAGAAAATTGCAAATCATTAAAAAACTATGAAAAATAAATAATGAAGACCAACTGAAAAGTTTCTTAGAATTGGCCCTTCTACAATATACTAAAAGTTAACTTGAAGGTGAACCACCCCTTTAAGGTATGAAGATCCAAATCACAGATCCCATGCTTGTACAAATAAAAATACAAATTCAGAAATAGCCAAAATAAAGAAATTAAGGTATTTGGGCCTTTAAAGCTTTACATGCCACAGCTCCCAAAGCAAAAAGGGTTTACATAATGGGAAAGGAGTTAAGAATTCCTGTGGTTTTGTTGCTGAAAAAGAATTGAAGAGGACACCAACTTTCACACAAGGTATTTTCAGTCTAGTACAATGTATGACATACACTTCCGAAGAGCAGCTACAGACGATTTTATTAAGCCTTTGCCTTAAAGGAACAGTTCAGGGAAAAAATAAAAACGGGGTAAATAGATAGGCTGTGCAAAATAAAAAATGTTTCTAATATAGTTAGGAAAAAATGTATAATGTATAAAGGCTGGAGTGAGTGGATGTCTAACATAACAGAATACAACACAACATCCTGCTTTTCAGCTCTCTTAATCTGAGTTAGTCAGCGACTTGAGGGGGGGCCACATGGGACATACCTGTTCAGTTTGAGTTTACAACTGATCCTCAGCATTCAGCTCAGATTCAAAAGCAACAGTAATGACCCATGTGGCCCCCACTCAAGTCTGGTAACCAATTAGTGAAAACCAAGAGAGCTGAAAAGCAAGAAGTAGTGTTCTGTTCTGTTAGGTTAGACTTACAGTCACTCCAGCCTTTATACATTACATTTTTGCCTAACTAACTATACTGAAAACATTTTTTATTTTGCACAGCCTATCTATTTACCCAGTTTTTACTTTTATACTGAACAATTCCTTTAAACTACAGGGAATTGTGGTAGTTCTTACTGGATGAAATATACAGAAGCGGAATCAACTGTGCAAATTCATATTGTAAAGGAATACATATAATTCAAGTGATACGCATTGGTTCCGTTATCTTAAAGGATCAGTGTAAAAATATAAAACTGGGTTAATATATAGGTTGTGCAAAATAAAAAATGCTCCTAATATAGTTAGTATAGAAACATTTTTTATTTTGCACAGCCTATTTACCCAGTGTTTATTTTCATACTGAACAATTCCTTTAAAGGAAAACTATACCCCGAAAATGAATTTTTGAGCAACAGATAGTTTATATCAAATCAAGTGACATATTAAAGAATCTTATCTACCTGGTATATATATTTAAGTAAATATTGCCCTTTTATGTCTCTTGCCTTGAACCACCATTTCATAATGGTCTGTGTGCTGCCTCAGAGATCACCTGACCAGAAATATTTCAACTCTAACTGTAAAGGGAAGAAGTGTTGAAGCAAAAGACACAACTCTGTCTGTTAATTGGCTCATGTGACCTAACTTTATAGTTTGTTTGGTATGTTTGTGTGCACCGTTGGATCCTAGGATCCCAGGGGGCGGTCCTTATTTTTTAAAATGGCAATTTTCTATTTATGATTACCCAATGGCTCATACTAATAAAAAAGTGTATTATTATGAAAATGGTTTATTTACATGAAGCAGGGTTTTACATATGAGTTGTTTTATGCAATATCTGTTTATAGAGACCTACATTGTTCGGGGGGTATAGTTTTCCTTTAATGAAAGCAATTACTTGAACACTGCGGATGACATATGTCTTACTTTGTAATGCGATCAATATTTGCAATCTGTTTCTGGTTGCGGATGACTTCAATGGCAGTCCATAAGTACTGAATTACTTTCGTATCAGCTAGTCTTCTTTTTGTGAGCCGTGCCATGATCTGCTTTCTTTTAATAAATATCTGCAAAATAACGCAAGCCGAAACAAGTCATTACATCATTTTGCACTCAGACGACCCTGTCATTACAGAAAACACAAATATTCCTATTTCAATATTTGCACTGCCTTAGTAAACAAGCTCATATGACTTATGCGTAGCTTTATTTTGCCTAACACAATTTTACCTTAGAAAAAAATCCATAAAACAGGATAATAGATATTTAGCGTAACATCCCTGATCTATAAGATATTTAAAGTACTTCGAACAGAATACAGGTCTGGTGCCTGTTATTCAGAAAGCTCGGGATCTGGGGCTTTCCAAATAATGGATTTTTCTGTAAGTTGGATCCTCATACCTTAAATCTACTAGAAAATCATATAAAAATTAAATAAAGCCAATAGGCTGGTTTTGCCTCCAATAAGGATTAAGTATAACTTAGTTGGGATCAAGTACAAGCTACTGTGTTATTACTACAGAGAAAATGAAAACAGTTTTTAAATATTTGCATTATTTGGATAAAATGGAGTCTTTGGGAGAAGGCCTTTCCAAAATTCAGAGCTTTCTGGTTAATGGGTTTCTGGATAACAGGTACTATACCTGTAGTTTAACCACACACATGGGGGCAAATTAACTAAGTGATGAAAATGAGCTAGCAATGGCTTCGTCACAATTCGCCAGGTGAATTTTCCCCAGCCCGCTGCTAATTCACTAAAATGCGTATTTGCGAACGTTAGCGAAGTTGCGCTACCGTTACTTCGCCAGGCAAGCTGCATTTACGCT
This sequence comes from Xenopus borealis, assembly GCA_024363595.1. Lineage (NCBI taxonomy): Eukaryota > Metazoa > Chordata > Amphibia > Anura > Pipidae > Xenopus > Xenopus borealis. The sequence goes on along the minus strand of CM044441.1, from coordinate 13,787,578 downwards.
AGCGATGCCTAATATGCATACGGTGTGAGGTTAAAAGTATAATAGAAGTATATGTTACAGCCACTACATTCCACTACACAAGCCCAGGAAACCTTTAATAAATAAAATAAAGTTGTCCTATTGCCCTACATGTGCCCCCTGTATAGTTGTGTTGCCATATGTTAGGAAATGTAGGGGGGAAGGAGGGTAACCCCAATATCTCCATCTGGGAAGATCACACTGCTGTTATCACAAGATTGGCTATATACAGAGAGGTACTGGCATATGAACGAGGGGACACAATAATATCTGTCCATCTAGTTCGCTGTTCACACAAACAGATCATTCATGGTTAGTGGTTGGCTAAAGCAATTTGTAAAAAAAAGTTTACAGATCAAAAGTTTACACACCCCAGTTCTTAATACCGTGTATTGCCCCTTTTAACATGAATGACAGCTTGAAGTCTTTTGTGGTAGTTGTGGATGAGGCTCTTTATCTTCTCAGACTTGGGTAAAGCTGCCCATTCTTCCTGGCAAAAAGCCTCCAGTTCCCTGGGTAAATTCTTGGGTGTCTGTCTTGTATGAACTGCACGTTTGAGGTCTCCCCAGAGTGGCTCAATGATATTGACACTGTCAGGAGACTGGGCCACTCCAGAACCTTCACTTTATTTTGCTGTAGCCAATGACAGGCCGACTGTGTTTTGGATCATTGTCATGTTGGAATGTCCAAGTCCCATGAGCAGCTTCCGGGCTGATGAGTGCAAATTTTCCTCCAGTATTTTTTGATAACTTACTGCATTCATTTTGCCATCAATTATGACCAAATTTCCTGTGTCTTTGTAGCTCACACATCCCCCAAAACATCAGATCCACCACCGTGTTTCACAGTAGGAATAGTGAACCTTTCATCATAGGCCTTGTTGACTCCTCTCCAAAGATACAAGGGTCTGTCAGGAGTCCAGAAAGTCATTGACCTTTTATACACACCCACTAATTAGAGTCCTGCATCAGGTCGGGTACCTGCGGGTTACACCCAAAATCTTGCGGTACCCTGTGGGTTGCATGTAGAAGTTCAGGGTGCAGGTCTAGAAGCGGGTTGGTGGTTCTGCGGGTTTCCAGGTTGAGGGTCGGCCCGCAGATCTACTACAGATAATGTCACGTCCGGTTTACAATGACAGGACTTCCTGTTTTATTCCTTTTTTCTGAGTACGGCTACTTCCGATGAAGTCACTTCCGGTTTACAATGACAGAACTTCCTGATTCTTGATGGTCAGCGGGTCGCAGGTCCGGGTTGCGGATAAGGTATTTGCGGGTCGGGGGTCCAAGCGGGTAAGAATGCGGGTTGCAGTTTGCAGGTTGTGGACTTGCGCAGGACTCTACCACTAATTACACCCAAACAGATCACAGGGGAAGATGTTACCTTTAATAGCCAGTCTAACCCTTTTGTGTCAAGTTGTGTGCATGTTATCAGGCCAAATCACCAGGGTGTGTAAACTTTTGATCAGGGTCATTTGGGTAGTTTGTGTAGTGATTAAAAAGTGCAAACACAGTTGTTTGACAATAAATAGCTTCAGCCAACCACTAACCATGAGTGAAAGAAAAGTTTTTGTCTTATCATTCATATTCTCTGAAAAATGGTTATGAAATCATAAATTCTGCCAGGGTATGTAAACTTATGAGCACAGCTGTATACCCATCACCGTTAACTGTTTCTTCAAAAAGTAGGAATAAATGCCATTTATATGCTGAAATCCAACTGTTTAACAGTTCTTCTCTTTCTGCATCATTTGAAATCCTGGCAGGGAAGGAGGGACTAAACACTGATGTTAAAAATTGTAACAACTTCTCCACAGCTTACAGACAGCATGCAGGAACTACATAACCCACAATGCATTGTACTGTGATGTTACTTTCCTTACTGAAATCACGTGTGCAGGGAATTGTGGGGTTTGGAGGATGCAGGCTAAGGACAGATGGCTGCTGATACAAATTAACAGTAGTCAGCCTGCTCAGCAAAGTAGTCAAACAGATCAGCAGGAGAGCAGGGGGCTAGGCTTACGGGAAATCATGAAAAATCTGTAAATTGTAAAAGTATTGATGTACATACATTGCAAAGTTGCTTGCAATTATGTTTGCTTTTCAAAAGGCTTAAGTTATGTTTTTGTAGAGTTCCCCTTTAAGTTGACAACATATATCAAGGGTCGAATTTTGAACTCATGTGAGTTTTTTTAAACACCCATGAACTCCCATGAACTCCCATGAACTCGAAATTGGACCAATCAAAATTTAAAATAAAAATCGAATTTTCAAATAGGATTGACATGGTTTTCAAATAAGATCGACCCGAAAACTCGATTCGAGTTTTCTCTCCTAAAAAAACTTGAATGTCAGAGAGGCTGCAAACATCACCAAATTGATCCCTGGACCTCTCCCACTGACTTATACAGCAATTCAGCAGGTTTAAGGTGGCGAATAGTCGAATTTGAGTTCTTAAAAGGCCAGAGTATGATATATCTCAAAAATCTAATTTTCTTAAAAACTTGAATCTAATTTGGTTAACTACCTAGACAAATTTGACAATTTTGGCCATAAAAAATCTGCCCCTTAATTAATGCACATAAAATTGCAGCTCCACAACCAGTGCAATTAGCATCAACATTTACTAATCAGCAATGTGTATGACAGAAGAACCTGATTTTCGGCAGCTGCCCTGAGCCCACAGAGCATACGCAGTGCCCCAACACCCTTAACATGATCTACGGTGGTTATAGAGATACTGAGCCTTTTGGCGCATGGCATGTGACAGAAATGACATCAGAACTCACCGTTTATAACCGAGGACATCAGAACTCAACTGATGACATCAGAACCCACTGTTTATAAGGATATCATTTACAAGATATCCACAGGTTTTGTGTATTATATTTCTGGATAACAGGTTTCCGGATAACGGATCCCATACCTGTACAATAATTTCAGGCTTTTGACAATGTTATAGATCCATACACAACAGAATGAAGTAAGAGAAACCAATAACCATCCATTGATGTCTTCTACAGTCACTTGGATCTGTACAATTCCTATGCAACCTGAAACCTACCTATAAATAAGTTGGAATATTAATGACATTATGGGTTCCTTTTAGGAATAGTTCAAATCAGTTTTTTTTAAACTAGAAGGGTTAAATTAACACAGATTACAAATAGATATGTTAAGGTTCACTGAAAACACCATAGTATTAAAGGGGTGGTTCACCTTTGAGTTAACTTTTAGTATGATGTAGAGAGTGATATTCTGAGACAATTTGCAATTGGTTTTGATTTTTTATTGTTTGTGGTTTTATAGATATTTAGCTTTTTATTCAGCAGCTCTCTATTTTGCAGTGTCAGCAATTTGGTTTCTAGGGTACAAATTACCCTAGCAACCCTGCATTGATTTGAATAAGAGACTGGAATATGAATAGGAGATGGACTGAATAGAATGATAAGTAAGAAAAAGTGCCATTTGTTTTTAGATGGTGTCAGTGACCCCCATTTGAAAGCTGCAACAAAACAGAAGAAAACTGCAAATCATTAAAAAACTATGAAAAATAAAAAATGAAGACCAATTGAAAAGTTTCTTTGAATTGGCCCTTCTACAATATACTAAAAGTTAACTTGAAGGTGAACCACCCCTTTAATAATAATGCAATTAACAAAGATAATTACCGTTTCTCAAAGGATTATCTAGAGAACAGTCTCTGAAGAGCGAGGAAACTTGAAATGGGATGCAGAAGCTATGAATAAAGAAGAAAAAAAAAGATGGTGTGAATGAAAGCAAAACAAGGATGAAAGAAACATACAGTTTACTCTTCCCTGGTATGGCTCAGCAAAACCTCTGGGACGGATTCTCTTGGCAACTACAAGGCTGATAAGAGCACATGAAATGACTAGTGATTTCAGTTCTGCACTAAACAGATTTGGGTGTAAATAGGTTTAAAGGAAAACTATACCCCGAAAATGAATTTTTGAGCAACAGATGGTTTATATCAAATCAAGTGACATATTAAATAATCTTACCTACCTGTTATATATATTTAAGTAAATATTGCCCTTCTACATCTCTTGCCTTGAACCCCCATTGGGTGATGGTCTGTGTGTCCCTCAGAGATCACCTGACCAGAGATATTTCAACTCTAACTGTAACAGGAAGAAGTGTGGAAGCAAAAGACACAACTCTGTCTGTTCATTGGCTCATGTGACCTAACTTTATAGTTTGTTTGGTATGTTTGTGTGCACCGTTGGATCCTAGGATCCCAGGAGGCTGTCCTTATTTTTTAAAATGGCTATTTTCTATTTATGATTACCCAATGGCACATGCTACTAAAAAAGTATATTATTATGCGAATGGTTTATTTACATGAAGCAGGGTTTTACATATGAGTTGTTTTATGTAATATCTGTTTATAGCAGGGGTGTCCAAACTTGGCCCTCCAGCTGTTAAGGAACTACAAGTCCCACAATGCATTTGCCTGACTGTGGCTGTCAGACTCCTTCATTGCATTGTGGGACTTGTAGTTCCTTAACAGCAGGAGGGCCAAGTTTGGACACCCCTGGTTTATAGAGACCTACATTGTTCGGGGGGATAAAATACACAAAATGCATCATGTCCTTTTTGTGTATTTTATCGATTTTGTTTCTAATTCTCACCGTTACAAAGTAACAACATGAATGTAGACAACTGGAAGCTCATTGCACATAGTAAGAATGCAAGGGAAGTAATGCATCTTGCAACACTCCAATTAAATGAAATAAAAGCAAGTTGAAGGAAAAGTAACACCAACAATTGAGTGTTTTAAAAGAAAAATACACATTGAATATATATTGAAAATATAATGTAGTGTTGCCCTGCACTGGTAAAACTGATCACTACTATAGTTCATATAAACAAGCTGCGGTGTAGGCCTGGTCTCCTAGTCCCAATTTCTTAATTTTTTGCAACAAAAAAAAAAAAAATTCTGCCGCCAATGTTCACTTAGGGGCAGATTTACTAAATTCACATGAAGGATTTGAAGTTCGATCGAATTTTCAAAAAGTTTTGAATTTTCAAATGTTTTTGAAAATTTGATCCAATCGAATGATTCGAATAAAAATCTATTCTAATATTCGACTTTTCGACAGTCGAGGTACTTCCCCTTTAAATTTTTATTCGACTGCCTAGTTCGCCAGATCAATGCTACCGAATTGGGATTCAAAAATTTTGATTGAGTAGAAAAATTCGATCGAATGGTTAAAATCATTCGAATCGATCTATTTGATCATTCGACCAATCGAATTGTGGTAAAAATCCTTCAAATTCAAATTTGGAGAATTTTTATTCACTAAGTATTCCCATAGTCGAATTTGAGGGGTTTTTAAACCTCAAATTCAACCCTTAGTAAATATGCCCCTATGCGTGGGTCAGGATACAAACTGCAAAAAACCATTATGATTTTGCCTATTTTTTTTACACTTTTTCCCACTCCATATAGTAAACACACCTCCCAACTTTTGTAAAATAGAAGAGGGACAAAAATAATTTTGACCACGCTGATTTTATGGACACACCCCCTAAATTCTACATCTATTTTACAAATTTTGGTAGGTTAGGGAAAGTTTGAACACATTTTTGGGGGTTTTAGGGCCAGGTGTTATTAGTTTTGGTAATGAAAAAGAATTGCCCTTTAAAGGAACAGTTCAGGGTAAAAGTAAAAACTGGGTGAATAGATATGATGTGCAAAATAAAAAATGTATCTAATATAGTTAGGCTAAAATGTAATGTATAAAGGCTGGAGTGACTGGATGTATAATTAACAGAATACAACACAACTGCAGTCTCTTATTTAAATCAGTGCATGGTTGCTAGGGTAATTTGGACCCTAGCAACCATGCACTGATTTAAATAAGAGACTGGGATATGAATAGGAGAAGCCTGAATAAAAAGATGAGTAATAAAAACTAGCAATAACAATACATTTGTAGGCTTATAGAGCATAAGTTTTTTAGATTTGGTCAGTGACCCCCATTTGAAAGCTGAAAGGAGTCAGAAGAAGAAGGCAAATAATTCAAAAACTATAGAAAATAAATACTGAAGACAAATTAGAATTGGCCATTCTATAACATGCTAAATGTTGACTTAAAGGTGACCCACTCTTTTAAGCCCAAATAAATCACTTTCAAATTTCCAGAGAATATATAAACAGCCTTCATCGTTGCTCCTGGACCTAAAAGATTATGGCAGCATTTAGGATTTTCTTCTACCTCATTCAGAAAGCATTGTTCGAGAGCACAAACAATGGTCTTGCAACCACCTGCCATAGGTAAGTACAGGGTGTAACCACTTGCCATAGGTAAGTACAGGATGTAACCACCTGCCATAGGTAAGTACAGGG